>JAUDYJ010000004.1:17474308-17971808 GCA_030761175.1 Masticophis lateralis
AGTTAGTTTTCTTCTAAGCCTGAGGTTCTCTATATGCTTCTAGAATAGGCTAGAATAGGCAATGAGCAACAATTCAATACATGTCTTACGTTATATAATCAAAGTTAGAATATTTCTCTAATTAAAAAGTCCTATTCCAACAGGTATAAATCCCTACTTGTTGACTGATCTTAGTTTTATGAACCTAAACTACCTGAAAGGGTTGTCTGTATTTAGAATAAAGAACCATGCAGAGTATACCACCATGAGTTTAGGAGGAAAAGTTGAATTAAATAAGAATATAACTATATAGTGACAATAATGGTTGCAGGACACTAGAATGACTCTTGCTTACCTTGGATAGCTACCGGCTCTTCCCATCAGGAACAATTATAATTTTGGAGAAGGGTTTACTTAGGGCAGGAACAATATTTACTGGGATTTGTTTAATCTAATCTAGTTGCTGGTTCATGCTCACTCATGATTATTTCACCCATGCCTTGGCTTTCCTATGCATATTTTCTTGCCTTGCTGTGTTATTGGTTACTATCTACTCATCTTTGTGTCCAAACACTTTCACCTGCACATATATTTGTACTACAGCCAGGGAGAAAAACCACAGGGGATCTGTCTTACTTAAACTAGGTGCAGTTGACAACCCAGTGAGCAGTTGCAATTAAGGGCTTGGTTTTGCAATATGTTGAGTGCTTTCTATTTCTACTAAAGCCAATTTCCCAAAGAATAGAAGTAGACGCAGGTGGAATCTAAATGTTGCTTTGATGACAAATGAGTTCTCAAGAACACCTATTCTGCAGTTAAAAAAAACCCTCAATGGCCCTCTTATGGTAATTACAATGATAAATGAAAAGAGAGGATTAACCAGGATTTATTGATTGACACCCCACCTTCCTACAAGGTATAACTAGTTGACAATGTAGGTGATGAGAGTAGGCATAGTCAGGCAAGCAGGAAGAGTAGCACATCCAATTGGTACATAGTCAAAAATACTGCCTTTTTTTTCATTTTTAGAATGCAAAGAATTTTGTCTCTCTAAAAACAGGAGCTACCTTATGTAGATTAACTCAAAATATAGGGTTATAAGACAAAGGAAAAATATTTCTCATGCTAAAGAGAAATACAAATTGAATTATGCTCTTGAATCACCATTTTAAGATATCAGTAAAGAAAAGATCGCCTCAGGTTTCCATCTTGCAGTGGTTTTTATGTGGTATTACTTGGTGGATGGCTCCAAATATTGTCTGTGAAACCAATAAGGCACAAAAGACCAGGTCCATTAATGATGTTCCAAGTAAACTCATATATTGCAAAACAGCCTAGGCCCGTGATGGCGAACCTATGGCACAGGTGCCACAGGTGGCATGCAGAGCCATATCTGTAGGCACGTGAGTGTTGCCCTAGCTCAGCTGCAGTGGCCAGCTAATTTTCGGGCCTTCTGGGCCCAGTGGAGGAGCCTCTAGAGTGTATGGAAGGCTGTTTTCACCCTCCCCAGGCTCTGAGAAAGTCTCTGGAGCCTGGGGAGGGTGAAAAACAGGCCTACCAGGCCCACTGGTAACCTTTTTGTTGTTGCATGCCAAAAGCGAGGGGAGTGTGGGGCACGCATGTGGGGGGGGGGGCACGGGGCATTGAATTACGGGGGTGTGGGCACATGCATGCGTGACCCCCCCTCATGCTCCCCACGCTTTTGGCACATGATGACAAAAAGGTTAGCCATGACTGGCCTAGGCAATCTTCCCAACTAAAACCGAGCACTTGCTTGGAATTAGAAAGGATTCACAGATATAAACAGGCTGGACGTAATCCTCTTATGACTACATAGGGATTCTAGGCTGGTCCCTCTTTTAACTCTACCCCCTGGTTCTGCCACTCCTTCACAAACTTTCACAGAGGTTTGGCTCTCAGAATAAAAATATCAGCAAGTGCTGAAATGCCTAAGATTGTAGAAGAGATGAGAAGAGTGTTCTGTGAAAGCCGAGTATGCTTGAACACGGTAAAATGCCATATGTGTGATGATATGTATGTGTGTGGTACAGGACTGAGATAAGAGAGAATTTGGCATTGCAACATTTTGTTCTAATTTTCAAATCCTGTTACTACTAGTCTGCTGAAGTTGACAGAAGGATGCTACATTCTAAGAGAATTGAATGTAAGTATTTTTCAGGCATCTTAGTGAAATCAGGACTATTTACTGACAGGATGTAGAAACTAGGATAAACTTATTTGGATATAAGATTATTAGGGTCAGATTATCTGAAATTGGCAGCAATTGTTGCCCTTCCAGTGACTCATCTTATGAGCTTGGTTTGCCCCTGAAGACTATGCTGTTTAAACATGATTTCCTGCTTGACAAGGATGACAGATATTTCTATAAATATGTTCCTCCTACTGGTGTACAATGCAGGTGTTAAAAGTTTTATAAAGGCAATACCAATGAGCAAGCACAGCAACTGCAGCCTGTCACACAGCAACTGCTCTTTGAGAATTGACCTAATGTTGTCCTGAAAAATAAAAATGTCATTACCATAGTATCCGCTCATTTTTCATAAACGTATGTGAAATGTTAGCGATGGAGGAGCTTATGAAGGACAAAAAGACTTATAGGTGAACATCCATCTTGAGATAGTTACGTGCATCAATTATGTACCATATTTCCCAAAAACTGCTAAAGTAAAGGATCAGCACTAGTAGCCAGATGTCTTTAATGGTTTTTTGGTAACCACTAAGACAAAACTTAGTATTGTGTTTCTTAGTAAGATCTTGGAACTCTTCTCTGGATGGAAATATGAAGGAAAGAATTGTGTATCTTTATGTCACATATTTCTGCTTGAGGCACCCAAGAAAGATAACAATTAAAATAGGAAACAAACAATTGAAGTCAACTCAGACTGAAAATATCTAAATAAAAAGGTCCAGATTTTTTTTTTAAATTTAATTTATATGCTGCCCTTCTCCGGAGACTCAGGGCAGCTTACAATTTGTTAAGCAATAGCCTTCATACTTTTGTATATACCTGCTTGGTAGGGCTTTCTGCCCCCCCCCCCAAGCGGTGTTCTTTTTTTATACAAAGTCAGTTTATTGCCCTCATAATCTGGGTCCTCATTTTACTTTCCTTGAAAGGATGGAAGGCTGAGTCAACCTTGAGCCTGGTGAGATTCGAACTTGCAGTAATTGCAGGCAGCTGGTGTCACTTTAACACCACTTTAAACTGCTGCGCCACCAAGGCTCTTTGAAATAAGAAACAGAGAAAGTGAGGAGAACTGCCAAGATCATGCACTCCATAGGTCATTAGTAACACAGGGGAAGCCCTTTCCATGTGGTATGGGACAACTTGCTGTGGCTGACTGGCCATGGTCAACTGGCTATGACCAACTTGCCATGGCCAAACTCACTGCAGGAAAACTCTTGCAGGACTATTTAACAATTCTATTTAATAAATAAAAACATATTTTCATGTTTGCCATTCACATTTCATTCTATCCTTCCTTTTGCATCCTTTCTTTAATAATTCTATTCCACTATTTCTTTGATACTAATAAAACTCTTGTTCTGCAGTGAGTTGTCCTGCAGTGAGTTGGCTGTGTTGCACTGAGTTGGTCATGTCAAGTTGGCCGTAATGAGTTGGCTGTGGCAAATTGTCATAGATCGGGGTGTCAAACTGGATTTCTTTGAGGGCCAGATCAGCATTGTAATTCTCCTCAGGCTGACGGGGGGCAGGGGGGGGCAGGACAGACGCCTCCTGCAGCATCCTGCCAGCCAAAATGGGATACGAGGGGGGGTGCCTCTCATTTTTGGCTTGAATGGCTCCTGCAGCACTTTACCTGCCAAATTGGCCCTCATTTTTACCCTTCATGGCCTCCCCCCACACCTCATTTTCGGCCTCTACTGCCTCCAGCAGCACTCTGCCAGCCAAAAATGGGCCACGTAGAGACCTACAAAGACCTCCCATGGCCCATGTTTAGCCTCCCCAGCCTCCAGGAGGCCTCCATGTGGTTCATTTTTGGATAGCAGAATGCTGAAGGAGGCTGTGGAGGCCAAAAATGGGCTGTGGTGGGTGGGGTGGGGGCACACAGAGCTCATTTTGGCTGGCAGAGGCACCATAGGCCTTTGATATTTCCAGGCCAGCCCTGCAGGCCAGATTTAAGCACCCCGTAGGCCGAATTTGGCTCTCTGGCCTTGAGTTTGACACCTCTGATTTAGAATAAAACTTTGTCTATGTTAATTAAAAATTAACTTGACATTTAATGACACTTCTAAGTGATTCCTTAGGACTTATTCAAGGACTTCCCTTGAAAACAAAGAAAGTTTGTTCATAGATGTGTGTCTGTCTGTCTATCTGTCTGTCTGTGTAGCTTTCAAGGCAGAAATTCAAAATGATTGATTCATATCATGACTAAATTGGTCACTTATCTTCTCTATGAGTTCCACCATATCTCTTTAAGGCCTCTGAAACACAATCAATTTGGGATGTGAAGTCAGTTATAGTGGGTTTGAGCATGTCTGAATATGTCCTTCTTTTTTAAAAAAATAAATATTCTAAAATTAAAAAATATTCTAAAATATTTAAACATGTTTTAAAAAATACTCATGGGAAAGGAAGTCTGACTCCATGGTGCAAACTGTCCTTAGAAAGTTGGAGCATCTTGAATAATGCCTTTTATGTTGAGCTTAACGTCCAGATAGATTAATAATGGAAGAGATGTCCCTCCAATATTCAGCCATTAAAGTTTTATTTCATTATCTTAAATTGCACATCTGTCACCCTGGCCATCACATTCTACTGAGTCACAAACATTTTATGAACATAATTGAAAATCATAACTTTATGCCATTTTTAATAAGAAAGAGTTACTTAAATTATAAGCATGAATAAGGTTAATATGGAAAGGTTCTATGATTCTTCGGGATAATTGGGAAACAATCTTGTAAATAAATTAGCATCACATATTTGAAGCAAGCAAAGAGGTCTAGATATATAGTCTAAAAAATACTGAACATTGAATACTGAACCTTGTACAATATCAAGTGTAAATCCACTGAGTTTAATTGGGATTTAACCAGTTAAGCATTCTTAAATGTTATAGTACATACACTGGTATTTATGTGTCACCAATCTAGCTGGTTATTTATAATATTTTTTGTTGTTGAAGCTTTCAGATGGAAAATTGGAAACCAACCAGAGATAACAGATATAACACATATATCATAGTTGCATAAAAGGTAAAGGTTCCCCTTGCATATATGTACTAATCATTCCCGACTCTAGGGGGTGGTTCTCATCCCCATTTCAAAGCTGAAGAGCCAGCACTGTCCAAAGATGTCTCCGTGGTTATGTGGCTGGCATGACTAAATGCCAAAGGCAGACAGAACGCTGTTACCTTCCCATCAAAGGTAGTCCCTATTTTTCTACTTGCATTTTTTACATTTTCTACTTGCATTTTTTACGTGCTTTCAAACTGCTAGGTTGGCAGGGACAAGAAGCTGGGACAAGTAACGAGAGCTCACCCTCCCGTTACTTGTGGCCTCACCCATGGCACTAGGGATTCAAACCACTGAACTGCCAACCTTTCGATCGACAAGCTCAGCACCTTAGGCACTGAGCCACCATGTGTTTATATATGCAAATAGTGGTTATATATGCAAATAGGGAATGGAGAGAAACTATATGGAGAGAATATGCAAATGGAGGGAAGTATGCAGTGGAGTACCCCAGGGCTCTGTTTTAGGCCCAGTGCACTTCAACATCTTCATCAATGACTTAGACAAGGGGAATAGATGGGGAACTCATCAAATTTGCAGATGACACCAAGCTGGCAGGAATAGCCACCACTCCAGAAGACAGGCTCAAGATACAGAAGGATCTTGACAGACTTGCTATCTAACAAAATGAAAATCAACAGTGAAAAAAGCAAGGTTCTATATCTAGGGAAAAAAAACAAAATGCACAGGTACTGTACATGTGGTACCTTGCTCAATAGTAGTAAGTGTGAGAGGGATCTTGGAGTCATAGTGGACAACCATTTAGATATGAGTCAGCAGTGTGCAGCAGCTGCCAAAAAAGCCAACACAGTTCTGGGCTGCATAAAGAGAGGGATAGAATCAAAATCTTATGAAGTGTTAATACCACTTTATAATGCCTTGGTAAGGCCACACTTGGAATATTGCATTCAGTTTTGCTTGCCACGATGTAAAAAAGATGTTGAGACTCTAGAAAGAGTGAAGAGAAGAGCAACAAAGATGATTAGGGGACTGGAGGCTAAAACATATGAAGAACGGTTGCAGGAACTGGGTATGTCTAGTTTAATGAAAAGAGGGACTAGGGGAGACATGATAGCAGAATATCTCAATATCTCCAATATCTCAGAAGCTGCCACAAAGAAGAGGGAGTCAAGCTATTCTTCAAAGCACCTGAGGGTAGAACAAGAAGTAATGGGTGGAAACTAATCAAGGAGAGAAGCAACTTAGAACTAAGAAGAAATTTCCTAACAGTTAGAACAATTAATCAGTGGAACAACTTCCCTCCAGAAGTTGTGAATGCTCCAACACTGGAAGTTTTTAAGAAGATATTGGATAACCATTTGTCTGAAGTGGTGTAGGGTTTCCTGCTTAAGCAGGGGATTGGACTAGAAGACCTCCAAGGTCCCTTCCAATTCTTTTATTCTATTCTATTCTAGTTGCATATTTTGGTCTAATTCCGTATTATGTATAGTCACATATATCACCTTTTATAATAAATCTGGTTCATATCTATTTTTCCCTGTTGCACCACTCTCTTTGTTTACCAGATAAGAAATTTCAAGGCGATGGTTATTAATGTCACTGTTCCAATAAAGCAGTGTTTCTCAGCCGTGGGAATTTGAAACTGTTTGATGTTCATCTCCCAGAATTCCCCAACAAGCATGGCTTGCTGGCAAATTGAGGGAGTTGAAGTTCACACAGCTTCAAGTTGCTAAGGTTGAGAAATACTGCAATAGACCAACAGCAAGGTTAAGGACCAGAAGGAAAAGTCATGTATTCCCAACTTAATATCTAAGTTAAGCTACTGTTATCACCATTCTCACTTTCTGGGATGCTAAAGTGTGAAAACGAATGCTGTGCTACTATATGGAGAGGAAATATAATGGAGAGAAAGCACTACTGCTGGGAAAGGTTATGGTTTTAGCAACTGTTTCTCAATTGCTGAATGTTAACAGGTGCTTCACAGAACCATCTGAAATAAATGGGAATTTACAGGTGGTTAGGAAGTCCCCATAGGAACTGTTCATTGCATTGTGCAAACATTGTTTGTTTCTGATTCCTTTTTATCTGGAATTGGTTACTACGGGTGGGAAAGATTTCCTGCCCTTTCACAGGATTAAGGATTTGAAAGGTGCATTTAGGGCACATTAAAAAGTGTTGGTCTATGTACACATTTAGAATAAGGCAGCTACGGCAGATGGCTGCTTTAATTTAAATTCCTGCACAAGAAAATATTCATTTTAACCCAGATGCTCTTAGTAGTATCACAATGACCATTTCTTTGGATTTCCATATAAATGTTTGTTGCTTTTCCCCTCCTTTTTAACCAGGTTGTATCCTTTCACTGTTGTATTTCAAACAGGAGAATAATTCAAACAAAGCTCACTTAGACCTATTAACTTTTGACTGCTTTATAATAAGGGTTCAGGGCAGGGGTGAAATCCAGCAGGTTCCAACAGGTTCTGCAGAACCAGTAGCGGAAATTTTGAGCAGTTCGGAGAACCGGCAAATACCACCTCTGGCTGGCCCCAGAGTGGGGTGGAAATGGAGATTTTGCAATATCCTTCCCCTGGAGTGGGGAGGGAATGGGGATTTTTGCAATATCCTTCCCCTGCCTACCAAGCCATGTCCAAAGAACTGGTAGGGAAAAAAATTGGATTTTTCCCCTGAGCAAGACCTATTAATGTAAGTAAGATTTAATCCAGAAGAGATCTACATTGGACTGGAATCAAGGTTTCATGAGGTATGGTTAATAAGCTACCTGACATATCTCTGAGATTTTTTTTAAAAATGTCTAATTTTGTTAGGTGTGACAGGGACGAGACATTCTAATTATATCAATACACCGTGCTCTTGACTCCTTGGAGATTTATTTCTTTAAAAAATAAAGCCCCTGCGATGTTATAGTTTGCTTCCTCGGAGCCAAAAATAAAGTTGCTGTGGTTCTATCTATTGGGGAAATGTTTCGGCAACAAGCATAACTTTTAACTCATCTAAAGCAACATGTGGGGGTACATGTGTGATATTTCTGTCACCGGCTGCTTTGTACCTTTCAGAACAGGATATAAAACTGAAAAAAAAGATAAACTGGCTTAAGACTTGCCTTTTGATGATAAGTTATCCTTCCCATGCCATGCCCACCAAGCCACACCATGCCCACCAAGCCACGCCCACAGAACCAGTAGTAAAACAATTTGGATTTCACCACTGGTTCAGGGTCATGCGCTTATTTGGTTATTATGGATATACTCATGAAAGCTGAAGCTTGACTTTTTTTGTGTAAATAGCAATACACATTTCTCGGCTTTTCAGAGAATCGATACAAATCAGAAATAGTTTGGATTCAATAGGTTTTATCCCTGCATATTGGAAGAGTGCATTGTAGCCTTAATAGATAAGCAGACTTCCTTAGTGGGCAGTAAGGAAGAAGAAAGTACTGATTGAATCGCTAATTGCATTAGCTCTTCGGTGTCTATTAACTATAAAGTAATTCTACCCATTTCAGCGAGGAACCTGGGAAAAAAACGCAATCTGGTTTATGCCAGTGTGATGGTGTTGTTAAAGTGCAAGACTGTGAAGACTCAATCCACTTGAGCTACAGAAACTCATTAGTTGACTTTGGGCCAGTCACTCTCTCATACTAGTGCTATAAAAATAATGTGGAAGATCTTGAGCTTCTGGAAAGACGTGAGATAGCAAAGAGATAAATATAAATTTAAGCTTGCAAGGAAGTTGGCAGCTAGCTAGGAACAAAAGCCAGATAATTTGGTTTGTAGAGAGATGTTTTCCATTCATCCGAGGAACAAATCTCACTAGGGCTGTAAGGGAAATTAAGAAAGCTCCAACCAAGATTAACATTAGACCAACAATCAAGAACCATCAAGAGTGCCCCAATCGAGGAACTACCAACTTGGACAAACAATAAAGAGAAACCCAATCAAGGAAAGATCAAGACCATTCCAACCTCACTGACAGGGCAAACCAGTAATATGTAAAATGAGAGCAAATCCCACCTCCCTATTCAGCTAGTTCGTACTGGTTCAGGCGAACTGGTAGCGGAGATCGTGGGTGGGCCTGCCCCGCCCCGCCCACCGGCCCAGGCTCTATGCTGTCATATTTAGGCATTATTTTCAAGGCCAGGCACATGCACGGAAGGTGTGTGAGCAAGCAAAGCGCATGCGTTGAAGGCACGTGTGCACGCGAAGCGAGTATGAGCGCATGGGACAAACTGGTGGTAAGAATATTGGAAACCCACCGCTGCCTACTAGCACTGATGATGTTATCTAGTTTGCTAATGAAACATTTGCAAGAAAACAACCTAGATCAGAGAATACCAAGGACCCTACATTCCAACACTGAATTATGATTATTCTTTTATATCACTCCTGGTTTAATCCATGTAGAATCATGCAATTTTCTAAAGCGCTGAATTAATTTTAAACCAAATCTTCAGAAGTGAAATATCATTTGCTCTCAGGGAGAGCAATACTGATTTAATAGGTAGCTGCACAATTGGATTGCTTCTCAGTTCTTCCATGATTCATTTTTGATATAGATGAGAGCCGTCAAACTCCCGGCCTGTGGGCCGGATGCATCATGAACTGACCATGCCCAGTTTAGAGAAGAGGGGGAAAAAGTCCCAATATGTCATGTGATGCTGCTGTGACAACGCGAGTTGGATGTAGATTAACAAATAATACATCACTGAGAGCCAGTTTGGTGCAGTGGTTAAAGAATCAGTCTAGAAATGGAGAAACTGGGACTTCTAGTCTTGTTTTAGGCTTAAAGTCAGATGAGTGACTTTGGACCAGTCACTGTTTGTCATTCTTTGGAAGCAGAAAATAGCAAACCACTTCTGCAAAACCTCACCAAGAAAACTGCAGGGATTGGTCCAGGTGTTCACCAGGAGTCAACATTGACCTGAAGACTTAATTGCCCATCACCCATCTCACTATGCAAAATAAGTGGGTCCAATACAATGTGTTTTTTTTTTGTTTTGCCTTTTAAAAAGAAGGCTCTCTTTTTTCTTTCATTGACTTTAAAGCAGAGATCTTCAAACTTGGCAGCTTTAAGACTTGTGGACTTCAACTCCCAGAATTCTCCAGCCAGCTGGCTGGAGAATTCTGGGAGTTGAAGTCCACAAGTCTTAAAGCTGCCAAGTTTGAAGACCTCTGCTTTAAACTGTCCCTTTTCCAAAATCAAAACTTTGGCTTTTTTTTTTTTTTTAGTGAGCCAAGTGGTTGCTTAGCTAACCATCCAACAGGCCAAGAGAAGCAGATCAGTTTTGTCTCACACTGAGAGTCTATTACAGGCCCAGTCTTAAAGGGCCAGTGTTCAAGCCCTCTCTATGTACCTGAACACATTCTGTGTTCAGCCTTTATCTGTCCTCTCAAATTGGCAAAATTGAACCTATTCATTTCACATTAACCTCCTAGGGATCTGAACTTCTTTTCATGTTAGAAACCATCAATTGCAAGAGAGAGAGAATCAGGCATACTCCACGAACAAGTTACAGGCTTCTTTGGCTTCTTGATTGTCCGTCGGTAACAGATTCCTTAAGCCATATTGCTGTGAGTTCCTGCCTTCCTATTTAGGTGGTCTGTGAATGTAGGATTTGTACAATTGAGAGGGGGAGCGGTATGTGTGAAAGACCAGACCTTTTTCAGTAACTTTGTAATGCCTGCTGTTTTGCAAATATTTCCAATTACACGAGTTGCATATAATGGAGTAGTTCAACAGAAGGTGTCAGTATTTGAATACCTCCTTCCATTTTGGATTTTGCATTTGAAAGGAATTATTTTTTTTTAATTTGTGTATAAAATTTATTTGCCGCCCATCTCATATCTCAAGACACCAGAATGGAACAACTTGTTGTGGCTGTTTTACCATGGCCAACACACCACGGCCAACACACCATGGCCAACTCACCATGGACAAATCAACAATTCAATTTAATTATTTAAAATAATTAAACAATTATTTTAATTTTTGTCATGCACATTTCATTTTGTTCCTCCATTTGCATCCTTTTTTTAAAATTGATTCTGTTTCACCATTTCTTCAATATTAGTATAACTCTTGTTCTGTCAATTGTCCTGTGGCAAGTTGGCTGTGGCGAGTTGCTCCGCGGTGAGTTGGCTTCAGTGAGTTGGCCATGGCAAGTTAGCTGTGGTGAGTTGTCCTAGACCACGGGTGTCAACCTTGCTATGTCACGTTGCCATCACGTGATGTTTCATGATGTTTTTCCCATTCGTGGAGCTGTGGTGGGTGTGGCCTGCATGTGAGGCATCCAGCCCGTGGGCTGCCAGCTTGACATCCCTGTCCTAGACCCAAAAATATTGGATGGAATCTTCCCTGAGTTTATCATATCAAGAAGCAAACAGTGGAACAAAAAGTTAAACAAATAAGCTAGTGATTTAATCAGTCTCAATCAGGTAGTCCTTGCTTTTATGACCATATGTTTAGCAATGGTTCAAAGTTGGTACAATGGCACTGAAAAAGTGAGTTACAACTGGCCGTCACACAACCATTGAGGCATCCCCATGGACACGTGGTCAAAATTCAGGTCCTTGACCACATCCCAGGTTTATGTGATTGCTATTTGCAACCTACTAGCCAACTTTCAACAAAGACAACAGGGGAAAGAGCCTTGGTAGTGCAGCGGACTAAGTGCTGAACCACTTATGTAGCGCTTAGTTGTCAGCTGCCTGCAATTAGTGCGAGTTCATATCTCACCAGGCTCAAGGTTGATTCAGCCTTCCATCCTTCCAAGTTAGGTAAATTGAGGACCCGGATTGTGGGGGCAATAAGCTGACTTTGTAGAAACACTGCTTATGGGGGGGCCAAAAGCCCTAATAAGCAGGTATATAGAATGAAGGCTATTGCTATAAGTGCATTGTAAGCCACCCTGAGTCTTCGGAGGAGGGCAGCATATAAATTGGCTAAATAAATAAATAAATAAATAAATAAATAAATAAATAAATAAACAAACAAACAAACAAACAAACCAGTTTTGCTTAACAGCCACGTGACTCACTCAACAATTGCAGCGATTTGCTTAATAATTGGGGCAAAAATGGTCATAAAATTGGACACGACTCACTTAAGGTCAGCCTGACTTAGTAATGGAAATTCTGACCCCAATTATGGCAGTAAGTCAAAGAGTACCTGGATAAGAAAAGTTAAGCTGAGTTTATTGATTAGCCCATAGGCCATATCAAATTACCGAGTTCCAAACACAAATTGTTAATAAAATCCTATAAAAACAATTTAAAATGAAATTGGAATAAAATACAAAAAATGAATATATAGATAAGTAAAAGAAGATAAAATTATATTTCAGTATCACCCCTACAATCTTTTAGGTATACCCCTAACAGTCCCAAATATGCCGATCTCAACGGAACTATTTTACTGTGCCCTATTAAATATTGTTTTCACATTCTGGCCACACATAAAATAATATATGTATGTATGTATGTTTCATATTTCTTAATTGTTCGTCTTCCTCGGAGTGAGGGTCTGGTCAGGTGATTACATGGAATTATTTTTCTCATCTTAGAAAATAGATAATATTGTTAGTTTAGTTTTGTTTATTGTTGTAGCCTTGTTTCACATATAGGAAGAATGTACGCTGTTCACAGTTGATTGGCAATTGGAGCGGTTGTATATGCCTACTAAAATAATTGAATGAATAAATAACTCCTTTGAGCATTTTAAAAAATGTGGCTTAGATAATTATTTCTAAATCATGCATAATATCGCTATTAGCAGTTGACAATCACTCAGTCATATAAGCGACTTTTACTTAAGACGACTTATAATACTTATGACTTTCATTATACACTTATTATGAAAATAACACTTCTGCATGCCATAGACTCAGTGTGGCACTCAGTTAAGGTAATTTTTAAAAAGGAGTTTAAAAATAGATGCATCTGCTGATTTCAGGTCTGCTCCCATCTGTTCATGTATCAGTCCAGTCCAACCTATTTTGCATGCTCCGTATACAGAATCACTAATAATATTTAAATTTGTATTTTAATTTACTTCATCCCACGAAATGTATATGTAAATAATTTCATCTAAAAGCATACATTTATTTATATGTAATCAACATATTGTTAAGTGCCTTCATGGGTATTTTAAACAAAAAATAAACAAATCTGTTGAAATTCATAGAAATCTAGTTTTATTCCGATCAGCGTCTTAGCTAAGGAGTGTAAATATTTGGTGTACACTACCTAGAGTTTATAAGTTAGATAAACAAACAAGTAATGTTAGCTTAGTCACAAAACTGAATTCCTCAAGCATCTTTAAAAGGACCGATTTCTGTGTAGGAAATAATACTATTTGACTGTCCCTTTTAATTTTTCTATAGAGGGTGATGATTTCTTAAAAAGAAAAGGAGGAGGAATACTATAGGGTCTTTGGTGCACTCTAAACTTTTCTTGCAGATGTTTCATTACCTGTGTAGGTAACAGCATCAGTGCTAGAAGGGAGTGGAGTTTGTTCTCTGTTTATATACAAGTGACTTTCCCTGTCAGTGTTGGTGGGAATGTTCTTGATATTTCTTTGATTAGGCTATTGTTTACTATTTGATTGTTTGTCTGAGTTGATGGTTCCTTGATTGGGGCATTGTTTGCTTCTTGAGTGTTGGTCTAATGATAATTTTGGTTGGAACTTTCTGATATTAAACCTGATGTTAATTTTCCTTATCTGGGTAGTGATTGCTGGTGAGGAGGTGTTTTGGGTTTTTTATGTTTCCTTTTTAGCTTTTCAATTATCTTTTTTGAATAGTATGTTTATCTCTATGTGTCCGTTGATGGCTAATTTGTCTGAGTGCCAGGCTTCAAGGAATTCTTTAGTGATTTTGGATTTAGCCTGATCTGGGATGTCCACAGTTTCCCAGTTGTAACTATGTTAGAGTCTGTTCATGTGTTGTGCAATTAAAGACTTATATTGTGTTTTTTGACTATAGTTGGTGATCATGGCTACATGCTGTAAGTCTTCTGCTTGTCTGTTCTACATACCAGTTGTTATGGTCATTACGCTATATGTTGTAGATGACTCCTGATTTTTTTCCTGGGACTACTGGGTCCTTTGGATTACTTAAGATGTTTTGGAGAACTTTAGTTGGTTTGTGTGCTAAAGTGATGCGGTTGCATGTGCTGGCTGAGGAATTCTGGGAGTTGAAGTCCACAAGTCGTAAAGTTGCCAAGGTTGGAGACCCCTGCTGTAGTGGATATAGTGATCAGGTACTTTTTGGTAAAGTTTCATGGGTATCCAGTTTGTTGGGAGATGTATAGACAACCTGTTTCCTTCCATGACTTAACAGTCTTTCACCTATGCCAACACATTAACAATATATGTTAAGCAAAATTATCCCTCGTGGTGTGCTTATCTCTTCTTTCAATTTGCTTTAAAAAGTAAATTATTTTATCTAAGATCAGTTCCTTTTCAAAGTTCATAAACCTTCTGGAGAGTAGTGGGTGTTTTCATCAGGTAGAGTCCTGTGCTTTCTCTCCTAAAATTCATTTCTTAGCCATCTAGGGTTATTTTATGTAATGTAGGTGGCCATATTTTTTTACATCAATCAATCAATCTGTCAAAGTATCAGTTGATTTATTACAAGGCAACATATGTGAATTAATTCTGGTTGAATATAAGGCTGAATGTTGTTGTCTTGAGGATAACATTAAGGATTAATTGCATCACTTCTACCTAATTAATAGAGCCAGTTTGGTGGTTATGGCACTAGGCTGGAAGTGGTATGGGAGAATGTGAATTCTTTCCCTACCTTAGGTATGAAGTTAATAACTCTCTCTCAGCCCTAGGAAGCAGGCAGAGGCAAACCACTTCTAAAACCATTGCCAACAAAACTTTGGGGACTTTTCCAGGTGGTCTCAACAACACTGATTCAAAGATGTGCACACACACACACACACACTTAATAAAGGCAGTAGTCCTAATGTTCATATCCCTCAAGATTGATGCAAGACATTAATTATGTAGTTTCCATACAGTGAAACTTATATTTGAGTGTTATATATTTCTTTTGAAAATACTTGCTTTTTTTTTCTTTTGTTTTACTTTAGTCCTGGATATTCTTGTCCTTTTTTTGTTCTGATCATATTTTCCCAGGGCATATTTTAAAGAGTTCTTCTTTGCAGGAGAATTAGCATTTTACAACAGAATTCACACCCCGGCTATTCATTGTTTTAGGAGCTAGACTGGGGAGGGATTTGCAAAGTTGGCGATCTTCACAAACTAGAGTGAAAAGCAGATATTTTGAAACTATGAAAAGCAGATATTTTGAAACTATGATTACACTATGACCTCAAAAAGTTTTTTTTCATCCTCTTGAAGAAATAAAGTTACTTTGGAGAGGCATTGAGCTGGTCTCCTTAGCTTCTGGATTTACGCTCAGCATCATTACTACTAGAATTAGACAAGGCTGTAGTCTGTCACCACTCCTCTTCCTCATCACCCTCAACAAACATCATGCCCTGAGAAAGGAATTCATTATTCTGACCAAGACTGTCTTGGCTATCTGGGTTTTGCAGATGATATTGCCTTGTTTGCGGAAGACGAGATGCAACTATAACAAATGACAAGTGTCTTAGATCAGGGGTCTCCAACCTTATCAACTTTAAGACTTGTGGACTTCAACTCCCAGAATTCTTCAGCCAGCAAAGCAGCACACCAAACTGGCTTTTAAAGGTCTAAACAAATTAGAATAATTACATATTTTGAATTGGACTGCAAAAAATAAGATGACCATTGGATTAGATTCTGGACCAAGTTCAACCTTGGAAGTTCACTGCATGATTTCAGATCAATAGATTGTTCATCCCAACCTGATTCACAAAGTTATTGTGGGGAAAAACCTATGGTAGGTCTTGGGCTATATTCTTAATGTGCTAGATATAAGCACATTATATCTAATCATTAAGCAGGCGAAAGAACTGTATAAATAGGAAGCAATATTAATAATGCCCCATTCCTTACACTAGAAAGAATCTACCATCCTTATATCCCAAAGAATCTAACATAACATTTCTCAAGGGCATTGGGAAACTGAAATTGTAACCCTGTCTTTCAATGCTCCAGGGCAGTATTATTTAAGGTTGTTGTGTGACATTTTAAATGATGGCTGGTCTACAGCAAAGAACCCCAGGCTGCCAGAAGTTATAAGATGCTAAAGCTAGGTTTACTTAGGACGTAAATGCTCTACAATATTTCATTTTTTTTTTCTTGCAGAATGGTAGCAATGAGAAAAATTGTTGCATAACAAACCTAAATGAAAAAACTTATCCAGCAGAAATGTTTAGTTACCTCTGTATGATAAAATGAGAATTGGTATCTGTGCCTACCTGACTATTATTAATGTAGCAATTTGACTTCTTTGAAAATATTGAATATCTGTTGTGCCATATTATAGGTTGTTTTGGAAGATATATTTACTCTACTTCTCTCAAGAACATTAAATTCATCTTAAACATAGCCTGAGTGAGAAATGCCTTTCAAAAAAAAAATTCTCTGCTTCATTTGCCTTTGAAAAAAGTCTTATTTTTATACCCACTGAAACACACAGTGAGCCATTGTCATGGTGCATTTAAAAGCCAGTTATCATGCAATCTTCAGGAGGAGTGGTACGTGGCCTAGAGGTGAAGACTCTCCCTTCCTACTTGGAAGATTGAGAGTTCAATCCTAGGCAGTGACAGATGTTTCTTTATCAGGGCACAAAGAGAAAATATCTGCTGTGAACTCCATAGAGGCATCAGGAAGGGCATCCAGCCAGTAAATGCTCAGCTCCATTCTGTCACCCCGACTTCACCCTGACAAAAGGGATTATAGGGGTTGTAACAAGAAAAAAAATACAGTCTTCAGGAGAGTTGGCTTTACTTCCAAATTATAAACAACAAAGAAAAAATAAATAGCAATGTGAAATCTGGTTTGACCATGTTTTTCAAATACCAGAAACTAGAAGCAATTAAGAGACAGCTGAAATATGGCTAAATGGAAACAGTTGTTAATGTAAGGCTGTACAAATGGGTGGGAATGAGGTAAGGTATGTACAGAAAACAACCTTTCCAGAATCCAGTATATATCTTATTAACTCAATTAGAGCATATTTGAAATGTAAACAAATAATTTTAAAGAGGGGGAATTGGGTAGTAACCAAATAATCCATGACAGGATTATACTTGCATCCATGGGCATGCATGATGTCCCTTGAGTTACCAGACTCAGAAATTACTATGAGTTTCACTATGCACCCAACAGAGGCTTGGCTTTCTCCAGTCAACTTTGCCTTAAAAAGCAAAAATCCCAAAGGCTTATTTTTTTCTTGATCATATTTTCCGCAGCTGATGTTAACAGTCATGGAAGGGTAGAAGATTATCAACGTAGTTCAGGGATATTTTTTTTTAACCAAGTAACATTTCAACATTTCAACTAAATTTTTAGACATAAAAATAAGGTTTGCATGTTCTCTGAATTTTTCTCCAACTTTCCAAAAACAACAACAGGGGCCTCTTTTTTGCCATTGGAACATTGCTACTGAAATTATCCAATGGCAAGACTTTCTTCAAGATAGCTATGATGACACTTGTAAAAATGTTGGGCTTCAAGCATAGCATCCTAGTTGTCATGATATCTTCCCTTTGGACTTAACAGAACTGTTGAACAGTCCTGTCAGAAAGAAAATAATACTTTTTAATGCAAAAAGCACTTAAATGCCTTCAAAGTTAGTCTTCAAAAATCCAATGCCTGGTCTTTTCCCAGAGTGGGTTCTTATGTATTTTCCATTCTTAAAACTATAAGCATTATTGTTTTATTCTATTTTATATAATAGAATAAAAACAATAGCTAGATGGAAAGATTAGAGGTTGAAAGATGTATGTTTAAGATGTATGTATGTTTAAAATGTATGTTAAGATGTATGTTATTATGTATGTTTAAATAATATGGCACTAGAATGACACGTTGAAACATTGAACAACTAAATAATGAAGGATTATATTTTAATACAAATGTGTCTTAACGTTAGTATTAGTAACGGTGGCCTGATTAGAAGCTAGAATAGAGGTAGAAATAATAAATAGGGGGAATATTAACATACACATTTTTTATATAATAGAATAAAAGCAATAGTTAGATGAAAAGATTAGAGGTTGAAAGATGGCATTACTATGCATGCTCAAATAATATTGTGATTGGTATTAAAATGGCACATTGAAACATTGAATAACTATCTTAATATAAATATGTGTATTAACACTAGGATTACATAAGTTTGACTAATGTAACAAATATTATTAACGTTATTATTGCTATTTGTATCAAAATGAACAATACCCAGATGCCACCCCGTTCATGTATTGACGTTAATGTATATTAAAAAAAAATTGTAGTTTTTAACCCTCTGAGGTAAACTGTGATTAAGGAGGCCAAACCATAAAATGAATGATTGAGGAAATTAGGTATGTCTAGTTTAACAAAGAAAAGAACTAGGGGTGACATGATAGCAGTCTTCCAATATTTTAAGCAATTCAACAGAGTTGGAAGGGTCCTTGTAGGGTTGGAAGGGGCCAGGGGTGAAATGTTACTGGTTCGCTCCAATTTGGGCAAACTGGTAGTGATAAAAACTACCAGTTCGGGTGAACCAGTAGTTAGCTACCAGTTCAGGTGAACTGGTAGTTAAAAAAAGCTGCCGGTTCTTCTGAACTGGTATTTCCGACAATCAGCTGTGCTGCGGCGTTTAGTTTTGCTAGAAAGCAGAAAATCATGCTTTCTAGGGAAGCTAAATCATGCGACACAGCTGATTCCCCTCTCGCTGTTCTACTTACCTTCCGAAGCCTCCTTTTGACGCATACTGCACATGCATGTGCACACACAGATCACATGTTTGGTGAGCACTGTCCATGCACACACAGTGCATGTTTGGCGTGCAGCGTGCATGCGTGGCCAGCAAACTGGTAGCAAACCAGTTCGGATTTCACCACTGGAAGGGGCCTTGTATGGAAGAGACCTTGTTCTGAGATATACAGTAGATTTAAAGGGGGGAAATGCTTGGGGTTCATGTGGGCAAAGCATGTAGAAGCCACATATTTTCCTAGAATGTTGCAGCTGTTGTTGATTTAAGATGGTGCATTATTGAGTAGAAAGGTATTCTACTCAAAGCAGCTCCTACTCTTTCAATTTGTACTACTGCATGGCCTCATTGAATTATAGGAATTCAGGAAGGCTACAGATCATTAGAGAAATGACATTAGAAGAAAAGGACATTCATTTTCCAGTTGTAATTCTTATCATAGATGATAAGGAAAAGCAAAGAGGACTAGCTTCCCTTATGAAGACTATTTAGTAAAGGTTGAATCTTGAAGTTTCTAAGCCTGGAAATCTTGGAGGTAAAATCCTCTGTGTTGATATAAGTGGCTGCTCTGATTTGTATGAGTACACAAGTTTCTGCTACAGGCCTATTTCTGGATCTAAGAAAAGGAATTCCGATAATTGCTCCTACTACTGCTTACCTGTACATCAATGTGAAAGAGCCTCAGATAGCTCAACAGGCTAAATAGCCTGTTATTAACATTCAGCTGTCTGCAATTATTGCAAGTTTGAGGCTCAAGGTTGACTCAGCCTTCCATCCTTTCTAAGGTAGGTAAATTGAGGACCCAGTTTGTGGGGGCAATAAGCTGACTTTGTATAAAAAATATACAAATGTATGAAGGCTATTGCTTAACGCATTGTAAGCCACCCCGAGTCTTCGGAGAAGGGCGGCATATAAATCTAATTTAAAAAAAACATGATTGGATGGTTCCATTTGATCTGATGTACTTGTTTCCTGCTAAGCATTCTAAAAAGCTATGTGATTCTAAAGAACAGTGATCCTATACTCCTGACTCAAACAGATTCCAACAGGAAGAAAGTATATCTGTAAAATGCTAAAATTATCAGTTGGAGAGATGACAGCCGGAGTTTAAGACTTAAGGTCCATGCAAAGGGATGGGCTCCCATTACATGCCCCAGCTCCTGCCACCTAGCAGTTTGAAAGCATGCAAATGCAAGCACGATATTTTTCCATCTATAAGACGCCCCCATGTATAAGACACCCTCATGTTTCATGTAGCTCCTTGTAGTAAGTACACTATAAGCCAGGGGTGTCAAACTTGCATTGTCATGGCAGCATCACATGATGTATCGGGACTTCCCCCCCCCCTTTGCTAAACTGGGCAGGGGCAGGGCCAGCAGATGACACATTTGGCCCATGGGCCATGAGTTTGACACCCCTGCTATATGCCATCACTGTGCAGAAGCCATCTTGTTAGAGTAAGTAATACAACAAGAACAGGAAATGCATCACAGGAATAATAGGAATGAAACCAAGCTACAGGAAACAACTACAATAGAGAAGAATGATAGAGCTGCATATAAGATAGAGGCTCATCCAGCATGTGTGACCTCCTGTGTATAAGACGCCCCTCCATTTTCAAGTAAATATTTTGAAGAAAAAGTAGCATCTTATACATGGAAAAATACGGTAGATTAATAGGTACCACTTTGGTGGGAAGATAACAGTGTTCCATGCATCTTTGGCATACAGCCATGCTGGCCACATGATCACGGAAATTGTCCTTGGTCAACTCTCTGGCTCCCTCAAACAAGAAATGGAGATGAGCACCATGCCCTAGAGTAAGACACAACTGACAGGGAAACCTTTCCTTTTTTAATATCTATATTGATATATGTATTACATTCTTTTTTCCTCTCAGAATATCATTTTTTAAATCCTTGATACAATTATTAGAATGGCTTGCAGTTACCTGAACCCTTGTCCCTTGCACATACTCAAGATTTGCTTATTTTCATCACTTTAAGAAGGTTTTACATCTCTTCCTTTGAACCACGAAGAATATGCCATGTACAATTCTCATACTCTGGAAAAAGCCTTCCAGCTTTGTTCTATTCATATTCAAAATCAGTTGCTGGAAATATCCATCTAATAAGGCTTTAAATTCATTTTTTTAAAAAATAATTGGGAGCAAAACATTTTTCTCCTTTCAATGCGCTGCTAGAACTGTAGGTCAGCCATATTTACACTTTTTCTGAAATTACATTTAGTGCCAGGCAGAAAAATTTTCAAGCATTTTCCCCCTTACATTTCCCACTTATTTTGATAAACGACCATTTGCTTTTGAAATTTGTCTCAAAGGAGAAAAACATTGCAGAGGAATTATCGTGGATAGAGTGTGGTGCTCCTATACTTATAATCTTTCCTGTGATCTACAGCTTTCTTGTTTTCCCACATTTCAATTAAATCCCAAGGAAGGACATATAGATGAGGAGGAGGAGGAGGAGAGGAGGAGGAGGAGGAAACTCTAGCCCAATAGGAGAGATTAGATTAAGGAAATATAATTCAAAACTTTAAAGATCAAAATCAGCATATGAACATCAATAGGAATGCAGTATAACTGTAAAACAATAGCATCATATTACATTATACTGCATTCTATTATATTATTATAACATTGAAAAAACATGCCATAAAGAGCCAGCTGTGCAAAAATCCAGGCACCTAGGGTTGCACCGGTTAAAACATTTTGTTTATTTCAAAAGGATCTCTTGTAGAATCCTTTTCACTTATCTAATCTGAATATGAACAAGGCATGAGTAACCAAGGCAAGATCCACCATCAACAGTTAGTGTATTAGTGCTTATAAAAGGCACCCGTGGCTACCATTGCTTATGATTGCACTGAGCATTTCCAAGTTGTGAAGCTGGTAATGTAGTGTTTTTAAATCTAAAACTGGTTGAACATCTCCATTATAGATTGATTTTATTCCCTGGTCGATGAATAAATGATACTCATTTTAAGATAGTCACAGTACCATATTTTCAAACCTGCCACACCCAGGGGTGGGCTGGTGGAGGTGTGCAGGGGTTTGGGAGAAACTCTAGCTAAGATTCTGTGCAGTTCGGAGAACCCCCAAATCCCACTCCTGGCTGGCCCCGCCCCACCCACCCTGCCTCTCTCAGGAGTCCCCACGTGGCCTGTTCTGGATGCAGGTAAGTGCAGGGTACGCATGGAGGCTCGGAGAGGGCAAAACTAGGCCTAATGTAAGTTCAGGAAGGACTGTTTCCAACTTTCCCGAACTTCCGGTAGGCCCGTTTTTCAAGAGGGCCTCCGGAGCCTGGGGAGGGCAACCCCCCCCCCCCCCCGTGGTGCAGGAGGCCAACTAGGCTGCACCCACCATGGCTGCGCCCACCAAACAACTGGGCAGAGAACCCCTTGCTAAGATTTTTGAAGCCCACCCCTGGCCACACACACCTCTATTGAGAAGAACAATAGTATCAAAAGATAGGGATAACAAGGAAAAGTTACTCCCTGCCAACTTTTTATGCAAGTGTCTATGGAGATTCTCAGTCATCCATGTTGTCCCAAAGGTGCTTTTTCAAGAGGCAACTGGACTTTCTGATTTTTCTTTGAGGTTGTTAGCTCCTCATCCAAGAAGCTTCTTCAACTCTTTTTATGTAAGTGAAAAACTGAATTACAATAAATCCAAAGACTCAGCATTATCAAGAAGTTTGACCCCAAATAATAATAAACAGAGTCATGGTCCAAACTTCAGGTTTTAAAACTGGTTTTGTTGGGTTTTTTTCAAGCAAAGAAATAATCATTGCTTAACTTAATGAAATATTAATTAGGACCGATGTTAAAGATTAAGTCTGGTTATGACACCTATTAGGAAGTGCAGGAAATAAGAAGTGAAGACTTTGCTAATAAATCTCAAACTTCTAAGCAACTCTGTAGCCACTGGTCCATATCTATAGATTGCACAAGTAGAAACAGATCCAAAATAGCTTGATAAGACATATTTCCGCATCTGTCTTTGTGCCAAAGTGCGGTGTGGAAATGTGAGTAGTTTTATTTGAAAAGTGCAATGGAGACTGGTCATAGCTGGCCTCTTGATTTCTTTTAACTGATCCCCAAACTTATCTTCAAAAATGTTCAATGGTCAGGCTCTGCAGGGAAGAGAAATAATTATCCCAGTATAACCTAGTTCCTGAAAATTGTAAAAAATTAAATAACAGCTAGTTCAACCTATTGGGCCATTCTCGCTTAACTTTTACCCGCTGTGATCTTCAAGTAAATATTAGGACCTATTAACAGAAAACCCCCGGTGAGTTCCTTGTTCAATTTTTAGTGAGAGATGTGAACAATTTTTGATTCAACTCTAATCCAATTAAACAGCATTGTTCCTATTAGATGTTCAGCTAAAAGTAGCAACATAAGCACATTGATCAAATATAATAAAAGATACAGTTCAGTACCTCTGCCAATGAAGGAACATTGTAAGTTACCGTTTTCTTGCATGATGTGTTGTGGTAGTCAAATTTTTTTCTTGTGTAAGTTCCTGCTTCCATTATCATATTTTATCACTGTAAATGGAAATACGAAAACTTTTAGAAATTAAGGATAGCATTCACTTGATGATCTGCTTCATATCTCTAAGGTAACGCCAGAATCCTGTGTTAGAAACAGTTTAAATGACACAGAATAACCAATAAATATTGCAGTTCCATCTATGCTCCCCTCAACTTCAATGGCTCAATAATGGCTGCAATTTTTCTGAAAAATTTGAGGAATATGTAGCTTTGCAAAAATATGAGACAAATTCAAGATGAATCCAGAGAACTTTTTATTCAAGAAGATTTGCAGAGTTCTTGAACAATGTCACATAGGTTTAGTTTATTCCAAAGTTATGGAAAGAAAAAAAGAACGTCAGCCCTACTTTTTTGTGCTAAAATATTTTAACACGGGAATTTATCTTCTAGGTGGAAATCATCTCAGTATAATAATGGTTCTGCTGGTATCATTCAAGATAAACACAAGGTAAAGCTTTTGTCCAGTGATGGGATTCAAGTAATTTAACAACCGGTTCTCTAATGATTTCTTCCAACAACCAGTTGGCCAAACTGCTCAGAAAGTTAACAACCGGTTCTTCCAAAGTGATGCGAACTGGCTGAATCCCACCCCTGCTTTTGTCTCTCAGCCCTTTTATAATGGCTCTAATTACCCTAAGAATCTCCCAAAGTTGAGTCTATGATGAATACAATCACAGTTCCAGTAGAAAAAAATTACTGGTAATGTTGCAAACCCTGAAAATAATGTGTGTGTGTATGTATGTATGTATGTATGTATGTATGATTTCCTAGCCTTCCCAGGACTATGTTGTAACAGGTTTCACATACATTTTAGAAAGCATGAGGGAACTGGCTGAGCCCTGTAGTATCTCACATTGAATAATCATGGATTTATAGTTCTTCTCCAGAAATACTGATTGGAAATGTGCTCATCTCCATCATAAAAATATCCAATCTTCAACTCTTGTAGGTAATCCAGAAGGATAGCATGGTCTATGGCCGTGATGGCAAACCTCAGGAGCCTGAGTAGGAGGAGCCTGAGTAGCGTTGGGGAGTAATGCCTCCTACAAAGGCAGCATTTAAGATCCAGCTGCTGCAATTACTTGCGAGTTCAATCCCAGGCAGGCTCAAGGTTGACTCAGCCTTCCATCCTTTATAAGGTGGGTAAATTGAGGACCCAGTTTGTTGGGGGCAATAAGCTGACTTTGTATAAATATAAATATACAAAAGTATGAAGGCTATTGCTTAATGCATTGTAAGCCACCCTGAGTTTCCGGAGAAGGGCGGCATATAAATCAAATTAAAAAAAAAAACCTATGGCATGCGTGCCAGAGGGAGCACACAGAACCCTCTCTGTGGGCACGCACACTGTCGCCAGCTGCTTTTCTGGGTTCCATCACACACATGCACGCCAGACAGCTGGTCCAGCATGCATGTGCACCGGCCAGCTGCTCTCTTCCAGGTGCACAAGTACACACCAGAACCCAGAGGAGAGCAGCTAGCCAGTGTGCATGCACACCAGACCTGCTGTCTGGCATGCATGCACACAATGGAACCCAGAAGAGCAGCTGGCCGCCATGCACATGTGTACCAGCCAGCTTCTCTTCTGGGTTCCAGCACTCCTGCACACGCTCCAGTTTTGGGACTTGGTGCCAAAAAGGTTAATCATCACTGGTCTATGGTATTGAATGTCACCTAGAGGTTGGGATACACTTTCGACAATAAGATGATCCACAAAGTGCCATTTCAGCCCCTTGGTCCAAGCTTGTTTTTTGTTTTGTTTTTTTAACCAAAGGGATCTGGATAATTTGCTTCATCTAGGACTCCTTTGTCTCTCTTCCCCTCCCTCACTTCTAAATCTGCTTTGCTGCCAGGCAGGAAGGAAGGGGGAAAGAGTTCTTGGGAAGGATGAGTGAAGAATACTAGAAATGTGTTGCAAAGAATCTATACTCCCAGCAGGTTTCTCATGGTTTTGGAGAAGATGGTGAGAATACTGTGGAGAACCAAGAAAACAAGCAAATGTATCATAGAACAAATCAATCCAGAATTCTCATTTGAGATACAAATCACAAAGCTCAGATTATCATGATTTGCACACATTATATGAAGTCTCATCTTCCTTGAGACGTTCATAATGTCCAGCAGCAAGATGGACAGACTGTATACTATGGTGATGGGAGACTGTTAGAAAACTTGAAGGGCCAGGTTTGGGACAAATCATCCTGAAAAAGACCTAACTATGTGTTTGATAAGAGCTGACTGACTTAATGGCATATCCTCCTCCCCTCTTCTAATTGATTCTCCACTATTCTCCTCCCATCTTGTAATTGATTCTTGACATCTTGTTTACTATTCTTCCTGGAAAAGAAAAGATTGGAGAAATTTATTTAATATGGCTGGATCAACAGTCTCTTTAAAACATGTTCTCTTCAAGAGAGAGTACAGCAACACCTCTTTCAAATCTGCTGGCATCCCTTCCTTCTAATTCCAAGATAGCTGCACTATATTTACTTGAATCCAGATGCACATGACCTCCCTCCTCTGTCTGTGCAAAGGACTAGCATTAAACATTAGGCTGAATCAAGCTGAGTTACTTCTGAGTAGTATATTGTTGTTCACCTATAGACAGAATCTTGCCAGAGTAAAACAACTGTCTGCATAACTATAGATAAACACTGAGAACTGCTAGGAAGAAACTGTTTTAACCCTCTTCCTGCATATCACACTTTCCAAGCTTTGCTACCTTTTTGCCATCTGGTAGGCAGCCCCTTCCTCCAGACTACGTTCCACCACAGTCCAGTCCACCAGAGGTGGTGCTAATATTGCATAGATTCTTTCTTCTTCATCTGGTTTTTCAAGCTCAAAAGAATGCAAGATTATTTGACAAAATATAATCTTTGTCATTTACCTGACTCTGCCCAATTGCCTAGATGTTCTGTGAACATGTGAATTATATCAAGTCATCTTGCAAGTTGGCAAATCCATTCTTCAATGAGAGCTTAGTGTTATAAGGCTGTTATGAGTCATCTCTGGCACTTTGAGAGGATGCCATTCATTAGAACAAATATTCTGGCTACTAGGTATGCTGGACAATGCTTCAGAATGATGTGAAATAAAGAACGTGGCCACTCTACGTTGTCTTTCAGAAGGAGAGGGGCTAGGCTGACTTTCAAGCATAACAGTCCTTAAGAGTGTGACTGAGTTCCTCCTTCCAACCCCCCCCCCCCACTTAGGTACCCATGTATATTTCTATAGAAGTCAATCCATGACAAGCTTATTTTAATGTACAGTTCCATACAAAAACCCAAATTGTGTGTTTCCTGAACCCTAAGTGAACAAAAGCTGATTTAACTCTCTATGGTACAAACTGTAAGTTGACGTCTTTTTGGAAATCTAAGTGCATTCTTCATATTCATGTGTGGTGGTTATCACCCCAGATTTAATGTTCCCTGGCTTTAGCCTTTCGCTGAATTATGGATGAAATCACGAATTTGAAGTAAATCTGGGAAAAGAGACAATGCCCAAAAAGGTTCGGATAAAGATAGCAACATTTTTGCAGATATGGTTTCGAGACTATTCTGCCTTCAAAAATAGCTATGGTGATATTAATGGGAACAGGAAATGATATTGCTTTTCTATCTTCCCACAGCCTGCTTATCATCAAAAGGCAAGTCTTAGCCAGTTTATCTTTTTTTTCAGTTTTATATCTGTTCTGAAAGGTACAAAGCAGCCGGTGACAGAAATATCATGCATGTACCCCCACATGTTGCTTTAGATGAGTTAAAACTTATGCTTGTTGCTGAGACATTTCCCCAATAGATAGAACTACAGCAACTTTATTTTTGGCTCCGAGAAAGCAAACTATAACATCACAGAGGCTTTATTTTTTTAATGAAATAAATCTCCAAGGAGTCAAGAGCACGGTGTATTGATATAATTAGAATGTCTCGTCCCTGTCACACCTAACAAAATTAGACATTTTTTAAAAAAATCTCAGAGATATATCAGGTAGCTTATTAACCATACCTCATGAAACCTTGGTTCCAGTCCAATATAGATCTCTTCTGGGCTAAATCTTACTTACATTAATGGGTCTTGCTCAGAGGTGAAATCCAAAATTTTTTCCCCACCAATTCTGTGGGCATGGCAGGGGAAGGATATTGCAAAAATCTCCATTCCCACCCTACTCCAGGGGAAGGATACTGCAAAATCCCCATTCCCTCCCTACTCCTGGGGGAAGGATATTGCAAAATCTCCATTCCCACCCCACTCTGGTATTTGCTGGTTCTCTGAACTACTCAAAATTTCCACTATCGATTCTCCAGAACCTGTTAGAACCTGCTGGATTTCACCCCTGGTCTTGCTCCTAAGTAACTAGGCTTGACATCAGCCTGCCAATCAATTTTATAAGCTCTCAGAAATTATAACTTTTGACACTCCTGAACTAAGTGATTGTAGCACATGAGGAAACAGAATGACATGATTTGATAATATAATGTAGGATCCGGATACTAATCTGACTTTATTATTTGGCAATGCTGAAATGGAAGGCATGTATTAGGATGTAATTCAAAGAGCTATAGTTGGGTAATTAATGTTTGCAGTAGTGATGTCTTGGAAACAATTTTGAATTTTCATTACATTAACATAATACTAAGGACCTCCAAGCTCAGTCAGAAACTTAAGACCTGCTTGTTATATCAGTAAGTATTTCTTCCTAGCAATTGGTGTTATGAATATCGTGAAGTAGGGTGTATCAAGAAATAAAGGAACAAGCTGAGCGACAGTCTACTGTTTGAGATATAATAAAAATATAGTAACAATTCAAATGAGAATAATATGGATATCTGGAAAAAAGACTGTAACAATAACTACCCACTATCTACCGCTTTTAATGGATGAGTTTTAAGGAGCAGTGCTAATTTTAATCAATGTTTAATGTTAGCTTAGCTTTATATCAGGTTAAAGAAAATAAATATGAATTTTAAATGAAACATAAGGGAATGATTTCTCTGGAGGGAATATTAAACTGAAACATGATCAAAATCATTAGAGCTGCTTGGGGCATTGCTTCAGATATTCCAATGCGGCTTAAAGCAATTATTGTGACATTCCATAGACATTTCTATGTTTCTTCATCCCCAGTCACCTTATTAGCACAAAAGAGAATTGCATTAGTTAGATGGCACTACATTTCCCACTTATCTCTTGACCTTTGTGTTGTAGCCGCATGTTAATAATGCAAGACAGAATCTGTCAATACTCTACCAAAATGTTTTGTTCCTCACCCAGGAAGATTTTTTTCTCTGTACTTTCAAACCAATGTAGCTCACCACATTCTATTAAAAACTACAGAGTATCAGCAGTATCAAAGAAAAGCAACCATAGAAAGTTTTTTTTTAAAAAAGGGGGCATAAAAGCCAATGAGCCTCCAGTATATGAATGGTCTGTATTATTGGGATTTTATACATTGATGTATACATTTACAGTTTTATTTTGATGTTGTAAGCTGGTAAGAGTCACCTTGCAGTGAGATGGGTAACAGACGAATGAAAGAAGAAAGAAAGAAAGAAAGAAAGAAAGAAAGAAAGAAAGAAAGAAAGAAAGAAAGAAAGAAAGAAAGAAAGAAAGAAAGAAAGCAATAGCAATAGCACTTAAACTTATATACCACTTCATAGTGCTTTACAGTCCTTTCTAAGCAATTTAAAGAGTCAGCATGTTGCCCCAAACAATCTTGGTCCTCATAAGGATGAAAAGCTGAGTCAATCTTGAGCCGGTCAGAATCGAACTGCTGGCAATTGGCAGAATTAGCAAGCAGCCTGTGCTTATCCTCAGACCCTAATTTGTGAAATAGAAAAATTGGCCACTTAATAAACATTGGTACAGTTTAAAGAAGCTCACTGAATCTGAACATCCATAAATTTTCAGAAGAAAATTTTAAAATATTTTTTTTAAAAATCTGGGAATGAATTTTTAATATGTTTTTAATGTTCACAATTGGATTTTGTGTATGAGTATGTGTACATTTTTATGACTTTTTGGTTAAAAATGAAAGGGTTGGCTTATCTTTGAGTATATACAGATATTTTTAACAAGTTTTATCATGTATACTTTTGGATAAGATCACTCATGAGTAAGCCATGTTCATATTATGAGGCTATATTTTCTAACTTAAAGTTCTTGGCTGATCCATGAGCGTATGTGGTATGCTCACTTTGATCATTCTAAAAGGCCCAGGACTGAATCTTATACTACTTCATTCATTCCAATTTGGTGAAGAAGCATTGAAGAAAACATTTGGGATTCATTTATCAAGCCAGCTATGTATGCCCTTCATCACTGTGCTATCCAGCTAACACATACTTAGTAAATGGAATGCTAGAGGATACTTTGTCAAATGCTTTGCAAAAGGTATTTTATGTGTACATAACATTTCTACAATGTGTTAAGAAAATCAAAATGAGTCTTCTGAGGAGGGGCCTTGCAGTGAATCTCCTATTTGAATGATTGCATTTAATACTGGGGTATACTGCATTTAATATTGGGAAAACTCAGAATCTACAAATGGTTCAAAATGCCACCACATATACAGGCATAGGTGCTTCTCAATTCACCCATTGAATACCCATTGCAAGTTATAATAGCTATTGGTGGGCTTCTCACTGCATTACAAATGATTATAGGTTGTCACCTATAAACTATGGTCATGTCCAGATTATCTACAGAACAACCTTGATGTTTTTGCCCATCCGATAAAATCTGGAAGAGTTGACATCCACATCCAAGCTATAAAGTATTAGCACCTTGTGTGATCTAGGAGACACGCCTTCTTGGTATCTTAGCTATGTCTGCCATTTGAAACAACATGCCTGACATCTATTGTCAAGGTTCCAAGTAATAGCCCAGATGAAATCAAAACTCCAAGGCCAGAAGGTTCCTCAAAGTATAGATTTATTAGGCATGTCATATTGGCACAGCTGGTGAAAACCCAACTCTGAAGCTCCCTGCGTTTTCCCCAACCAATTCAAAAGGTTGACTCAGCCTTCCATCCTTTCTAAGGTAGGTAAAATGAGGACTCAGTTTGTGGGGGCAATAAGCTGACTTTGTATAAATATACAAAAGTATGAAGGCTATTGCTTAACGCATTTTAAGCCGCCCTGAGTCTCCGGAGAAGGGCGGCATATAAATCAAATTTTTTAAAAAAAAATTTTTTTAAATCCAAAGTTCATCCCCTCCCTGACACTACATACAACCATCACATGCCCCAATCAGTCCCAGACCTGGATGACTACCATCCATTCCCCGCCAGGTGCTGGTGAGAGTGTCCTTGGCTCCCAGGAGAAAGAATGTTATTTTGGCTACATTTTTCCTCAGCTATCTCTACTCCCACTCCCTTTCCTACAGCTCTATCCAGCCTCGCTGTTCTGACCTAGGCTTCCTTTATCTTCTTTGACAAGCTGCCAAAGTCCTAATTGACAATTATCTTGGCAAGGCTACACAGAAACACAGAGTCAAAAACGGAGCTTCAAAGTACAAACCGACACCATCCACAACGTTGCTTCCTGCAAAGGCCCATGTGCCTTTGCTCTTCCTTTATGTCTAATGGGAGGGGCCAATCATCTCCAAGCCTTACTCCCAAGTCGTCCCTTTTGTTTTAACTGTTCTTGCCTTCTGGCAGCTCTGCACATGCATGCACTAGGAACAGGCTCCCACAGTTCCTCTGCCTCTCTGATGTCCAACTCTGGAGGCTCCGGAGTCCATACATAACTCTCAGATGGTCCTGGCCCCATCTCTGCCTCTGATGCAGAGCCCTCATCCGAGCCTTCCCCAGACTCCAGGACTGGCACATGTTCCTCCCCAGCCTCCTCACTGTCCAACTCTGCTGCCAGCTCCACAGGCTGCTGGTGGACCACAACACTCACAGTGGCAACCCTGAAGATGTTCCAAGATGGCTCCAGGATTGACATCTATATTGATTTGATTGTGTTGGGCTTCTTAAAGCAAGGGAAAACCTTGGCCTGTCATCAGGCTCAGTTTAGGCTGGAAATATTTATGCCATGTTCTCTTTTGGTCTTTCCTTGTTTGTTTTTATTTACCTGTTCTTTAACTATGTGGTGTTAGCTACCTAAAGTTACGTGTATGAATTGACAAATAAATAAATAATTAATCTAGCGAGGTGTTTCTGACATCGTTTGAAATTCCAACAATTTCTGCATTGTTTTGAGATGCTTATATATTATTCTCTTTATGATATCCCATATGGTCTCCTGAAAATCAGTATCTGATTGGCTGATCTTTTGGACAAGAGTGTCAAGTGCAAAATGAAAGGTTGCTTGAATTCAAAGGAACCTTTACATTAAAATGGCGGCCATCCCCTCATTTCATGCCAGCAAATTTCATGGCTTATCTGTGCATTAAAGGAAAGCAGAACTTAAACTTTTGATGTCCAGAATGCTCGTGCAATTTTAATAAATGGCTGGGTTTTAACTATGCAAAGGAGATGGCTGACATGGAAAAACTTCCTATCTCTGTGCATATTTTCCATACCATGCATGATATAATAGCCTGGAAGCTGTCCCCACCACAACCTTTCTCTTTCAGCTTGATGGTGACTGATTCTTCAGAACAAATGGATGAAATAAAAGGTAAGGACATAAAATATTGCTCTACAAATTCAGCTAGAAGCAATTCTGAGCATCTTTATTCCATTGGGGGATGAATGCTAACATTAAAGCCTGCTAGAATTTATCTCTTCCCAATCAAAGTTCACCAAAGTATGTATGGGATAGATGGGAGGGGGGTGAAATGGTACAACTGTAGGTAATATTTAAGAAGAGAGGTTACCTTGAGATAATATGTATCTTGAAAACTCTGCACTAAGGAAATTTACAGTGAAAGAATTATAGCAAGACTGTTTTCATTTTTTAAAAAAGAAGGGGTTATCATTAATGATCATATAAATTGGTGAGGATTCAAAGAAATATACAATACAAAAAGTTGCAACTATAAATAGTTAAAAGTTCTTCTTTATTTTAATCCATAAGGGAGAGAGAAGCACAGCCATTTACTTCCCTAAACATGTGGGAAATAAAGAAGTCAGAATTTTAATGATTTGCATGTTGCTACCAAGGGAGTAGATCTTATTTATTGGAAAATACATTTCTTCTGCATAAAAGGAAGGCATGCAGTATATTCTGTATTTTATTTGTCCTCTGCCTGCACTTCTTTGCATATTAGAATACAGCATTTCCTTCCACTCTCATCTGTAACTAACTTTTTTATATCTCTGAACTATTTAAGCTTTTTGTCTTAAGAAGAGAATGTATTTGCTTAGAACTGAAATGATTTATAATGGCTTTATATTGCTAAAGATGTGACCTTTAAATTCAAGGTATCTTTCATGACTTGGTAGCAAACTTCCAGAGATAAAAGGATTTCTTTAAGATGTGAGGCAAGTAATTGTCAAAAATAGGGAAAAAAGCATAATTCTATAGTGTTTTCTTTTTATTATATCCATTAGGAGTTTCTGCCTCACTATAACATTGCTGTCTAGGAGTAAACATTTGTCTTTTAAAAGCAGAGTATTCTAGAATTGTGTAAGCTTCTTTAAACATGTACAGTAAAATGTCAGGCTCAGAGACTTTATAACTGAGGATATACATAATTTCTTTTTTCTTCCCTCCCCCTCCACCATTTTTTCCCAGATAGACTACCTATTTTTATTTCTTTCTTAATCTCTTTCTTCTCTTCTTGAGAGCAGAGGTAAGGGTATCAGTTTGGAAGTGATAGACCAAATTACTTGGTCTGTTTATTTATTGTTAGCTGTTCTAACTACCATATTTTTCGGAGTACAAGACACACCTTTTTCCCCCCTAAAAGGGGGTGAAAATTTAGGTGCATCTTATACACCAAATGTAGCCCCACCCACCCACTGGCTCCCACCCATTGGCCTCGGCCCCCCCAACAGTTACGTCCTTACTTACAGCAAACAGCAAGAAAAATCAGCTCCTTTAGCTTTAGCACAGCCTAATTAGCACAAATTGATTGGATCAGTCTCCTGACTCTCAGCTGTCTTGCTCTCAGCTGTTTTGTGCAGGCCTCTGCTGCTTGCTGCAAGGAAGAAAATTGCTGGAGCAGATTTTTTTCCCCCTTGTGCTAATCAAGCTATGCTTGATAAACGAAAATAAAAGTAAAGCAGGCTGTTTGCTGTTTGCTGCAATGAGGCAAAATTGCTCAGAGGCAGAGGCAGATTTCTTTTTCTTCTTTTCCTCATCAAAAAAGGTAGGCATGTCTTATAGTCCAGTGCGTTTTATACTCCCAAAAATAGGGTATGTGTTCCAATCAGAGGTGGGTTCCTCCTGGTTCAGCCCCATTCTCCCGAGCCAGTAGCGGTGACAATATGACATCACTGAACCGGTTCTACCCACCCCCCACCCCCCACCCCCCTCCCAACCCCACGCCCCCACCCACCCACCCCCCATATTATTCTTACCTTTTATTTGGCCCCACCCCCAATCTATTGCTGCCTCCTGAGTCCCAGTTGATGGCTAGAGGGGAAAAAACTGTTTAAACTCTTGCTGCGGGGCTTCAAAGGGCCGCCCTACAGCTGATCAGTGTTAAAAGAAAACAAATGAGTAGACCAGTGCCTGCAAAAATACATGAGTAGATCAGTGCCTGCAAAAATAAATGGGTAGACCAGTGCCTGCAAAAAATAAATGGGTAGATCGGTACAGCTCTGCAAGCAGTTAAAAGCCTGGTAGACCAGTACCTCTGCCTAAATAATTGTCACATGATCATCAATCCCACAAAATAAGCCACGTCCATAGAACTGGTAGTAAAAAAATTTAGAACTCACCCCTGGTTCCAATAAATAAGAAAGAATAACTTACATAAAATATAAATATCAACACGAATGGCTTCAGGAAAAAGGCACAATAAAAGAATCCATTTAAAGAGTCATAGTGGACATCAAACTGCACACACTACTTTAAAAACCTGGCAGTGTTGAAACCATCTCAAAAATTACTATTGAAAAATACTCTTGAAAAATATCTGTTGGTGTTGAATTAGAACTGGGGAAGTTCCAAGGTCAAGTCACACTTCAATCATGGAAAATCACAAGTTGACAACGGACAATTCTTCTCTCTAAATCCAAGTTACCCCGACAGGTAAAATCACAAAATAGTTGTGGAATAAGAACTAAATTAAATATATAAATGTGCTTATGTTGAATCCATAATATGAATAGGAAAGGATAGGATTTCTGTTTATTTAAATAATTTCCAGGGAAAGATATTATCTCACATTAAATTAATTAAATTAAATTAATATGCCATCAGAGGACACATAGAATAGCTTATTTAAGAAATGATGGGGGGTGGGGGGAAAGGAATAGAAAAAAAGTTAGTACCTTAGATTGGGAAAGAGAAATCTCAGTGCTGATAACATATCCTGATAGACAAAAGTGCAAAGAACCTGCAGCAAGCTCCAGTAATAAAAGTTAAGGAACAAAGTGAAAGAAAGGACTAAAATTAAATGAAAAAGAAAAAAAACGGATGACAAGAGGCAGAAGAGCCAGCCTTAGAATTAGCAATGAAGATATTGCAGTCAAGAAATATGACTAGCTCTTAGTAAAGCAGACATGAAGATTGTCCACATATGCTCCAGAGCAGCTGCTTCTCATGAAGGGGCAACAGGACAGCATTTTCCCATGGATTTAATCATCAGGAGATAAAGGGATCACAGTTGCTCACAACTGTAGTAGAACCTTTTAAAGGACATTAAGTTTGCAAGCCTCATTTTCTAATCACTTTCAGAAATGGTCTTTTAACCATCTTGAACCTGTTAGAAATCTTTGAAAAGCCATTGGGAGAGTTTTTTTCAACTCTGAACCCCCCCCCCCAAATAATAATTATAAGCTTAAGAATGTAAAGAATCTGAAATAAAAAGCTAAGAATGCAGAATTGCATGCTGATTCTGCCCACTGCCAGGAGTTTGATCCTGTCAGGCTCAAGGTTGAGTCAGCCTTCCATCCTACCTAGGTAGGTAAAATGAGGACCCAGATTCTTGGGGGCAATATGCTGACTCTGTAGACCACTTCGAGAGGGCTATAAAAGCATTGTGAAGCAGTATTTAAGTCTTAGTGTTATTGCTATTGCTAAATAAGGATTTGGCCTAATAAAGTTATAAATGGTTGAGGGTCAAGGAAAAAATGGAATATTGACTATGATGCTGGAGAAGACTCCTGCGAGTCCCTTGGACTGAAGGGAATCAAATTGGTCAGTGCTAGAGGAGATCAACCCTCTTTAGAAGGCCAGATCCTGAAGACGAAACTCAAATACTTTGGCCACCTAATGAGAAGGAAGGACTCACTGGAGAAGAGCCTAATGCTGGGAAAGACTGAGGGCAAAAGAAGGGGGTGACAGAGAATGAGGTTGCTGGATGGAGTCACTGAAGCAGTCGGTGTGAACTTAAATGGACTTCAGAGGATGGTAAAGGACAGGAAGGCCTGGAGGAACATTGTCCATGGGGTCATGATGGGTTAGACACGATTTCACAACTAACAACAACAACAAATAAGATTTTGGAATTAACTACAAAAAATAAATAACCTTTTGGGAAACAGTTTTATTTTGGCTTTCCTGGAAAGTGTAAATTATAGGAAAGATAAGTTACTTTATGATTTTAGAAACTGAACACCACAGATGATCAAAGATTCTAAGCAGAAGTGGGGAAAACAAGTTTGTTTTTGATGCCAGTTAATGCTGGGATTTAGAAAAGTTACACAAAGCATTATATCACTGGAAACATTTAAGGTGATCTTTGAAGAATGGAACCAGAAATTGGTAACTACATCAGCACTGCCAATAATGTGATATATGTACTATACCTATAGATAGACTATACCCAAAAGATGTTAAGAAATGGCAAATGTAGAATTTTGTCCGACAAGACAAAGTACCAAAAGAGGAACTCAAAATGACATACTAAGAGAATGGTTTCAGAAAGGACCTTTTACAAAAAAAACTGCTGAAGTTTTAAAAATTAAAGGGAAATACAAATGATAAACCAAGAGAATGACCTAGAATATTTTCTTATTGGATCTACAAAAGAGGCTTGTTAACTTCTTAAAGAAATCTGCATAGGATAAAGAGGAATTGAAGAGAAATAAAGTCCTACATTTGATTGAATTAAGAACTGTTAAAAGTAAAGGAAGAAATATAAAGCCAGTTTATTTGATCAAGGTTAAAATAACAGACACACACACACACACACACACACACATACACACATACACACACACACACACCAAGTTCTGGCAACTCTTTATGGAGTTTTTGCTCATACTAGTAGTGAATCCTTGATGTGTTATGGTTTTACTTACGGATAAAAGATGGGATATGGGATAAAGAGTTTATAACCTTATTGAGGGAAAGACTTACCAAATTTGTTTATACATTTGTTGTTGGGATGAAGATTGGAAGCCACTATATTTCTTTTCTTGTTCTTTATTATATTCTTTCTATTCATTTTCTTCATTCTTTTTTTCTATTCCATTCTTTTTCCAGTTTGTGTTATTTTTCCCATGGTAAAATACAATAAAATTATATTTTAAAAAGTAGCTCATCTTCCTTCCCTTGAAAACCTGATTACTAAGGCAGGCGGCTAGGAAAAAAAATTGCAGTTACCTGTGCTGCCTTCCTTCTATTCCCTTTCAGCCTTCTCCCCACCATCAGCATGGCCAAGTTGCCAATAAAGCTGCAACCTTGACACAAGTGTCAGGGGTGACAAGAGGAAAATTAAGGAGACATGTGTTTCGGAGCTCTGCAGCTGCCAGCAAACAGAAAAGCAAGCGAAGAAAAGAGAAATTGTTTTTTTCCTTCAGAAAGAGTGGATAGTCCAAAAGAGAAAAAGAAGAATAGAGGCCTAACAAGACAAAGCATAATGCAAAAAGGTGCAAGAGCTCTACCCGTGGGCCATTAACAGAAAAAGAAGGTGAAATCTCAGAGAGAGGTGACTTAAGATATAGCAGACTTAGGAAACAAACAATACATACTAGCAATAGGTAAAGGTAAAGGTTCCCCTTGCACATATGTGCTAGTTGTTCCTGACTCTAGGGGGCGGTGCTCATCTCCATTTCAAAGCTGAAGAGCCAGCGCTGTCTGAAGATGTCTCTGTGGTCATGTGGCCGGCATGACTGAATGCAAAGGTGCACAGAGCACTGTTACCTTCCTACCAAAGGTGGTCCCTATTTTTCTATTTGCATTTTTTACGTGCTTTTGAACTGCTAGGTTGGCAGACGCTGGGAATGGGAACTCACCCCATTACATGGCACTAGGGATTTGAACTGCTGAACTGCCAACCTTTCAATCGACAAGCTCAGCATCTTAGCCACTGATTCACCATATCCCTATACTAGCAATACTATAGCAATAAAAATAGCACTTAGAGGTGTATACCGCTTCATGGTGTTTTATGGCGGTTTGATAACTTGCGGTTGCATGGTGTATTATTTAATGACCCCACATTGATTTACTTAAGGACATAAGTGAAGATAAGTTCAATGTGGTCAGCTGCTTAGTAGCCATGATACTTAGTGATGGATTCCAGTTGTGGTGGTTTGGTGAGGATTATCCATAGTGGATTTTGATGCCAAAATTGGCTGAAATTTGAAAAACAATGACTAAGTAATAGCAATAGCAATAGCACTTAGACCTATATACCATTTCACACAGTGGTGGGATCCTACCGGTTTAACAACTGGTTCAGTGATTGCGCGCTTCGCTACACGTGCGCAATTGAACAAAAAATCACCTTCCGCATTAGTGCTAGGGAATTAAAACAGCTGAGGTGCGGCAGAGCACTAATCAGCTGTGAAGTTATAGGTAACTAAAGTCAGGGGCAGGTGGGTGGGCCCAGCTGATTGTTGGAGTCTGAACCTGTCCGAATTGGTAGAATCCCACCCCGATTTCACAGTGCTTTACAGCCCTCTCTAAGTGGTTTACAAATGTCAGCATATTGCCTCCAACAATCTGGGTCCTCATTTTATTGACCATGGAAGATAGAAGGCTGAGTTGGTGAGGATCAAACTCCTGGCAATAGGCAGTCATCCTGCAATACTCTGCATTCTAACCACTACACAACCAGAGCATCATGTGTAGGTAATTATTAATAGCCCAAGGTATTGAATAGTGTACTGTAATATAGATTACAGTATAAACCTTGTCATAGTATTAGTAATTAAATAAAGAATAGAATGTAGTAATAGTATAGAGATAGCAATAAAATTTAGGAAGTACTATCACCTTTTATTTTGTAAAAACAAACAAATACAATGACACCTTGGTACTCAACTGCTTTGAAACTCACTGAATTTGATGTGAAAATTTTGTCCCAGTACTCATCATTTGTTTAGTACCCAATGCACAAGTTAGAACCTGTTGGTGGTGGCTACCTTGTGATTCACTACATTATTCCTTATGTGAAAAGAAATTTGTTGTCTTTTTGGTGCTCATAGCACCTCCCAGAACCAATTAACAATAAGTACTGAGGTACCACTGTAAATGTTTTATTAACATCTCCCCAATGTAGGCTGATATTTTAAAAAATCTGTCCAGGATCCAGTGCTTTTGAGTCTCTCTTCATTCTGGGTCAAAAAAATTGGATAGTTTAAAAAGAACAATCTATGACAATTATTTTTAAAAATGGAGAGTATCCTTCTCATTGGCTAACATCTAGAGTAGCAAGGATGAGTTAAACTGTTCAGTTAAAGCTACTGATTTGGAAAGAACCAGAGTTAGCAGTGAGTGGAGGGCATCACCAGTTTATCCATGGATAACTCCCTTGATAGCTTCCAAGCATTCTTATCTGACATTCTTTTAATTAAAATAAATGGGTTGTGGGCATGCTACAGAGCGTAGCATCAGCTTCCAGCTACTTATTTATTCACAAAAATATCAATAATGATGAGACAGGTATGTTAGAAAATCAAAGGCAGAAACATATAGGAAATGTGTTTACCTACCAGGAAAATGTCACAGATTAGCCAGGAGTGTGTAGAGCAGGGGTGTCAAACTCAAGGCCCGAGGACCGCATCTGGCCTGGGGGATGCTTAGATCTGGCCCACGGGGCCACTCTCGAAACAGCAAAAGACCACCCTGAGGTGCTTCTGTCAGTGAAAACAGAGCTCGTGAGGGCTGCTGGTGGCCCTCCTGAGCTTTTTTTTTTTTTTTTTTGCTGGCAGAGGATTGCAGGAGGCTGTCACAGGCAAAAATGGAGCTCTGGAGCCTGTTTTCACTGGCAGAGACCTCACGCCACCACAGGTGCCCCTGACATGAGTGATGTTCAGCTGGTCATGTCCACCCTGGCCACACCAACTCTGGCCTGAGGTCAAACAAACTCTGATGTGGCCCTCAATGAAATTGAGTTTGACACCCCTGGTGTAGAGCTTCTTAAAGGAGTAGATAGAAGGAGGAAAAACAAAGTTATCAATTTGTCTTCTGGTAGATGAAAGATTTTTGGCTATGTCCATCATGACACACACTTAGTAAACAGGCAAGCCCTTTTCTCATGTCAGCCATTTTGCAAATGTGTCACTGACATGATCATAATATTTCATATCTACTAATGTTCCAAATAGATCCAAAAAGATTTTTTTTTACCCCAATCAAAAACTTAAAGTAGGCATTTGTTCAGGGATAAATAAGTTCAGAATATGAACTTTATACATTTTGAAAAAGAATTTGAAACAGGAAATGAAATGGAGAAAAATAACTCTAGAATTTTCTTCGCATGATATTTTAATATACATCTAAATATTTTTAGTTTATATGTGTGTTTTAATCACACGCATTAGACAGTTGGGATTGTGTACTACTCACTATCAAGCATAGTCTTGGTAGCAAATAGATAGTGCTGCTCCCAAGTAAATGTATTTGCTTTTGTATTTTATAATACTCATGAATATAGAGTTAGCAGCTTATAAAAGTGAAGTACGATCACATAGTAGCAATAAAGTAATAAATTCACAGAGTTAAAAACAATAAATAGTATGATTACATTTTTAAAAACTCACTTCTTGGGTTAGTACAACATTAGAGAAAATATTGGTCTTTGTACTTCGACTCAGATAGGAAGAGTAGATAACAATAATGTTCTAAAACTGATGTTAATCTCTTAAACTCAGCTAGAGGTCTTACCGCAAAACATACTCTGAGCAGGAGATCCATATTTTTTCCTCGCCTCCACCCCATATCCCAAAAATACTGAGACCACGTTATGTGATTCTTCCTAGCTACTGCTAGTTCTCTCTTTCATCTCTGGGGAAAATCAATGTCATTAGGAGTGTAGGACTTATATATAACGGCCTTTCAAAAAAAATTCCACTAAATTGGTAGGTTTTATTTTTCCAAATGTCTCCACACAAAGGAGATAGCAATATTCCCCCTTCAATAGCAATACTCCCCATTCTTGATCTTGTTTTGTTTCATTTTCTACCATCATCATCATCATCATCATCATCATTATTATTTAATCTTTAGTGAGATTCACAGCCTTTGAGGCTGGTTAATAGCTCAGCAGCTTGAGCCCTAACCAAGGACCTAGGAATCGTTAAGGTATCGTCATAGGATGTAAACTGTTCCGAGTAAGGTCAAAATTTTCAAATCCGGTAAATTTACAATTTCTAAATAGCGGGGTAGCCCTTTGGGTATTGCTCCAAGGGCTCCAATTACAATCGGGACAACATACAATTTCTTTTTCCACAGTCACTTAACTTCAGTTTGCAAGTCCCGATACTTTTCTTGCTGCTTATCTTCAATCCGTGCATCACCAGGTATTGCAATGTCAATGAACCATACTTTTTTCTTTTCAACTATTGTTATGTCAGGTGTGTTGTGGACCAAGTGTCTGTCAGTCTGAATCCTAAAGTCCCACAAGATCTTGAGTTTCTCATTCTCTAAAACTTTCTCAACCTGATGTTCCCAATGGTTTTTGCTGTACTCAAATCCAAACTTCTGGCACAATTTCCAATGAATGATCTTAGCAATGCGGTCATGGTGTTGTAGGTAGTCAGTTTGTGAAATTTTGCTGCACCCACTGATCAGGTGGTTGACTGTCTCATCTTTCTCATTACAGAGGCGGCATTTGCTGTTGGTGGTAACATGTTGAATTTTTGCCTTCATGCAGTTTGTGGCTAGGGCTTGTTCTTGAGCTGTCAAAATAAAGCTTTCTGTTTCTTCTTTTCAGTACTCCTGATCTTAACCAGTTCCAAGTTAGTTTCTGGTCAGCTTTGCCTTCAATACTTTTCAAGTATTGGCCATGCAGAGCTTTGCTTTTCCAATTTTCAGCTCACTGCTCAATTACTTCTTTCTTATATTCTGTTTTTATTTTAGTTGTCTTTAAAAGGCCTCCTTTATTTACTTCCTTAATCATTGGTTCTTCACTTTTCTGGATGTAATCATTCAAGCTGTGTTTTTCTTCTTCCACAGTCTGCTTTACTTGTAGGAGTCCTCGACCACTTTCTGCTCTTGTAAATATAACTGGTCAACATCACTTTTAGGGCGAAAAAGGAAAAAAAAGCCTCTGCTGATAAGCTGGGCTTGGGGGCGGGCAGGGATGTTTGCTACCAGTTCTCTGAACCACCTACCGCCATCGCTACTGGATCAGGCGATCCGGTCCAAACCGGGAGTATTTCACCCCATTTCATTTCATCTAAGAAAGGAATTGAGCCCACAGTCTCCTGGTTTCTTATTTGACCATACTACTATAGGTAAAGGTAAAGGTTCCCCTCACACATATGTGCTAGTCATTCCCGACTCTAGGGGGCGGTGCTCATCTCCATTTCAAAGCCAAAGAGCCAGCACTGTCCAAAGACGTCTCCGTGGTCATGTGGCTGGCATGACTAAATGCCAAAGGCACATGGAATGCTCTTACCTTCCCACCAAAGGTGGTCCCTATTTTTCTACTTGCATTTTATATGTGCTTTCGAACTGCTAGGTTGGCAGAAAATGGAACAAGGAACGAGTGCTCATCCCATTATGCGGCACTAGGGATTTGAACCGCTGAACTGCCGACCTTTCGATCGACAAGCTCAGTGTCTTAGCCACTGAGCCATCACGTCCCATACTACCATACATGACCCATATTACTGATGAAGCCCAATGACAGGATCCTCTCTTCCCACACACATCAGTTACTCTCCTTTGAGATTTAATATAAGGGAGACTGCAGACCACCTGAAGCCTTATTCTAAAGGCAAGGTATTTATATATCTGGGCCACCGTATAACTAAGTAAGTACAAGAAAAGGCAGTCTCCTCATACTGTAACTAGGTAAAAGGATACATTCAACCATCTCTAACATTCTTTTCTCCTTTAGAAGGGTTTTTTTAAAAACAAATTCTGTTTCATCAAACTGAATGAGAAACGATAGGAACAAACACAAGAGATATTTTTCTTTTTCTTTCTGGCACTAATTACAAAGGTGAGAAGCCTGTTGTTTTCATGGCAGGCTTGTGCTTCCTTAAACTAGCAAAGATTCTAATGCAATCAGCTCCTTTGGGAGATCTCTGCAGAATTCTTTTATAGCTAAAAGTCAGAGATGATTGTACTAAAAGGATGCATAGCTATCAAGAACACTATTTACATTTCTAACATACAGTGATAAGGTGCTCCGGGTGTTTAGACTTCAATTCCCAGAATTCCCCAACCAACATGGATTGAAGGGAGTTCAGAGAGTTGAAGACTCCACATCTAGAGGGCATCTAGGTTGGGGAAGAAGCTAACTTGTATTTTTGTCCAAATATTTGACTGTCTGAAAACATATTGATGATAGAGCAGAGAACCAACTCAGCGCAGTCAGGCTTACCAAACAGAAGAATTTAGACACAAAACTGCTGAAAGATCCTCTCACAAAACCTGAGAAATAGACGTGGTATATGAAATCAAGGCATCGTGGTTTTGTATGATATTCTTTGATATACGTATGTGCTCAGTGAGAAATTCAATATTTGATTTCAAAGGAAATTAAAATATAGAAAGAAATGGGATTTCTTCCTACCAAATTGGTTTTTAACACTGGTTTTTTTTTCCAGCCCAAAATACTCATCAAACGTAGGAGTTTCAAAAAAAAAAAAAAAGCAAGTTAGTTCTTGCCATTTGCTTGTCATTTAAAAGGAAGAAGATTCCTAAGAAACTTGATTATCAGGTATAGAATCCAGCAATTGACAGTGCTTCTGATTTTCTCCCTTTGATGGCCTCAACAGTGATTGCAGATAGCCAGAGTAAAGATCTCAACTGACACTGAATCAAGACTTTATGGCAACAGCATGGCGTCTGTTGTCTTGCCTTTCTGATGGCTACTACACTGAGCAGAACAATGGCTTCTTCTCATTTGTCTTTGCCTTCCCTTCCTCTCTGCCTTCTTCCCTCAGAATTATTTAAGTGCTAATACAGCTTATTAGAGTCAGAAGAAAATGGGACTTGATGAACCGTGGGAGAGCAACCTACTCTTAGCCAGCAGGTGCATATTCTTCTGCTAAAAAAGCAGATTCTCAAACAGGTAGCTAATTATTCTGATACTGAGAGGGTGCCTACAGACTTGTCCAAGTGCCAAGCTGTGAAATACAAGGCGACAAACAAAAGCAAAAACTGGAGCTCAATATTACATTAATGTTGTCTGATTTTTAAACTTGGTTAGAAATAAGCACTATTTCTGTTCTTTGTAAAATGCTGGAGCCTCGCAAAGATTCAGATGAGAGGGGAGAGAAGTTGATTCAAAGAGCATATGAGGCTATATTAATTGGTACAGTACTAATTGGTACATTTTGAAAAGTTGGGTGTTTATCTGGACTTATGCAGCAGGAGGGGGGGAAAACACATTTGTTGTACATGTTGATATGTGCATGGTTACTATACTCTCTGGTTTGTTTTTTCTTCTTCATAGCCAGATCTCTGTGTAGCCTTAATAAGTACTTCTTCTTTTATACACTTAGCTCTTTTGTGGTTTGTGTCCTCAGAATGGCTTATCTGTTACTTGTATTGATGGCTTCAGTGAGTGATATTGCCTTTAATTGCCTGTATTCTGCCCGCAATTTACAGTTAGACCCTTTTTCCTTGCTCATAAGATTTGCAATCTAGTGGCTTCTGCTTTGGATAATGGAGTGATGTGTTAACTACCTGTGCCTTACTTTGGTGTGACTCCCGGACATCACCTTACCTTTTTCATTACGTTCTATATCGTTTCCAGCCTAATTGCTTTCAACCTTGAATAGGACAGATGGTTTAGCTGAGTTGTAGCATCCACGTTCATAGGTCAAATGAAATCCATTTAATTACAAAGAATTAGGAAAGGACTCCAGACTGAAGCAGAACCAGTTTTCCCCAGAACATCCATCTCAATAAAAACAACTGTACTGGTATGGAAATCTTTTTCGCAATTTGCTCAGTGAGAAATAACTTTTAATAAAAACAACCCCAAAACCTATTGCTGAAAAAAAAATAGTTTATGCTGTTCTACCGTGTTTCCCCCAAAATAAGACCCCGTCTTATATTTTTTTGAACCCTGAAATAAGCACTTGGCCTTATTTTTGGGGAGGCCTTATTATTTGGGGGCACATGGAGCAAGATGGGGCACCTCTTGCCATCTTACCTGATTTTCAGTTCTGCATTTAAACATTTTCGGGGAGGGCTTATTTTGGGGGGGGGAAGCTTATTTTAGCATATGCGCTCAAAAGCCCAATTGGGCTTATTATCAGGGAATGTCTCATTTTCGGGAAAACAGGATATTTCTAAAATCATTTTAATCTCTTTACACTTAATCCCCAAACAGCATTTTATATTTAAACATGAATAATATTTAATTCCAGGGGGGAGGGAAAGTGCACCTGGATAATGGATGCTGAGAAAATAATGATGCACTGTCTAGATCCATACTTTAATCCTTGCCAAGGTTTTTAAACTCTAAGATATTTGTAGACCAGTCCACCAAACTAGATTGGTGGAACAAAAGACACTGAGAAAGAAATTGGGTTGTTTTTGTTAAATGAAAAGAAATGGTCTTCTATTTGTATATCACAGGATGCAAAAGAGAAAATAGCATGTTTAACGGTTATGCAAAGAGAGAATCTCAGCAACAGCAGACCTTCTACATAGCTATTAAAGTCTACCAGTCCTTCCCCTTCTTCTTTTGTATCTTGTCAGCCTACTATATTTGGGCTCCTTTATCTTGCCGGTCTAATTATAGTTTGATAGTTATATTTCTAGTAAGCTTTCATTTCCAATTTTCAAGCTGTTTCTTTTCTTGATGAATATTTGGGAGCAAGGTCTGTGGAGTTGGTTTCACCATCCCTTCATATTTCATAGACAGTACATTTTAGATCAAATGCAATATTCCATTAGGACATATTGTTGTTGCTTCTGAACTAATTTAAATTCTTGTTGTTTCATCCAGTGCATTCTTCCAATCTACTGATAAACTAAGAGTGAGATAAGGTAGTTACAAGGATATGGTCTGTTGAAAAATAACTTCTGAATATAATGTATAAATTATGGTCTGTCACACAGTTCAGACTGGATTTGGCTTGCTTTCTTTCTTTCTTTCTTTCTTTCTTTCTTTCTTTCTTTTTTCTTTTCTTTTTTTTCCCCACCTACTGAGTCTTTCCCAAGGACCTAGGATAGAAGATATGGATGTTTCTTGGTGTTTTGTCTTTATTGTTATTACTTTATTGTGTATTTTATTTGTTTCATGGTAAACAACTTAATGTCATGGAAAAGTGAGATGTGTGTCTATATAAATTAAAATAACAATAGGGTAGCTTTTATCGCGTACATAGGTTGAGCTCAAATGGAATGCTTTTACATATAGGACAATAATATATTTGGTTGCTGAATTTTGTTCACTACCAAATGTGTTTTAGACAACTTGAGAAAAAAGAAGCAAGGCCACACAGTTTTTCAGTTTTCAGAAAGCTATTATCACACCCAAATCCTTTTTATATGTACTGCTGCAAATCCAGATCCTCCCTTCCTATAATTACACTTTTTATTTTTTTTCTCCTCTGTTGTAAGACTTTACATTTCCATTTTAGCTGTTTATTCAAATCTCTCTTGATTTTTTGAAAGTTGTCATTCTTTTCTAATGTGTTAGTCACTCCTTCTACTTTTCTGTTATCTATCTATCTATCTATCTATCTATCTATCTATCTATCTATCTATCTATCTATCTCTATCTATCTACCTACCTATCTATCTATCTATCTATCTATCTATCTATCTATCTATCTATCTATCTATCTGATAATCATCCCCCCAACTGCTTCATTCTGGTAATTAATAAATAAGTTGAATAGCATTCAGCCAAAGACAAAATCCTATGATATTCAATAATCTTTTGTGAGTTGATGTGGAATGATTTATGAGTAATCTCTGGAAGTGATCATTTAAGCAAGTAAAAAGAAACTATATAGTAATAGCAATAGCACTTAGACTTATATAGTGCTTCATAATGCTTTACAGCCCTCTCTAAGCAGTTTACAGAATCAGCATTTTGCCCCCAATGATCTGGGTCTTCATTTTACCAATCTCGGAAGAATGGAAGGCTGAGTCAACCTTGAGCCTGGTGAGATTCAAACTGCCAAACTATTGGCAGCCAGTGATCAGCAGAAACAGCCTACAGTACTGCATTCTAACCACTGCACCATACAACCCTTGTATTATGTACAAATTCTTATGTATAATAAAATCACCAATGTGTTATGATTTTGATAATGCAAATATCCTGAGAGAATTCACTGAATGCTCTGCAGCAGGTCAAGTTATAATATATGTGTTGAATTTCACCAATCTCTTAAACTAACAACTTTGTCAAAAAAAGGAGATAAGGTGTTATGACCCAGCTGCTCAAGGCAAGGCAGGACTCTAGAGAGTTCTTTATTTCTCTTAACAAATATTCTAGCTAACAGCTCTCCAATAACCAATAAGTCTCTACCCCCATGCTACCCTGAAGGCTGTCTCCTTCCAACTCCCAAACACAGCCCCACTAATATAAAGAAAGAGTAGGAGTAGGTGCACTCTCACAGGGCAAGGTCCATGGTTCCAAGTCAGTGGTGGGTTGCTACCGGTTTGCCCCATGTTGGGCAAACCGGTAGTGGCGGCGGCAGGAGGTTTCGCCCACCCGCCCGGACGCTTTGGCACATGTGCAAAAGCTTCTGTGCATGTGCAGAAGCATTACGCGCACGCCCATGAGCAAACCAATAGCGACGGATTTTGAAACCCGGTTCTGTTCCAAGTCCAATCGACAAGGCAGAGTCCAGGTACAAAACAAGGGCAATCCTCAGGACAAGAAGCAGTTCTCAGGCAAGAAGCAGTTCCAAAGGCACAGTGAAGAAAAGGCTAAGCGCAAGAGAAGGGCTGGGTCCAAACAAAAGGTAAAGAGAAACCTTCCAAGCAAGGCAAGGCAAATAGCAACAGGCATGAGTCGAAGCCAGGGGGCTATAACTAAAGCAAACAATTCCTGGCAAAAACTAACTCCCCATGGCTTTTCCTTAAGTTACTCCCCTCCAGGTGTTCCTTGTGTGGAAGGGTGGAGCGACCTCCTCCTGAGTAGCCTTGCAGACCTTCTCTGGGCTTGCCTACACTCCACTCTCCTTGCCCTTGGATCAAGTGGAGTAGATAGCTGCTCCTCCTCACACGAGATTGACTACCTATCAGCACCACTGCCGATCAGCAGCCAATCTTCTTCTGTGTCTGTGCAGACAGACAGCTCTCTAGCTGATTGACCATCTCCCCCCAATACCTAAGGGGCCCAGGACAGCATGGTCCTCAGCCCCTGCTGTGCCTTCCCAGTCAGGCATTTCCAATTCCAACTTCTCTTCCTCACCGGGTTCTGAGGGGGCTATAACTAGGGGCGGGCTTCAAAAATTTGAGCAAGGGGTTCTCTGCCTGGTTGCTGGGTGGGTGTGGCCATGGTGAGAGTGGCCTAGTTGGCTTCCTGCACATGGTGGGGGTCATCTTTGTCCTCCCTGGGCTCTAGAGGCTTTTCTTAAGCCTCCGGGAGGGCGAAAACAGCCTCCCCAGGCTCCAGAGGCCCTCTGGAAGCCAGAAACAGATCTATTTCTGGCCTTCCCAAACTTCCAGTAGGCCTGTTTTTCACCCTCCCCAAGCCTCCACATGTGCCCTGCACTTACCTGCATCCCAAATGGGCCCTGTGTGGACTCCTGGGGTGAGCAGAGCTAGCCAGGAGTGGGATTTGGGGGTTCAAATAAATGTTGTTTATTAATCTTTTCAACAACTCATCAAGTATAGACATCGAACTGCCAGTTGTGTGAGGGCATCTTTGTCATTCTTCCCTAAAATGACGTCAATTCATCTGAATCCTTTTTAAAAGCATGAAATCAAAAACTGAACCTAAAACTTAAAACAGGATCTAATCAATACAAAATAAAGTACTACTAATGTTAATGGATAGTTTATACCCATTCTTGCTAGGTATTCCAGAAACTAATGTTCCTATTCATTAATAGTTCATTTTGTGTTTATATAGGTAGTAAAGGATACGTGTAAGGTCTTATTTCTTATCTTAATTGCAGTGAAGCTGCACATGAGCTATTTTTTTAGCTAATCGAAATGCTGAGTAAAATAAAATATCTTTTCAAAATAAATGAGTGAACACCATAAGAGAAATCATTAACTGAAGCGCTCAATCCAGTATGATATAGTGTATGATGAAAGGAATTAGCAGTGCATTATTTCCTTGCATAAAAGCTAACTTTCTTTCAGAAAGATTATTGCACACATTGGCCTTTCTTTGTGAAATGAGGGAAATTTTCTATGCCTGAATAGAATATAATTGATGGATGATCACCTAACAAATATACAGGCCACGATGTAATGTGCCAGGTTTAATATTAACTACAACCAAAGGAGGAGAAAGAGGTGTGCTTAGAAATATCTATGACAGAGTAACACATTATGCTAGTTAATATAATTAGTTTCATGAAGAAAAGTACAACTCCTTGTACTTAAAAACTGTTGGTAGACAAGAAGGTCAGAAATCATGCCCATTCGAGTATATAGTAAGATCAGAGGTGGGTTTCAGCAGGTTCGGACCAGTTCTGGAGAACCGGTAGCGGAAATTTTGAGTAGTTTGGAGAACTGGTAAATACCACTTCTGACTGGCCCTGCCCCTATCTATTCCCTGCCTCAGAGTCCCAGCTGATCAAGAGGAAATGGGGATTTTGCAGTAACCTTCCCTGTTGTGACCCAGGCCCAAGTAAGTAGTAGGAAAATCAGTCAGTGAAAAAACAAACTTTATTTGAACAGCTGAGAATTACTTCACTCCCAGCGTCTTTCCACTAAATTAAAGCAAATTCCTCCCAACACAAATTCCTCAGTCCTATCGCAAACCTTGTCTAATTAGGCAAACTGCCAAAGGCCTTTCTTGGCAAATGTTCAGATGTCACGGATACAAAAATTCAAGACATAGACGAAGAAGAAGACGAAGACGAAGCTATCAACGTTGTTTTCCGGTAAAGCCCAAACGCTGTTGCTGGTCTGTTTTAAGCCTTATGGGAGGGGCCAATCATCTCTTGGCCCTCCTCTCAAGTTGTCCTCTTTACTTGAGCTACTCTTGCTTTCTGGCAGCTCTTCTCATGTATGCATTAGGAACAGGCTCCTCCTGTTCTCCTGCCTCATTCCTATCAGTCTCTGGAGGCTCTGGAATCCGCACCTCACTCCCCAATGGCCCTGGCCCCATCTCTGCCTCTGATGCAGAGCCCTCATCTGGGTCTTCCCCAGCCTCCAGGACTGGCCCATGTCCTTTCTCTGCTTCATCGCTGTCCGACTCCACTGCCACTTCCGCAGGCTGCTGGTGGACTACAACATTCCCCTGGAGTGGGGAGAGAATGGAGATTTTACAGTATCCTTCCCCTGCCACACCCACCAAGCTATGCCACGCCCACCACAGAACCAGTAGTAAAAAAATTTGAAACCCACCACTGAGTAAGATACATACAAAACCTAGTGTGCTAGGAACAAAATATTCTGGAATGATCCTGTATTCTTTCAGATCATGCCATTTCAACTATTCTGGTTCTGTTCCAGCAGTTTTCCCAAATCATGAGATATGAAAGTAAGTAATTTTGAAAACTACTCTGTTTGATAAGTGTGATTATTCAGCATACTTCTACATCTGAACTCCTTTTCATAGCAAGAGAGTGTTTCCCCTCAAAGGCTATGTTAATATCTCTGTATCACCTCCTGCCTGACTGTATCCCATTACATGGTACTTTGCAGATTTCAGTATAGATCAAAGCAGAATCTATATGTATTTTCTGTATCTAGCTATCTGTCTGTGTATCTATCTTGGTCCTTATCTGCTTTGAGTTGAAACTGAGTTGAAACAGAAGACTGTCTCAGAGATGGTTATGTCAGGGTTCCAAGTAACACCCCCAGAGAAAGAAGACTCTGAGGCTTGAAGTTCCTCAAAGTTCCATTTTATTAGAGATGTCATATTGGCACATCTGGGGAAACCCGAATCTGAAAGCTTCTAGGATTTCCCCACCAAAATGAAAGTCCAGGTCCCTGCCCAGCTCCCACATGTCCATCATATGGTCCAATCACCGCATCGTCCCAACTGAAGATGCCTCCCAGTTCCAGCCCTCCAGGTGCAGGGCAAGATGTCCTTGACTCTCTGAGAAAAGAATGTTATTATGACTATATACTGTATCACCCATGCTCCATTCAATCCCCCCTCCCAATTTCCCACAGTACCAAATGTGGCAGGCCTGAAGGCCCAATGCAAAAGATGGCTTTCAGGTCAGACAAAGGACTTATTTTGTATATTCCTGACAGTGATCTCTGTCTTATTATGTCTGTGCATCCTGTTCTTTTCAATAATTTCTTCTAAGTAGAATGCCCCTATTTCATTCATTTGCTGTTTCCTATCAGTGTTTTGTTGTATTTTTCAATTTTTATTATATATTTTTTACTATTGCACACAATGCTTACTAGCTAAGACTTCATGAATGCAGAGGTGAAATCTCAGGTGAAATCTCAGGTTTATTCTGTGCTTGCTTGATTCTCAGTTATTTTAGTCTGGATCAATTTTTATTAGCACGCCTGTTAAGATTATCTAAGTATGGTCCTAGAAGGAATGATTTTTCATAATTAATTGTCTCCTACTTTATTCCAATGATCTGTAATTTTTCAAATTCTAAAATCTATTTTCCTTGACCACCACATCTACATTATAATTTCTTTAAAGTGAAATTAAGTGGGAGGTTTTAAAACACTATGTGATTCTACTGAATTGGTTTATACTGTAGGCAGCTACAATAAAGACTGTAATATGTAAATTGATCATAACAGCCAGGTATGTATATTTTCATACTGTCATGATGGGCTCTCCATCTCAGAGAAAGGAGGACACTGACAATGAGAACCAGCTCCAGCACCATCAGTGTCAACCCTGAAGCAAACCTGGCTGGGGCCATCTTTGAGGCTTCAGGGTTGCCACAAGGAAGAAGCAACAGGGAGGGGGGAATAAATAGCTGGGGGTTTGTAGTCAAAACGAAAAGTTTTCATGTGGGAACCAAGGACATTCCAACAGATGGCTGGGGAGAGGAGGAGTGGAGTAACCAAGCAACTGCCCAGCACCTCTATTGGACAATGTGCCTGATGACTTGTGGGAAGGGGGAACTTTCATTTTTTAATCAGGTGAAAACCATGGTAACTTTCAGAGTCAGTTTTCACCAGTTGTGCCAATATGATGTATCCAATAAATTGTTCTTTGAGGAATCTACCTGCCTCGGAGTTCTGCTTTCTTTTTTAAGTATTTTTAAAAATTTTTTTAACATAATACACACCATACATATTTTGTGGATAGTGTATTGACTGGGTCAAATCTTTTTTAAACAATGCTAACAGTAATAATACAAATAAGTATGCATAATCCTGATCTTCCAACTTCAACAGTACCATTCTCTCTTTATAATTCTTTATCATTTTTCCATTAATTCATTTAAACATAAATAACATTTCTTTGTGCCATTTGTTAACCCTACTAAGTTACTAATATTTAATATTTCTGTATTTTAAAGATTTCCTTGGGCATTTCTTTCACCTTTTAATTTTCAGTCTTTAATCTCTGTGTGTCTAATCACCGCTTCCTTAATGCTTGGAGATTATCTTTTAAAATTCTTGTACTTAAATTAAATCTTTGGAGTAAGAGTTGGAAGTTATCTCACCCAGTTTCAATGCTCTGTCCACGGATCACTCCAGCACAAATCTTATGGTCCCGGTTGTCCCAGTTTGTGACTGCCAAAAATGGCCGTAATCCCTGCTGCCTTTCAGGAGAGCTGGCGTCGAACCTAAGGAGGAAATTGTGAGTTCCTTGTGGTCCACGAAGCACCTCTCCTTTCTTCACCCCATAGGGTCTCCCAACAGCAGTTACTGCCTGGATTTTGCAGGGATTGGCGGAGCCCACTTTTTTCTAAGCCGTTCTCACCATGATATCAACCAGAAGTCGTCCAGGAGTTCTGCTGTCTATGGGTGCATTATTGGAACACTGACAATCCGATGGATTGCTGTCTGAATGAGCAAGAAGGTTGGACTGACTAGTAAATCAGTAGACACAGCTTTTGTCAATCTCTGAAAATGAGGTTGCAGAATTAGTGCCCCTTCTCAAGGCAAGAGCCTGGCAGATTGCAAAGAGAGTAGAGCAAAGGTATTCTATGAGTGTAGAAAGGAGTCTCATCCCACTAAATGAGCTACACAGGGACTGTTTATATTAAAATGCAGCAGTAAACACAAGCTCTTCATTGATGGCAATCCCCCTGTGTGCCTTGACTTTTGAACTTGCAGTTCTGATTTTGAACCTGGATCAGCTGATGAATTGTGCCATAGGTTCTGCCCAGTGGTGGGTTGCCCCCAGTTCGCACCAGTTCTATAGAACCAGTAGTAAAACCAGTGGGAGGCTCTGCCCACCGACCCCAACGTTATCAGAATGCTTCTGGGCATGCGCAGAAGAATGTGCATGCACACGAGCGAAGCAAGCACACACATGCGGCCCCGTTGCGGTAGTAAAGGTAAGTAGAACCCACCCTGGTTCTGTCCTTCAGATTCCACCTACCTACCCTCCTGCATGCCACTTGGATTTGGAACTCTTATAACTCAAATCTGCTGAATTTTCTGGGGAATCTGTCTCTATACAGCAAGTACGTGTGTTTGCAAGCCTCATTTAGTAAAGATAAAAAAAAAACCTTGTGTATTTATGTTTGTGCTTGACCTGGGTCAAGATAAAATATTGTTTCAACCACTATCATGAAATAAGGTTTATAACTGGAAGGATAATTATGCATCAATTGAATTGGCATAAAAATGCCACCCATCTTTATGGGCTTGCACATCTTCGAGTTAGGCATGGAACTTGGCCAAAATGTATTTATGAAATAAACCATCTGATGGCCAATACAATAATTTATCACATCAATGTAACATGAAAAACTAGAAAGCATCTCACAGCTAACATGGTATAAATTAATTGTGATGTCCTAAATTCTGACCTGCTATGTTGGGGGGTTAAAATATTTCTAACATAATGACCCCTAATGTGCCATTAGCTAATGTCTGTTTATACAAAGATAATGAGTCCTAAAGGAGGAAATTAGGGAACCAAACATTCTGACAAAGGCTGCATTTTATAGGAAATTGAAGGGATACATGTCAATGCTGGATGAGTCTTAAGCAAGTAAGGGGCAAGAACAGAACCAAAGCAAGTAGAGCTACCACACTTCCTTTTTCATGGCCTTTTTTCTTCTTCTAATATTCTTTCTTTATGTGCATTTTCTTCTCTTTATTGTACCACTGGTTCACATTATCCTTTTATCTCTTCCTCCATTCAGCAAGCCAAGTTGGATTTTTCTTGCCAAAGGTTTGAATAGCTTTGCTTGCTTACTTGCTTGCTTGCTTGTGAGTTTTGAAATTAGGCCATAAACCAAAAGGAGAAAAGTTAGTGCCAATGATTTCAGAGTCTTGAAATTTCGGGGCCAAGAATGGTCCAGAGGGAAAAGATGCCTCTTTCGAATGAAACTTGCAAGTGTAATTGGCTCCTGGGGCAATGCCTTGCTTTACAGTCCAGTCAATCAACTAAATGAATGAAGAGCCCCTGGGCATGGTCTAAAGAGCAGCTTTCTCAACATGTCTTCTCAGTATGACTCCTCCGAGTAAGAGGAGACTCAGCTAAACCTACGTAACATGTTTACACAAACATAAATTTTGAATATGGAGTATTAGGAGTGTTCATTAATTACAGCCAGGCATGCTTTGAGTATTTAGCCATTTAATTTCTCTGCAATGGGAAAGCAGTCACAGTATCCTCACAAGAAATTATAGTGTTATTGCTAAATAAGGGAGAAGAAGTAATTGCTACTACATTCCTGAGTGAAACTTTATCTGCTCCAAGGAGTGGGGGAGGAGGGGAGAATCAGAACTATTCAACCATCTTCTGATGGCTGGGGCCTGCACTGCAGTGAATATGCTACTAAGAAACAAATCTCTAAAGGAATAATTAATTCACTTTATGCTGACCTGAAGCATTACCCATCCCGAGTTCTTTTCCACCTTCCCAAATTTAGAATTCTCCATAGAACTCTACACAGAGACTACATTATTAAAGACAAAGCTTTCAAGTTAAGGTAATAAGAAGCAATTGCTTCTTTCTGTAATAAAACCCAGAACTTGCAAAGAAATGCAACAGCTTTTCATGTTAACCTTGATAAGTGTTCTCTATACCTGTTCGAATCATTATGGGTAGTGAAATAGAAGAAAATCTCCAAATCGTTGTAGAAAGGTACTTTTCAAGTGATTAAGGACTGAAAAGGCTGAGGCCCACATGCCTGACCATGACCTTTGGTTAACTTGAATTCATATACCAAAGGAGTTTCACATTACATTCAAGTTTTGGGAAACTTTCTCAGTTATTGGATGTCAGGTGTGGGAGGGACTCAGCTGATAGATGAAAGCTACAATCAAAAGAATTACCTTTGAATGAAATCCTCTGAAGTCTGCTACCAGTACTGTGAGTCTGCTACTGAGAGAATGTTTCCCTCGCACATCCATGCTTTGCGCGCATGCGCGCCTGAGGCGCACCCGCACAGCATTAAAAAAGGAACATTTTGAAGCCTTCTGAGTCTGCAAAGGTAAGTAGAATAGCGAAGGGGGAGGGAATCCGCTGTGCCACATGATTTAGATTATCTAGAAAGCAGGAAATCTGACAATTCTAGCTAATGTGAATCGCACATCACAGCTGATCGTCGCCCAGTTGATCATCAGAAATACCTGTTCACATATGGGGGGGAAAAAACACAAAGAAAAAGAAAGACACAATCCAACCAATTGCTTATAAAAAACAACCTGAAGAACAAAAGAAAAATAACTAAAAATTAATCATCATAATCATAAGTTTATTTGTCAAGCATATATAAGATAACAGGTAAAAGTATAAACATAATTTGAATACGTGAAAAGAGTAAGAGTAAAAAGGAATATTAGGACAAGGATGACAGGCATGCTACTGCACTTATACACACCCCTTACAGACCTCTTAGGAATGGGGTGCGGTCAACAGTAGACAGTTTTAGATTAAAATCTTGGGGGTTTGGGGAAGAAACTACAGAGTCAGGTAGTGCATCCCAGGCATTGACCACTCCGTTACTGAAGTCATATTTTCTGCAATCGAGTTTGGAATGGTTTACCTTGAGTTTTTTATCTATTATTTGCTCGTGTATAGTTGTGGTTGAAGCTGAAGTAGTCATTGACAGGAAGGACATTGTGGCAGATAATTTTATGTACTATGCTTAGGTCAGACTGAAGTCGGCATAGTTTTTAGTTGTCTAAGCCCAAAATTTGGAGTCTTATGCTTATGCTTTATGCTTATGGTGGCATAAAGTATTTTATTGCGGTTAGAGGAATGGAGGACTCTTCTCATAAAATATCTCCGGACTCTCTCAATTGTATTGATGTCCGATATGCAGTGCGGGTTCCAGACTGATGAGCTGTATTCAAGAATTAGTCTAGCAAATGTTTTGTATGCTCTAGTTAGTAGTACAACATTACCAGAGAAGAAGCTATGCAAGATTAGGTTAACAACTCTTAATGCCGTTTTGACAATGTTGTTACAGTGGGCTCGGGCACTTAGATCTTTAGAAATGAGTACTCCAAGGTCCTTAACAAAGTGAGGGTCATCTACAAGGTCTTGTCCATCTAATTTGTATTTTATGTTTTGATTTTTTTTTGCCAATTTTTTTAACAAGTAAAATCTAAACTCTATTATCCAAAAGAAGAAAAAAAGAAAATATCCCAAAGGCAAAACTAGATGGATTTTTTACTACTGGTTTAGGAGAACTGGTCTGAACCGTAGCATTTCAAAGCAGGTAGCATTTCACTCCTGCTTTGATTGTCAAAAAACCCCAGTGAAGTCTGGAAAAAATAGTGTTGCATTTAAAATGGACAAACAACCAAAAATGAGAAAGAGATCGTTTTTGAATTAAGGCAGGACAGACAGAATGGGAATTTTTATAGTGATCTCATGTTGGAAATGATTTCAGATTAACAGAAATAAATGTAAAAAATAACTTCTGCAGAAATCCTAAAAAGTAAAATGTGAAAAAGTATAGGAACTTATTTTGATGTCTTAAGTCAGGACTATTTAGGCCATTCTTTCTTAATTTCTTTATGATTTTCTAAACTTTCCAGCAAAACAGAAAAAATATGTTTAACAATGTTCTCTGACTTTTTCCTGTAGAGAATTTATAAGGTCTTGCCCTAATTGATTTGACCAGTTATGAGGAACAAAGGTAATAATTACTCACTTCTCTAATCACCCATTTTCCTCCTCAAATTTTGCAAAGCTGAAAAGAATTTTAAAAAAGGATGAACCAAGGTTATATCATCAAAAACTAGTCCAAACATTGATTTCTAATTCAAAGTGAATCTTATTAACTTCATCCATAAAGAATGAAGCAAGTTGCTCATAACAGACCACAGAATGTTCTCGATAAATAGCTAATAAATATAATAATAAGTATATATTGGTGCTAAAATTCATAAGAAAAAAGCAATATAACGCTAGAAGCTTAGAAACAATAAAACAATATTTGCTTAAGGTATGCGGTTGTATAGGTCCTTTTGCTATAATGTGGAACAGAGGAGATGGGAGGAATATCAGTATTTTAATAAATTGCAAAGTAAATATTGAAAAGTATATTTACATTACCAGCAAGATAGGAAATAGATGATAATATGTGTTAGCAGACAATTTTGGGAGGAAAATAGTGAAGTCATGTGCTATCAAAACAGATTTAACATGCATAATTGCATTGCTATTTACCTATAGCTCTTTTCAGGGTGCTATCAACTTGGTGAGTTAATATCTAATCTCTTTATTAGTTATTATTTTGATCTTCAGTTGGGCCAATGAAATGGTCAGTCACTGATTACCTAGGAAGATTTATAATTTAAAGCAAACATTTATAAATGTAGAATTGAAAACTAGTAATTGACATCCAATCTATCACAGTCATTAATAATCAATTGCCCCAAAATTATTTTGAAAGAAAAATCATTAAAGTCTATTGGAGTTTAATTATGAAGTATAGAAGAAAGCAAACTAAAATATTTATTAATAAAAGAACATGGCTTACACATTTAGCGCATGGTCAGAAAAATGATGACTCAATATAGAGATACATATGAATTAGTTTTTGTTTTTATTAATTGTTATCCATTGGTATATTATTGGATTTTTTAATATATACTACTGCTGGATATGCCTTGCTGAAAATCCCAGCCTGTTAAGTAATAAAAAGCATAATTTAGGTAAATTGGCTATTTTTTAAAAATTTTCAAACATGTTATCCCAATAATTTTGGCAACATGAGAAAAATATATCAAGAAAACTATTTCCTCAATAACCTCCTTATCTATGCGGTGAAATGAATTGGGGATCAACCCAGAGAGTGGTGTCTTTTTTCACAACACAGCATTCCAGCTATGGAATATTTCCTAGACAAAAGGAACTGGTTTTATGTTATCCAAATTTGGATATTTTTTTAAAGAAAGTGTGCTCTCAAAGACATCTCAGAAATAATATTGTTCTATGACCAATCTGGATAGGATTGGATTTGAACCTTGGTGGTGCAGTGATTAGAATGCAGTATTACAGGCTGATTCTACTGACTGCAAGCAGTTCGATTCTCACTGGCTCAAGATTGACTCAGCCTTCCATCCTTTCGAGGTGGGTAAAATGAGGACCCAGAATGTTGGGGGCAATATTCTGAATCTGTAAACTTAAAGCCCTACTTAGAGAGGGCTGTAAAGCACTGTGAAGGGGTATATAAGTCTAAGTGATATTGCCATTGATATTTGGCTGCCTGACTCTGAGCAGATTAAGAAATATTAAACATATGATTAAAAAACCGGTAACAGGTAAGAGCCCAATGATGTCATTACAGTCACTTTCTGTGATATGAGAAGTTATATATATTTGATTAATAATAAATACATTTATTTTTTAAATAGAATAGAATAGAATAGAATAGAATAGAATAGAATAGAATAGAATAGAATAGAATAGAATAGAATAGAAGTTGGAAGGGACCTTGGAGGTCTTCTAGTCCAACCCCCTGCTTAGGCAGGAAACCCTACACCACTTCAGACAGATAGTTATCCAGTCTCTTCTTAAAAACTTCCAGTATTGGAGCATTTACAACTTCTGGAGGCAAGTTGTTGCATTGATTAATTGTTCTAACCGTCAGGAAATTTCGCCTTAGTTCTAGGTTGCTTCTCTCCTTGATTAGTTTCCATCCATTGCTTGTTGTCCTGCCTTCAGGTGCTTTGGAGAATAGCTTGACTCCCTCTTCTTTGTGGCAGCCCCTGAGATATTGGAACACTGCTATCATGTCACCCCTAGTCTTTTTTTTTTTTGTCAGACTTGATACATCCAGTTCCTGCAACCGTTCTTTATAGGTTTTAGCCTCCAGTCCCCTAATCATCTTTGTTGCTCTTCTCTGCACTCTTTCTAGAGTCTCAACATTTTTTTTACATTGTGGCGACCAAAACTGAATGCAGTATTCCAAGTGTGGCCTTTCCAAGACATTATAAAGTGGTAGTAACACTTCACGTGATCTTGATTCTATCCCTCTGTTTATGCAGCCTAGAACTGTGTTGGCTTTTTTGGTAGCTGATGTGCACTGCTGGCCATATTTAAATGGTTGTCCACTAGGACTCAAGGATTCCTCTTACAGTTACTACTATTGAGCAAGGTATCACTTTTACTGTACCTGTGCATTTTGTTTTTCTCGCCCAAATGTAGAACCTTACTTTTTTCACCATTAAATTTTATTTTGTTAGATAGCGCCCAATGTTCAAGTTTGTCAAGTTCCTTCTGTATCTTAAGCCTATCTTCAGGAGTGTTGGCTATTCCTGACAGCATAGTGTCATCTGAAAATTTGATGAGTTCCCCATCTATCTCCTCATCCAAGTCATTGATGAAGAAGTTGAAGAGTACTGGGCCTAAAACAGAGCCTTGGGGTACTCCACTGCATACTCCCCTCTATGTAGATGCAGTTCCATTGAGGACTATACATTGAGTGCAGTTGGTCAGCCAGTTATGAAACCATCTTGTGGTGAAGCTTTTTCTACTTTAACTAGGTTACTTTAATAGGTTATAGTGTACTTTGTCAAATGCCTTACTGAAGTCCAGGGGATTTCAGAAGCAACAAGGGAGCAACAAGGGATCTGAAAGCATCCTAACCCAGGCCTGGGAACAGAGTTAGGCCTCAAGGTAGGCTAGCAAAACACTTTGAGAGCCATATGTATTTCTTCTTCTCCTCCCATAAGATATACAACAAAGAAGGTAGGCTTTCTTGGTCTTACAAGATTTTAATTGGGTGGACCTGGAATTTACCCATCCTGCCTGAATGTTCTGAATGCGCAGAAACAACTGGAGATAGCCATCACTCAGATAACCTGTCATCTTTTTTCAGATTCACCAACCTATGTGATCCAGTAGGAGGAACATGCTCCGGGTACCATCAGCTAAGGAGTGTTGACTGACAAGGTCCAGAAGAAGACCCTGCTATGACACCCACCTTCTTGATCACTGTTCCCCAAAGATCAAACAGGCCCTAAGCCTATTGATTTTTCATGAGGCCTTAAAGAGTGGGCCTTGTGCTCACATTTGGGCCGCTAAATGTATGGAAGCCCATCTCCTGGCTGTGTTAAAAGCTTCTCCCAGAAGCTTTGTGTGTTTTACCTTTTTTTATATATGCTTTTATTTGCTTTTAATGTTGTTAGCCACCTAGAGTCCTTTATTTGAGATGATAAGCCATATCCTTTATAGATTTGTGTATTACTTCCATTTTTTAAAAAAAATATGTGTTCATGTTATGTTATAATTTCTTTTTTGTTCACAGCTCTGGGATCTATTAAGGGAAAGCGTAGTAAATAACATAATGAATATCTTCATAATTATCTTCATAATTACAATTGGAGATACAGATAGGTTGAATCATAGAATATATGAGACAAGAGGGACTTCGTAATTCATCTACGTGGAGGAATCCAGAAAACTACTTTCACGACATGAACCTCTAGCCTCTGTTTGAAAACCTCCAGCAAGGAGACTGCAGTAGTATTTAGGCAGCCCATTCTATTACTTGGCAGCATTTCTAGCTGCCTAGAGTCACATAAAAGTGATAACAGTGGCTATATAAAATGGAATAAATAACTAAATAAACAAATCTCCCACCAGGACATTCAACTTCATATTTTGCCTGAACATTCTTTCTATTAATTGCTACCTCTGATGAGCATGTTCTCAGCCATAGTGTAATAGCATGATCTTCCATCATACTGTATATATCCAGACATCCGTACAGACACTGAAACAAAGCAGTTTGTATTGACTGAGCTGATAAGGAGCTGAGAGTAGGTGTTATTTTAGATTAGATTTTGTTGGGAAATAGATCTCCTTGAAGAAGAAAAATTTGCACATATGGAATGGCAAAAAGAGGAAGTCTTTTAAAAACATCCAAGGCTCTGGGAAGAAATAGCTTTAAAATAGATGCGGGATGGAGTCCTTGGTGCTCTTTGAGCTTGATAGTTCGCTTAGACTTATATACCACTTCATAGTGTTTTTACAGCACTCTCTAAGTCTAAGCGGTTTACAGAGCCAACAATGTAGCTTCTCGATTTACCGACCTGGAAGAATGGAAGGCTGAGTTAACCTTGAGCTGGTAAGAATTGAACACCTGGCATTGAGCAGTGAGTTAGCCCACATTCTAACCACTGTGCCATTACCGAACTAGATAATACTTTAGGTAGCATTGATGATGTTACCTGGTCAGGTAATGAAATATCTGCAAGCAAATGATCAAGCTCAGAAAGCATCAAGGATTCTGCAGTTCAATCCTGAGCTACAGATATTCTGTTCTCTTGCAATAGAGGTGATGGCTCACAATTAAAATGTACTCAATGGCTGTTAAAGAGGGATTGGTTTGCTTTGGTACAGAAAAAGGGGGGCTAATGATCCTAAAATAGATGAGGCAAATTTTGTCTTGCAGAAGGCTCACTTTTTGTGAAGAGTTCAAACTCCACAAAGTGTTTGAGAGCAGAATTTGGAAAAACAATACAGAAGAGGACCAATCTAGGACTTTATATACTCATTGCAAAAGACTCTTCCTGGGCTTCAAGATGGTAGAAGAGAAGAGCATCAAAATGTCACCAGGTGAATTAAGACTTTTGCCTGTTTGTCTAATTGAAAGAAAAAAAGAACTTGCCACTAATACCTGTATTTTCTTAATTCTAGGATTAAAAAGAGAGATTAGGGATAGAATTAGAACAAAACACGCACATGCTATGTTTTTAGAATAACATGCCCATGTATGCTACTCTCTTAGAGTTGAAAATTTGAGGTCGGGGGGGAAAAGTTCTTTTTGATGTCCTGTTTTGTCAGAAAGAAGGGGAGGGAAAAACAGTTTACACTGGTATGCTGAGAAGCTCTAAATTGCATTTGCAAAGGTTAGGTGGAAATATGCTATGTGTTTTCGGAAAAAAGTGGAATGGCTTTTTTCACTTTTTCAGTCTAACTCTTCACCAACTTAAACATTCTCCATGTCACATTGACACAACTCCTTGGACTTTCCTTGCTTTCAACTAAGAACAGATGCCTCGTCCTGTACATGAAAGCTTTTCAGATGTGTATAGATCAGTAACAGAGCCTTCCTAAGCTCTTTGCAAGACCAGTATTTGATCTACTTCACTTATGTTTATTTAAAGATCTTGGAGATGGAGATCAAGATGGAGATGGGGATGGGGTTGGGGTTGGGATAGGGACAGGGATTGAGTGGGAGATGTAGATATATTTGAAACTAAGTGGGTAAACGCAATCAACTAATATATCCGTGATTTATTTATTTATTTATTTATTTGTTTAGATTTGTATACCGCCTTCTCCTTGCGGACTCAGGGCGGTGGACAGCCAAATAAAAAACAGTACACAAAAGTTAAAAATTTTTTTAAAAGAGCATATAACTTTGGCTAAAAATTAAAACCATTAAATATTTAAAATACCCAACCCTATAATACAGATCTAAAAAATTCAGCGGGGTCAGGCTGGACCAGCAAGCTGAAAGAGATGAGTTTTCAGGGCCCGACGAAAAGTCCGGAGGTCAGCAATTGTTCTCAGTTCTGGAGGAAGATCGTTCCAGAGGGTAGGGGCTGCCACAGAGAAGGCCCTCCCCCTGGGGGTCGCCAGCCGGCATTGTCTGTCTGACGGCACCCTAAGGAGACCCTCTCTGTGGGAATGCACCGGCCGGTGGGAGGCTATTGGCGGCAGAAGGCGGTCCCGTAAGTACCCTGGTCCTAAGCCATGGAGCGCTTTAAAGGTGGTCACCAACACCTTGAAACGCACCCGGAAGTCCACCGGTAGCCAATGCAGCTTGCGCAGGAGAGGTGTCACATGGGAGCATCCCGTCGCTCCCATAATCCCCCGCGTGGCCGCATTCTGCACTAGTTGGAGCCTCCGGGTGCACCCCAAGGGGAGCCCCATGTAGAGAGCATTGCAGTAGTCCAAGCGAGAGGTGACGAGTGCCTGAGTGACTGTGCGTAGGGAGTCCCGATCTAGAAAGGGCCGCAACTGGCGTATCAGGCGAACCTGATAGAAAGCTCCCCTGGCCACAGCTGTCGTGTGATCCTCCAAAGACAGCCGTGGGTCCAGGAGGACGCCCAAGTTGCGCACCCTTTCCGTGGGGGCCAATGATTCGCCCCCAATAACCAGTGATGGTGTCAGCTGGCTATATCGGGACGCCGGCAGCCACAGCCACTCGGTCTTGGAGGGGTTGAGTCGAAGCCTGTTTCTCCCCATCCAAGCCCGCACGGCTTCAAGGCACTGGGACATCACTTCCACGGCATCGTTGGGGTGGTCTGGGGTGGAAATGTACAGCTGCGTATCATCAGCGTACTGATGGAACTCCACCCCAAAACCACGGATGATCTCACCCAGCAGCTTTACATAAATGTTGAACAGGAGGGGCGAGAGGACCGATCCCTGCGGCACCCCACACACTAGGCGCCTCGGGGTCAACCGCTGCCCCCCTGTCAACACAGATTGCGACCGGTCGGAGAGGTAGGAGGAGAACCACCGTAAAACGGTGCCTCCCATCCCCAGTCCCTCCAACCGGCGCAACATGATACCATGGTCGATGGTATCAAAAGCCGCTGAGAGGTCTAATAACACCAGGATAGAGGAATAACCCCTACCCCGGGCCCGCCAGAGATCATCCACCAACGCGACCAATGCCGTTTCGGTGCTGTATCCAGACCTGAAGCTGGACTGGAGCGGATCTAAATAGACAGCTTCATCCAGGTACCGAGGGAGCTGCCATGCAACCACACTCTCAACAACCTTCGCTAAAAAGGGAAGGTTGGAGACTAGACGGTAATTAGCCAAAATAGCCGGGTCCAGGGAGGGCTTCTTGAGGAGGGGCCTCACCACCGCCTCCTTCAAGGTGGCCGGTAGGGCACCCTCACTCAAAGAAGCATTTATGATCTCCTGGAGCCAGCCTCGTATAACCTCCCGGGAGGCCAGCACCAACCAGGAGGGACACGGGTCCAATAAACATGTGGTTGCATTCAGTCTCCCCAAGGTCCTGTCCATGTCCTCGGGAGCCACAGGATCGAACTCAGCCCAGATAACACTCTCAAGACCTGCCTCAGTCACCTCGCCCGAACCAACCCAGTCAGCGGTCAAGTCATCCCGAATCTGAGTTATTTTGTCATCCAGATATTGAACAAAATCCTCAGCACGACCCTGATGGTGAACATACGACACATGTGCCAAAAGTGGCACGCACCCCAGTTCAGCTCCACCACGCATGTGCGAGCATCTCTGCTGCGCATGCATGGGGGTGGGTGGGACGCATGCGTGAGGCATACACTGGGGGCCAGGGCACATGCATGGGGCCATGCACACATTGAATTTTGGCCATTTGGGCATGCAGGAGCGCACTCATGTGCATGCATACTTTGGGCACTCAGTCCGGAAAAGATTAACCATCACTGATGTGTGTGTGTGTGTGTGTGTGTGTGTGTGTGTGTGTGTGTGTGTGTGTGTTTTCTGAGGTTTTCGCGGGTGTTATATGTAGGTCTTTGGTTATTCGAGTTTTCTCCCGTGTAAAATTGGAAGTGCTTGGCAACATTTCGAGGAAAGCCTCATTTGTCATCTTCAGGCTGGTGTTTTCAGCTTTGTGCTTCTAGGAGCAATGTGTGATTGCAGCTGTTTCTTCCTTTTAACTGCTAGTGGGGGTGTGAACTGATTGGGTGGGAGCTTGGCTGTGCTCTGATTGGATGGAGGGAGCTGATTGGGTGCAGGTGTGTTCTGATTGGTTGGGGGCTTGGCTGTGCTCTGATTGGATGGAGGGTTGGCTGTGCTCTGATTGGATGGGGGTGTGTTCTGTTTGGGTGGGGGCTTGGTTGTGCTCGGGTAAATCTGAGTTGCAGGGGGATTTGAGCTGGTGAGCTGGGTTACTGCTGTTTGGCTTCGCGTTCGTGGTTATGCCACATCTTCATGGTGGGTGTCAGTCTGCTTCATGTATGGATTGGAGGGATTTAAAGTGGCTAATGATGCAGCTGCCGTCTGGCTTTGGTCCATGGTCGTGCCTCATCATCGGTGTGGGGAACCAACTTCTTCCCTGGTCGAACACCTTAAAGCCACAGGACATGAAATTGACTTTAAAAAGACCAGAACTATCGCCAAAACTGAACACTTTAACAATAGAATAATCAGAGAAGCCATCGAGATAGAAAAACGCCAGGATGTCACCATCACACATCCACGTGGAAAGCAGACTCAAACCCACATTTTTCTCCTAGAAAAATGAAATATTCTAGGAAATATTAAAAAGGCAGAATATTATATTTCTCTGGATGAGAAAAGGAAAAATATGTTTTTAAAAACAAAGCAGCTTCCTGCAGCTCCCTGCCCACCCACCTTCAGCTCCAGGGTGATGGGATTAAGACATGGCCCTCAGGACATGATAGGATTAGCCCTCTACCCATCTCACCGCATGGCACCTGGGGAGATTACATCACCCAGCAAGGCTCAACCAAGCCAGAGACTCAATAATACAACCTACAAAGTTACCCCTGCATGGCCTCATGGGAGTTTGACAACCAATCAGGATACATTTCTTGCCACAGAAACAGGAAGCAAGTTCAAAGCCCAACAGAGGTTATAAATCTCTCTCTCTCTCTGTCTCTCTCTCTCTCTCTCTCTCCCATGTGCTTTTTCGGTCAGGACCTCAATGTGGTCCTGCTCACCATTAAAACCATCCTTCCAAGCAGTCTCCATTTTCCAGTGTCTTTCTTCCCGCTTGGAACTGGACCCAGATGAACATTTCTTCCAACAGTTCATTGTCTGTGTTACTTCCTGAAGCCATGATTTTCCTGGAAGGGGAGATTCAGACTACTTCGAATATTCAGATTCTACTACACATTCAGATTCTGGATTTAACTACTTGATGAAGACAGCTGGCTGTTTCAGGTAATAAAACTCAACTCACTAGGACTGCTTCAGGAACTCAGGAAAATCCGATTCCTGATTTTTGTGGCATTACTGTATGATCGCTCTCAAAAACTAAGTCCCTATAAGCACTTTACTCTTCACTCTAATTCCAGTAAGATCTCACTTTAGAACATTACTCTTTTCTGAAGTCATCTATTAAAAATAATATACTACAGGAGCTGTAAAGTGCTATATTCATAACATCCTCGAAGGCTAAATTTAGAATCAATAATAGACAAATAAAGGTTCATAAAACTTACTATTTTGATTTCTCTAGCATCAATCATTCCTCCTGTATTAGTTGGACACTTTCTGGACAAAGTGTCATCTATTACTCATTCCCTCCCTGGTCTATAAGTAACATGAAGCTGTTATTTCTGCAACAACTCCTGAATCATAGGAGACACACTATATATTGGGTTTTCAAAAATGACTTTTAAGTATCCGTGTTTCTTTCAATAAACGTATTGATGAAAATGTATGCAACAACAGAACCCAATGGCTGACATTTCCTTTTCAATTTGAGGTTCATTCTACTTGCATGAATTATGTATTATATACTTGTCAAAATTTTAGAAAATATACGTCTGTTAAAGTTCCAGACTACCAGGGTAGAAATGGTAACCTGAAGATGGCTCCATTGGAAGCGGAACAGATGACCAAACAGAATGAAGAGTTAGCTAAACGGACTGGCTCTTCATGATTCCTCTGTAGACAAGAAAAGACTTGAGATTGCACACAAGTGCTCCCAGACAGTTGATCCTCATGAGGAGACATAAGATGGTAGTCCCTGTTGGGTTTAGAGTGCTGGGAGATGAGGCATCACCATCTTTGCCCTAGCCTCATGGTTGGTATCTTATTAACAGACACTTTCTTTCTTAATCAGTTTTGGAAATTGCTTGTTAACTGCTTTTCAGGAACCTGGATAACAGCAGGGAGTTCCCTTCAATCCTTAGTGAAAGAAGTTTTAAAAATAAATGTAAAGGTTTAGAAAAATCATTTGTTGAAATAAACAGGGAAAGAGTGATTAGAATGCTGATTTTTGGAAAGTTAAAAATGGACCAGATGGATTTGAATTAAGATCTTGAAATTAATTATAAGAATCCTTCTTGTGGGAAAATGTGGTTGTTTTGAATTCTTTTTAAAAATATAATAGGGTGGAACTTGTTAAATTGGAACTAGAAAGAACTAAAATTTGCTATTAAAGGAGAAGATTATGTAAACTAAATTTGCTAATATGGATTGAAACAAAACATTTTAATATTGACTATACTGAAGGATATTTTTAAGCAGTGGGTCCCAGAATTTAAATTTAAGAATGATTGCCTATGTTTAAAATAAAACACGGAAGAAAAACATGCTTTACTGGAAAAGACTGATTTTGAAATTGATTTTAGAATGAGAGAAAATGATACTACACAGTATATAAAAATGAAAGTGGTTCATGTCTTAATAATTAAAAGGAATATAAAAATAACAAACCGAGAGAGAGACCTTGATAATTTTTCCTGTATTGGATTTATGAAACAGGCTTGTTAATGCTTTGAAGAATTTTATAAGAAGGGACAAATGAAAAGAAATAGTTCCACGCCATTATTTGAAGGAACTAAAAACCAAGACTGCTAAAAGTAAAAGGAAGAAATATAAAGTTAGTTTATTTGATTACGATTAAAATAGATATGTTGTTATCTATGGCCACCCTTAATGTATTTTTACTGATCAGGACTGAAATGACAAGGGTTTAGGATTTATTTATAGATAAGAGATAGGATATGGGAAAGAAGAGATCATTTGTTGTATTTTAAGAGAAGAGGATAAGTTCCTAAAATTGTTTATACTTGTGATTAAGTGAGAAGCTATACATACAGTATATCATATATGTTATAACAATATATGATAGATAGATTCAACCGTATTTAAAATATATAGATGCTGAGATAAATCTATCTCAGCTCTGTAGCGGACAAAAAAAAACTCTACAGAGAATCATTAAAACTGCCCAGAATATCATCAGACTCCAGCTACCAGCCCTGGACGACATCTTCGAATCTCACTGTTTGAGAAAGTTGCATAACATTCTCAGAGATTCTTCCCATCCTGCTTACAATCTTTTTGGACTGTTTCCTTCTGGCAGAAGATACAGAACAATTAAAACTCAGACCACAGGTTTTCTGAGTAGTTTTTATCCCAGAGCTATAATTGCACTCAACAATGAACTAAAAGGCCACCATCAGTGAGTTGTTGGACAGAATTACTTGGCCTGTTGTGTGGATGTTTGGGTGGTTTAGAGGTGGGGAATTGTGGGTGGGAGTGTGTTTGGGGATTGTTATGTGTGTTGGACCTGGTCTTTGGGTGTTAAGTGAATTTCGTTGTATGGGTATACTGTCTATACACGTACAACGACAATAAAGTTGTTGTTGTTGTTGTTATATTATTATTGTTGTTATTATTATTATTATTATTATTATTATTATTATTACTACTACTACTACTACTATATATTTTTTTATTTTTTTCTATTTTTTGGCATTTTCTTTTTTCTTTTTTATTCTTTTTAATTTGTATTAATTTTTATCTTTCTAACTGTAATCTTTTTTTAAAAAAAGAAGCATTGCTATTCCCAAGGCTGTCGCAATAGTGTCAACAGAAACACTAGCGATTTTAATAATGTCATCATGTCTCAGAATGAGTAGTACTTGTTAAAGTATTTTTAAAATTTTGTGTCAGCCTCCTGGTTTTTAGCCAGCACCTCAACCATGACACCAAACTGGCTTTTCCTCTTTTTTTTTACTCTTTTATCATGTTTTGTTTTGTTTTTGTTTTTGGCCCCAATCAATATATCTTCACATAACTCTCACAATGTCCTCAAGGAGCCAATGTGGAGATATGCAAGAAAGTCAGGAAGCAAATGAATTACCAAAATGGCAATCTTTCAAATCTATATCTGTCAAAATATGTATTAAATATACACAGCTTTGAACTATTTTCATTCAAAGATATCTGCCAAAATCCAATGCTAGCATCCAGCTTTCCATAATGCAGTACTTTCATCTACAGAAGGTAAATGAAAAAATTGTCTCCAAGAGCCTTGGATTTTAACAGTTCCTAATATGTCCTCATTTTTCCACTAATATTATAAGTGAATTTATTTGTTTTTTTCTTGTACAGGCAATCCTTGACTTACAACCACAATTGAGCCCAAAATGTCTGTTGCTAAGGAAGACAATTCTGAAGTGAGTTTTGCTCCATTTCAAGATCTTTCTTGCCACAGTTATTAAGTGAATCACTGTAGCAGGGGTGGGTTTCAGCAGGTTCTGACCAGTTCTGGAGAACTGGTAGTGAAAATTCTGACTGGCCCCACCCCCATTTATTCTTTGCCTCCCAAGTCCCAGCTGATCAGGAGGAAATGGGGATTTTGCAGTAACCTTCCCCTGGATTGGGGAGGGAATGGAGATTTTACAGTATCCTTCCCCTGGAGTATCCTTCCCTTGCCACGCCCACCAAGCCACGCCACGCCCACCAAGTCATGCCACGCCCACCAAGCCACGCCCACAGAACCAGTAGTAAAAAAATGTTGAAACCCACCACTGCACTGCAGGTGTTAAGTTAATAACATGGTTGTAAAATGAATCTGGCTTCCCGATTGACTTTGCTTGTCAAAAGCTCACAAAAGGGGATCACATGACCAGGATATTGCAACCGTCATAAATGCATGTCACTTCGCAAGTGTCTGAATTTGTTCACGTTACCACGAGATATGTGGTATCACGTTACAAAAGATATGTGTGAAAAATTGTCATAAGTCACTTTTTTCAGTGCAGTGGTAACGTCAAATGGTCACTAAATGAAAGAGTGTAAGTCAAGGACTACTTGTATTGGTTTGTATGCCTTAGAACAGGGATGTCAAACTGGCAGCCCACAGGCCAGATGCATCACGTGCAGGCCACGCCCACCCCATCTCCGTGAAGGGGGAAAACATTGCAATACATCACATGACGGCGACGCGATTTTGACACCCGTGCTTTAGAATTATGACATTCATTTGGCTTTATAACTTTTATTATCACATCCAATTGTTCTATTTGGCTTGTCTTTATATATTAGCTCTCACATTAAGGAGAATCTTTACAGGCATACCAATCACTGGGCAGAGATGTGGATTTTACTTAATTTGATTTGTTATTTTTCTCATTTACCATTATTTTTCTCGTTTACCATGGTAGCGCAGTGGTTAGAAAGTAATATTGTAGGCTAATTCTGCTGACTGCCAGGAGTTCGATTCCTTTGATCTTGATTGGCTCAAAGTTGACTCAGCCTTCCATCCTCCTGAGGTCGGTAAAATTATTATTATTATTTATTGGATTTATATGCCGCCCTCTCTCCAAAGGACTCAGAGCGGCTCACATCAAACAAAACAATCCCAATAAATACAGATTAAAACATACTAAAACAGACTAAAACTAATTTAAAACAATAGACCCCATCAGTTCTGGCTAGGGCGTTCAAACAGCCAGGTCTTAAGCTCACGGCAGAAGGTACGAAGGTCAGGGGCCAACCAAAGACCCACGGAAAGTTGATTCCAAAGGGTGGGCGCGGCCACGGCCACAGAGAAGGCTCTACCCCTGGGGATCGCCAGCCGACATTGTCTAGCCGATGGCACCCTGAGTAGGCCCTCTCTGTGGGAATGCACCGGACGATGGGAAGTCGATGCTGGTTGCAGGTGGTCCGACAAATATCCTGGGCTTAAGCCATGAGGGTCCAGTTTATTGGGGGCAATGTGCTGACTGTGTAAACCGCTTAGAGATGGCTGTAAAGCAGTGTGAAGCGGTATATAAGTCTAAGTGCTATTGCTATTACTTAGTCATTGTTTTTCAAATTTCAGCCAATTTTGATATCAAAATCCACTAGAAGTAGTCCTCACCTAACTACCAAAACTGGGATCTGCAACTCCATCACTAAGTATCATGGCTACTAAGACACTGACCACACTGAACTTACTTCCACTTATGCCATTAAATAAATCACTGTGGTCATTAAGTGATGCACAACGTAACCGCAATTTGCAATTTTACTGCTGCCTTCTCCTTTGATTCTCCTTGTTGGAAGTCAGGTGTAATGCACATAAATGATGACCACATGACTGTGAGACACTGCAACACTTGTAAATGCCCACCAGTTGTGAAGTTCCCATATGGTGAACAACCTGGAGATGCTATGATGGCTGTAAATCCTGGTTCCTGAATGTAAATCAGCAATCTTTTTTTTTATTCAACCTTCACAACTTTGAATGTAACTTAACAAGGCAGTCACTAAGTGAGGACTATCTGATTTGAAATTCTAATGTGAAACATTTATTTCTATATTGGCAAAAAAAGCTCAGCCGAGCTCAGAGAATTCCTGTAACCTCAGCTGACATTTCCCTAACGTTTGTAATTTCTGTTCAAAGTAAATATTTCTCCCCAAGAGATTTAGTTCCAGGTCTTAGATTCATTTATTCTTTAAACAATAAATTAACTTGTACACTAGTATCTGTTTTAAAACTTACAACCTTATAACAATTTGCATTCAAGACAATATGCCCATCTTTTTCAAAATCTTTTGAAATTAAAGCCTAATAAATAATTGCTGAAAATTGACTTTTTCTTTGGATATTGTTTTACTTTCTTTCCTTCATCATTTTCCAAAGTTTTTTAGTCTCTGAACTAGCCCGAATATCATAGTAAATACCAACTCAAACAAACATTTTCTAAATTCTGTGCCTGAACTGTCACATTTGAGATTATTTAATTGGCAGTTTATTTCAAGAATTCTAACATTTATGTCCCACTATTCTGTTGCTTCCCTCTGGGAGAACGTTTTGAAGTATTTCTAGCAGGACTACCAGATTCTGTAACAGCTTGCTTTATTTATTTATTTATTTATTTATTTATTTATTTATTTATTTATTTATTTATTTAATCATGTTCATGTCAGGTATATTGGAGGTGGTGACCTTTTGAGAGCTGTATGCAATGAAATTTCATTTTAATGTATGCCAATTAATGTACATTCAAAGTGACAATAAAATTATTCTATTCTATTCTATTCTATTCTATTCTATTCTATTCTATTCTATTCTATTCTATTCTATTCTATTTTTGTACAGTCCGAAGAGTATTTATTTTTCTCAGAAAATATATATTGCTTTTTCCAGTTTTCATGCTCTCTCTCTCCCCCTGCCCCCTCCTATCTGCAAGCAACGTATTCCTAACTAAGAGTCTCTCTATTTCCAAATTTTCATAGACTGCTGTCTTGGAACTGATGATCTTCTTGTCAGATATTTTACTTAAGACCAAGGTACATCATATGTACAACATTCCCTTGGTCTATCAAATTTATTAATTAATCAATCATAAAAAGAGAGTTGGGTCTGACATAAGTTCTTGACAAACATATTCCCTCTGTTAGTAATGAGTAGTTTTTCCCCTAACAGAAATGTTCCTTGATAATACGTAAACTAATTTATATCTGGTTTCCCAATTCCTGGTCATTATTCTTTCTGATTTTGAACATTGCTTTTTCCCTCCCAGACTTTCAGTACCACACCTGTTTTTCAGCAAAGTTTAAAGCTTATTCTGTTTTGTTCCTGGGGTGGAAATTATCAGAGTTTGTTGCAGCACACACAATCAGACACTACAGCAGGATTCATTTTACATATAAGAAACTTTCTTTATATACAATACCACACAGGAGAATTCAGCATGCAATATCAGGAACACAGAAGCAATATTCATAGAAGCAAGTCATTACAGAGTAGAGAGATACAGAAGCTAATATATTGTACAGAGGCTCAATTACAGAGGCCAACCCAACTCTTATATACAGCTCAACAAGTCTAAGCCACACCCAGATTCCCAACTGTCTCTTATGGTCCCATACAAACAAAGACTATGTTTCAGTTTCCAAACAGTCCCTATTGGCTGTCCTGTTACCATGTCTATCCAAGCAGTCCCCATTGGCTGATCTGTTACCTATTCCAGTCTATGCATATTCATACTCTGACAGAAGTCACTGGAGGTTTCAGTTCATTTAGGAAAGCAGGGTAAATTCTTACTCTAACTCCAGAAACCCTAAACTGTAGCTTCACCTCAGTCAAATGAGGTTGAGTTTCAAAGAATATCACATTACTCCAGCCATGGAATTCTATTCATTTGGAATAGAATAGAGATAAGGGCACAACTACCTGTAGTACTAAATTTGCCTTGAAGGTGACTGGCTAATCGTTCTTGAAGGACATCTCTCATCCAAAGAAACATACAGTATACACACCTTAAATCAGATGTCACTGAGTTTTCCTCAATCAAAGATGAAACTTGGTTTTCTACTGCTCTTGGCAGAAGCCATTCTATTTTTATTACATATTGGGTCTTAGCAACAATTGAACAGATGCTACAATAGGGATTGGATCTATCCAGCTCTTATTTACTGGTGGTTATGACTCCTCTCCTCTGTTCTGCACTGCATGTCTTACCAGTGGAGTTATAAGGTCACCATCACCTCTATGACCTGCAAAGCCAAAGTCACCTAGACCTTTTTCACATGTACAGCTATCTAAATACAATTATCTTTGTCTTGCACTCATACCATTACATTTTCCTACCCTAATTTCCCTAATTTAGGGCTTCACATTTGTCCCTCTAAAGTTCATCTTGATGTCTTTTGCTCAATTTTTTAGTTCACCAAGATCCTCTAAAATGTTTGCTATCCTTCCTACTGTTATGTTGTCTGTAAATTTAATAATAATATTTTCTAATCTCTTATTCAAAACATTTATACATACTTTCAAATCATGGACGGGACTATAACAGATGCAATATTCTGTTCAACATTTCCCTCCAGCTTCATACAAAGGGAATCACATGTTTTTGTTAAGTACAACTGTATAACCAAGTTTATGTTTTGTCATTTCTTCTGCTAAAAACGCATGGGATTGTGTCAAATATTTTGCTGAAGCCAATGTACATTATATTCTTCACTTTCCCCTAGCTAAAGAAATGGTTCTGTCAGAAAAAGGAGATCACACTAGTTTGGCATAATTTATTCTTGATAAATCCTGCTGACCGGTGCATTATTTCTAAAATGCTCAGAACTTTGACTTGTTTGCCTAGTATCAGAAAAGAGAGGAAAGGCTTGGGGATATCAAATTGGAGAGGAAAGTCTAAAATCATGTTACTGAGATGGATCAGCCAATAAAGTTCATTCCTCATGGGAGGGCTTTAGGCCATTCACCACCTCTCTACCTGACCTATCTCACAGAATTATTGGGATGTGAACATGGAGATCTGTTTTGCTCCTGGAGGAAAAGCAGAATATATATTTAATTTAATACTGTTTAAAAAGAAGTCAGATTACCAAAAAAAAAAGAAAGAAAGAAAGAAAGAAAGAAAAAGAAAGAAAGAAAGAAAAGAAAGAAAAAAGATGGATCAAAAGAAGCATGTATAACATCCAGCTGTGACTGAAAGGCATCAGGCAGTAGAAGCAAAATGCAACGACTTGAAACATTTCTTATAGAATGCAAGAAATTGTTCCTAAAGACAGTTCCTACTACATACATTTAAAATCCCAAACTTGGAAAAGACATATGATGGTCATCATGCATCAGATGATTGTCAGTGCAAAGAAAATTTATAGCAAATATCTGTGCCATAGTTCAGAATAAGTTCCACTGAATAAAACGGTACTCAATTTCATGTAAAGGTAGCTAAGATTAGCAACTTCAAGCATATAAGCAGTGCATGTCTGATTAAAGCAGAGGTGTCAAACTGATGGTCTACAGCCGGATGCGTCATGCGCAGGCCACGCCCACCCCAGCTCAGTGAAGGGAAAAACTTTGTGATATGTCACGTACTGGCAACTAGACACCCCGAGTTTGACACCCATGGCTTAAAGGGAAAAACAATAAAATGTAGTTTCAGGATCTTCTCTCTAATTCTTGTTTACCTCTGAATAGAATAGAATAGAATAGAATAGAATAGAATAGAATAGAATAGAATAGAATAGAATAGAATAGAATAGAATAGAATAGAATTCTTTATTGGCCAAGTGTGATTGGACACACAAGGAATTTGTCTTTGGTGCATATGCTCTCAGTGTACATAAAAAGACAAGATACATTCCTCAAGAATCATAAGGTACAACACTTAGTGATAGTCATACAGTACAATAAGCAATCAAATCATACTAGGAAACAATATCAATATAAATGGAACGATTTACCAATATAAATCGTAAGGATACACAATGTCCAATCCTGCACCTCATTTTCTCTTAACTAAACAAACAACATTCACAAATGATATTTGTTCAAATCAAATCAAATATATTTAATATGGTCTTTGACCAGCTTTTACTATAAAAAAGAGAAATAGTTTGATATAATCATTTGTTATTGAGAAAAGGAAAAAATAATAAGACAATAATAGAATGTATCTAATTAAAAGCTTTGCACAGTTGTGTGATTTGGTAAGGCTATTGGGCCAGCTGATAGGTGAATGTGTAGTTAGCATCTTTAAAAAATTGTAAACATAAAATGTATTTGTTTGGCCCTCGTATTTGCAAATGATTAGGGTGATCAGTGCAAACTTGGGGCATTATATTTTATATAATTAAAATGTATTATATTTTTGTTTGTTCCATCTAATTCATCCCTTTCACTCTACTATTTATTATTTTTGTTCCTCTGCGGCCATGTATTTATTTAACATTGTTAAGCATGAATATTGAATACCAAGCGACGAGAAATTTCAGAAGAACCTCTGCTCAGTTTTCTTGAAAGAACACACCGTCTGTTAGCATTTCTCTGATAGAAGGTTTCTTTCAGTATATATGCAGGCTGAGGATGTTCAGCATTGCCTCTTTTCTAGAACTTTTCTGTTTCTAAGAAAATCCAGAGTGCCATGGCGTTTCCTGAACATAATAAAGCTTCTGCCTTCTTTGTAGGCCAATTCCAAAACTTAGTGATTTCCTGTTCTACACAGAGCCTGCATTCAACCCCTCCCTTAGTCTAGCAGTAGAAAAGGAAGATGAGTAATCTCTTCACAATCATGACTATCAAGTGCCTTTTTGTTAGGTCTAAAGAGACATTTTCTCACAGCCTCCACACGATTTGCTGTGCTCCCAGAAATCTTAGATCTGAGAATTATAGAACAACAACGATCATTGTGAGTATAAGTCAACCACCAGCAACATACAGCATCTATATTTGCTAACTTAGGACAACACATTATGAATCTTAGATGTGGATGCTAGTTCCTAAAAACATGCCACAAGTGATGTACAGGACAGTAAGATATATTGTTTTCTCATAATGTTATGATTTAATGGAAACTCTGTTCAACTCTAGGTCAGGGATTATTGTTTGCACTGAAAATGCAGATATTCTGCACACAGTGATAATATGGCCAGAAATTGATAATAGATATGTATCTGATTTTGTATCGTAATATTTTCAAAATCTTGAATTCAAATCAACATTTTAGAGAGCTTGTTTGTTGGGTTAGTAGTAATCATTATTTATGTATGTACCCTGTTTTCCCCCAAAATAAGACATCCCCTAATAATAAGTCCAATCGGGCTTTTGAGCACATGGCAATACGGCAAAGCGCTTATTTCAGGGTTCAAGAAATGAAATAAAAAATAAGACAGGGTCTTATTTTCAGGAAAACACAGTATATAATCTTAGAATATATGTAATAGAGTACATCCTGTATAATTTCAAGACAAATTTCATGCTTAATGGAAGACTCTTTTAAACCAGTGTTTTCAAATTTGTCAACTTCACGTTTGCTGCAGAATTCTAGGATTTGAAGTCCACACATATTAAAGTTGCCAAATTTGAACAATCCAATATGTACACACGATACAACCCAGTTCAAATTTGAGCACTTTTAAATGCCCATTCATTGATAAAAGGCCTTAAAATAAGTGCTGTGGCAGAAATACATTTGCATTTATGTTTTTTTTAGACCAGAGTTTGTTCCAGATAGTTATGGAAACCGTTTTGATCAGTCATGCTATAGGGAATCAGGGAGAGAGGCATAAAAAAAGCATCCAAAATTATTATCACCCTACAAGGAAAGATTGCAGCAATTGGGGTATTTTAATTAGAGCCATGGTAAATAAAGGGAGATGTAATATATACCAGTATGTATTATGCATGGGATGAAAATGTGGACAGAGACACATAATGTTAAAACACAGGTTATACAAGAAAACAAAGAGTGGGAAGATTAAAAATACATCTATATTCTACACATAAATAATTATGAATGTACTGCCATCAGAGGTGATTGTGACTGCTAATTTATATATTTTAAATGGGGTAAGAAAAATTAATGGAGGATTAATTTTTAACTACTAGCCTGATGTCTAGGAGAATAATGGAGGATTAATTTTTAACTTTCTAGCCTGATGTACTACACCAAACAATCTCTTTTGAGACATCAGGCTAGAAACCAAGAGATTGTAGAGTTCTTATACGAGAAGAGAAGGCAGAGCTGGAGGGTGGAGTTAAATATATCATCAGTTTAGAGTCATTGGTTGCCACAAAAGGTCTAAATCTACTTCACCATGAATTCTGATGATCCTTATCCAGCATCATTTTAGTGCTGATCATTAGTTGACTAAATTCTTGTGTATAAGCTTCAATAAATGATCTATGCTGCAGGCTTACAAATGGGGTGGGAGAGAAAGAGAGAGAGAGGAGAGAGGGAGCGAGGAGAGAGGGAAAGAAGAGAGAGAGAGAGATTGGTTGCTTTCTCATGTTGGAAGAAATAACCCTTTTGGGTTCAGTTCCAAGTGGGGAAAAAGACACTGGAAACATGGAGACTGCTTGGAAAGATGGTTTAATGGTGGACAGGATCACATGGTTTGAGTTCATGAACAGAAAAGGGGTGAGATGCTAGTGTGCCTTGGTTTTATGCCCTCTCTGCGCTTTAAACTTCCTGGGGGACAGGAAGAGTATCCTGATTGGTTGTCAGACTCCCAGGGGGTGGGGGGTTTTAGCTAGCCTTGCTGGCTGATGTAATCTTCCCAGGTGCCATGTGGTGAGTTTCTGTTGCTAGATGGGTCCTATTGTGTTGCAGTTGATGGTCCATTGACAAAGGTGGGAGAGAATTGGGTTTCTGCCTCTGGCTCATTGACAAAGGTGGGGGGGGGGGAGATAGGAAGGTGGGAGCTGCTTTGTCTTTAAAACATGTTTCTCCATTTCTCATCCAGGGAAATATATTCTGCCTTTTTAATATTTCCTAAAATCTTTCATTCTTCTAGGAGAGGGAGGGGTGCTAACTTCCTACACTCATTCCTGAACCCTGAACTGCAGAAATAACTATTTAAATATTAGAAGATAAGGAGTAACAGTGAAAGAGGCTAAGAGTCATCTTGTCCCCATTTGTGAATTTTGGTTGACCATTTGTAACAGAATATGTTGGACTAGATGGGTCATTGGCAGGATCTTCTTGTATTTTATGTTCTCACACCAGTTGTGGGGGCACCTGCCATCTGGAATGAGCTCCCCCTGGAGATACGGAGGATCCCAGATTTGCGCACTTTCTGCCGCGCCCTCAAAACATTTTTATTCCAGCAGCCTGACTCTCCCTTTTAAATGTGTTTTTAAGTTTTATGTAAATTGGATGTTTTTAAATTTGTTCTTGGGCCAAATTATTTATTGTATTTTTAATGGGTTTTTAACTTTTGTAAGATGTATTTTTATCTCTGGCTGTTCACCGCCCTGAGTCCTTCGGGAGTAGGGCGGTATATAAATTCAATAAAATAAAAAAATAAAATAAATGAGTATGCTGAACCATACAGACTGATCCCTATTTGAATTTATTTGGTATTCACTGAATTAGGAAACCACTATTTTCCCTCCACTTTATATTTAAGAACGGCTGATTTATTTCACACACACACACAAAAAGCCACAGACTCATCCAGGGTGGAATTTTGCAGGGTTTTTGAAACATACAAAGCTATTAGTGAGAGTTGTGAATAAGACTAGTGTTTTTTATAACATGCTGTATAAAAATTCTAAGAATCCTGAAATGAACTTGTATTACTCTGAAATCATAGTTGATTAAGGAATTCAAAGTTTGTTCATCTTGATTAACGAATTCAAAGTTTAAGTGAAGTTTGAACCAGGGACTTTATATTTATAGTGTTGTGTGAACTATGAAGTTCACACAACACTGCATTATATTGCTGTTGGTTTCTTTGGCTCATTTTGGTCCTTTTAGTATACACTGTATCATGGCGTGAATGAAAGCTCAATATCGTGACTTGGGGACCAGGGCTATCTACAGTCAAAAAAGTGAAAACGGTGGCTGAAAATGTGTGAATGACTTCAGTCCAATTTTAGTATGGGGTTGCACAGAGCTTTGATCATATAGTCACAATTGTCATCTTGTTTTTCTTGACCATATGCTGTGGATACTCCTGCGTATGTATGATGGCCTGCAAACTTGTAAAAAGAATACAATTTATCTCTGCAGCATAATTTGCTTTTGCTTTTCATTGTACTAAATGAAGGGACAATGGGAATTGTAGTACAAAACAAGTGGTGGCCTAAAACTGAGAAACATATGGATAATTTAGGTGCTCGGAAGAGCCAAGCAGCAGGAGGGAAAACGCGCCCTAAAAGGAAATTCAGGAAGACTCGCCATCGGACTGGTCCCTTACCTTGTTGGACTGCGCGCCACCTGCACAGGCCAAGGACGACTCGCTGGTCAGCCTAGGGGAAGGATGTTCTCATGTGGGAGAGCCCTTCCTGCTGATATTGCACATGTGAACGGATTCTATGGACACAGACAGCCTGAATTCACACAGCATGTTTGATCAGGTTAGTTGTGGAGCAACATCTTATACAGGATCTTAGCTTTCTGTGCAGATGGACAACTTAGGTTCCATAACTTGCTGGAAGGGTGGAACCCAGGTTAAGCTCATTGTATTGTGCTGCTGTTGGGTTTGAAGGTCCCCATGCACCCCACACACTGCTCTGATGCTTTAAGCAAGGGCTTGCAAGTCTGAATGAGCTATGAATCCCCCCCTTTCCACTTCAAACCCAACAGCAGCGCTACACAATCAGCTTAACCAGGTTACTGCTCAAATTCTCCCCTTCCTGCAAGTTATGGAAACACTAAACTGTCCATATGCACAGAAAGCTAAGATCCAATTTAAGATTCTATGGAGATTCTCAGTCATCCAGGTCATGGTTGTCCCAAAGGTACTTTTTTCAAGAGGCAACTGGACTTTCTGGTTTTTCTTTGAAGACGTTTTGCTTCTCATCCAAGAAGCTTCTTGAGCTCTGAAGGGCTTTCATCCCAAAGTGCATAGCTAAATGTCTATGGAGATTCTCAGTCATCCAGGTCATGCTTGTCCCAAAGATGCTTTTTTCAAGAGGCAACTGGACTTTCTGGTGGTTTTTTTTTTTTTTTTTTTTTTTTTTTGAAGACGTTTTCGGTTCTCATCCATTCCTCCGGTCTAAAGAAGCTTCTTGGATGACAAGGGAAAATCTTCAAACAAAAAACCCCGAAAGTCCAGTTTGCCTCTTGGAAAAAAAGCATCCCATCTAAGAGGTCGCTCCACAACTAGCCGGGTTGAACTTACCGTGTAAATTCAGGCCGTCTATTTCCGTGGAGTCCGTTCACACGTGTAATATAGAGCGGGAGGGGGGTCTCCCACGTGCGAGCCACCCCTCCTAAGGCGGGCCGGCGAGTCCTCCTCGGCCTGTGCGGGCTGGAGCGCAAGCCCACGAGGCGAGGGTCCAGCCCGACGGCCGGCCAGCCCGTTCGGCCGAACTTGCTTTGAGGGCACGTTTTCCCCTCCCGCCGCTCGGTTCTTCCGAGCGCCTTTATCTGGGCGGGGTTAAGGCAGGATTGGCGTCCGAGGCGCTGCTGAGGGAATGCCCACCGCGCGGTGGCGGTTCTGGTGGCGAGGCTGCTTTTGCGTGTCTGCCGAAAGGAGCCAGGGTGGGAAGGCGGGCGGGAGAGAAACAGCAAAGGAGAGGCAGGGTAGCGGCGGCCGGAGCAGGAAGGCGGGAGGAATAGCGCAGGTCTAGGTTTTCCAAGCGCGGCGGCGGCGCGGCGGCCAGTAGACTCCTTCGCTCTCACCGCTCAACTCTCTCCCCTCCATCTTTTTGCGCGTGAAACCTTTGCAGTCGGACCGAAACCTCTGCCGAGGTTATGGAGACTGCGGGAAAGAGGCGCCTCGGCAGGATGGCTCGCTGAGTGGGGTGGGGGGGTGGGGTGGGGGAAAGGCAGGCGAGCAGGCGGGGAGGGAAGGGGAGAAGAAGAAAAAAAAAAAGAAAGAGAAGGAAAGAAGAGACCAGCCACCTTCTTCTCTTCCCCTCCTTTTTCCCTTTCGTTTGGCTTCCCCTCCCCATTCCCCCCCCCCCCACACCTGAATTTGGTGTCCAGTCCTCCTCTTCCCCCCTCTTCCTTCTCCCGACATCATCCCCCCCCCCCCCATCCTCAATGCCTCTCTGAACAACATATAGGAAGAGCGCGGGAGGAGGAGGAGGAGGAGGAGACCCAGGGAGGCAAAGAGAAAGAAGAAGATGAGGATTATTTGCAGACAGCTTGTCTTGTTGTTTTCTGGATTTTGGGGACTTGCAATGGGCGCTTTTCCTAGCAGCGTGCAAATAGGTAAGCGCTGCATTGGGGCTGGAGGCGAGGTGTGTGTGTGTGTGTGTGTTGGGGAGAGAGTGTTGAATCCGGCGGGGTGGCACGGAATGGAAGGAGGGAGGGGAGAAAGTAGAGGGGCAAACTCCGATCCTGGCCATAGCTTTCCATTTCGGAAAGAGGGGGAATCAGGTGTCCCCGAGTGCCCCTTTCCCGTCCCCTCACGTGTCTTTGTGAAGGCAGGGATGCGGGGTGGACTGGTGGGAGGGAGGCAGGGAAAGAGTGGCGGCTTTCCCTGTTATGGTCGGCAAGACGGATATGTGTATATAATATATGTATATATATATAAATATATATGCATGTGTGCAATGTGTGTTCAAACTTGGGAAGGTGTTCCCACCATCTCTGAAATGCACCCTTTCTCCAAGATCCTCTGTAAACCTCCTCTTAGCCCAGCCTGCCCATTGCAGCAAGCTATTTGTTAAGAGGCCGGGAGCTGGTGATGGTGTTAGATAGTCTTGGGTACCATTACTTTGAAAACTTGGCTATGATTTATTTATTTTTTTTAAAAAAGGTCTCCTTAGCCTCCCTATCCCACTTGTCTCTACCCCGTTTCTGTTGCCTTCATTTTTTTCTCCTTCTTTGCATGGGACTCAGCCCTTGAATCCCTTCCAGTTCCAGCTAAACCACTGCATCATTTCTCGTGCACTCCTAAAGATGCTGTTAATAAGGCTAAGCAACTTCCTGCCTGCCCAGAGGCTGCAGAAGAGGAAAGTTCTTGATGTTCTGCCCCCCCCCCCCCAAATAATTCTTATTACCCTTTCCTAGTGTCAGCCCATAAAAAGGGAATGCATATCTTGGAGTATATGAGTGCGTAAGGTCTCATCTCTGCCGTACTTAAAAACCTTTGCCTGTATTTTGAGAGCTCTGTTCTCTTTAATCTGCCTGCTGCTTTAGATGGGGAGGGCCAATTTAGACTGTTCACATAGATGAAAGGTAAATGGTTTCAAAGGTCATTCTCATCCTAGCAGATACCTAAAGGAAGGAGAAATGGAGAGATTTGAAAATGGAGGGAGGGGGGAACTCAAAACCCTACCAGAAACTGGGATTCTAAAAGTCTCCAAAGCTTTTGAGTCTTTATGTTCATAAACATGAATTTTATGATTGATAGGAAAGCTACTTGCAAGGGCTGGCATAAAAATAAAAATAAAATTTTCCTTCTTTTCCGTCATTTGTTTGCTGATAGGTGGTCTCTTCATCAGAAACACAGATCAGGAATATACTGCTTTTCGATTAGCAATTTTTCTTCACAACACCAGCCCCAATGCATCTGAAGCACCTTTTAATTTGGTTCCTCACGTAGACAACATCGAAACAGCAAACAGCTTCGCTGTAACAAATGCCTGTAAGTAAAATAACCGTTTCTCTAAAGTTATGATCACATGATAGTGAAATGAAGACACTGTGTAGTTATATCCCTTAGGGGTGAAACAACAACAACAACAACAACAAACCCTTGAATTTTTAAGTCCCATGTCCTGGATGCATTGAAACTACAGTTACTTTTGTGTTGTTGGTGAAATCCTGACTTGTATTGAATAACTGAATATGGCATTTACTTTAGTGTTATTACTGTAGTTTCTTACTTTTGGGTTTCTATGGTGATGCATTTTGTAGTTCTTTTTTAAAAACGCAAACGTCTTGATCAATTTAGCAACCCCCACAATCTTTCCTGTATGCCAACAAGATATGGCATCCTTGGCTGTGTTTGGAAAGTAGCTCTGATATTTGCAATCAGGAGTGTTTTCCAATTGCTGAGAGCAGAGAGGAGGCTGTGAGAGCAGTGATGTGCATGGTTATATATTGGAGTGACTTGACACTGCAGTTGGTCTGGTGATGTCACTTGTGGCTGCCCTGCTCCTATATTCTGGGTTGTAAATGTCTCTTATTATCTTGTAATGCATACATCCTCTGGATATGTCTCCATACATCCATACATTGGTGTCAAGTCAAGTTAATGTCTGATCTGCTTGAGTGAACACATAACTGGAATTATGCCTCTGTATATATATGCACTTATGTACGTGGACTTGTTTAAAGAGAAAGGATGCACTTAAATGTGATGGGTTTTTAAAAGACCATACTGGATATATCCCAGCTTGCTAAAAATATTTGTGATATTTTTTCTATAAAATGTACATAAATATATGAGATATATTTGAAGTTTGGGGTAAAAGTCAGCCATAAGTAGACTGTAAACTTGCAACACTACAACAAATAAGGCATGTTGAGATCCCCTTTTCTTCTAAATTTGGGCATTGCACTTAAAAATGGTTTCAGATTCTATTTTCTCAAAAGATATACGAGTCTTAAACAAGTTTCAGGTACTGTTTTCTTTCATGGCGTTAAAAATAGGAATATGCTGCTGAAGATTTTAAAAGCACATTCCTTGTGTTGTTTTCAAATGGAGCTTTGGTGCTTTAATATGTAACACACTGTTTTGCATCAAAATATCAACATGAGAGTCTTAACCCAGTTCCAAAGAGGAACTGCAGGACAATTGCCAAGTGAAATGGAGCAGTTCTTTCAAGTTCCTACTTGACCTTAGAAGGAAGCTTCCAAATTAAGAAAGTTTTGCTCTCTTCATCTTCAGATGTTCTTATGCTAAATGCCCCTGCTGCATTACACGTAAAGTATTACATGATATATTGTAGAAAAAGATTTTTCCAAGATGTTTCTGAGGGAGTAGGGTTGCAATATTCTCAATGGCTTTTAGGCAATGGATATGAGTTTCATAACTGGAATTCATACTGCATGTTGAAGTGCTTTTAACCAATAAGTTGCAGAAACTCTTCCTATGTAACCCTCTACAATTTTAGAGAATATATGTTGTAGTACTATAGAATATTTTTCCTGTGACCTATAGTATATGTGTTTGTGTGTGTAAAGAAAGATTTGTTTTTATTTAGGGATTATATATTTATAAATTAAGACTAAAAATTATTTTCTCTTGGGTTATGTGACTTTTTAAATTCATTGTTCCTATTCTGTTTTTTGTCATCTATCAATGTTGTGTCAATAGCACATTTCAATAATGTATAGGTGATAAATTATGTCATATATAGAAAATATTGAAGAGAAAAATCTGCGTAATTTACATGTGCTCTTTCAGACTATATACAAGTTATGATTCCACTTACATTTTTTAAAATCTCAAAGTTGTACCCTTTAGGTACAATGTCAATGAAATGAAATCCCATTCATTTCAGTGGAAAGTATCTCAGCATGTATTTTATATTCCTCTTCAAATAGATTGAAATTACATTGAAGTAACTAACATTGAGCTTTGGGTACATATTTTAAGAACAGTTCTTTTTGGTTTTTGAAGAGGAGGGAACAGAATATTTCAATCTTATATTAAATATTCCCTCTTAATGAAGTAAGGGTGAACCGTCTAACAAATGAATGAACATATTGCATGTCCCTTAAGCTACACAAGAGCAGAATCCTGCAAAAATCAATTGTCTGATAGCTGGAGGGCATTGGTTTCCATGTGATTGCATTAGCTGGGTTGACAGAGGCTTCCAGAGCACAGATGTGTGATATGTTCTAACCTAATTAAAAATATTTATGGAAAAATGCACTAATATTATGGCAAACATGTACAGTATAAAAACCAATCTGACTCTTTGTCAAACATAATTTGGGGTTGACTTTTGTGTGCAGAAAAAGGAGAAAATGAACAGAAATTCTGATGAAATGCATAAGTGTGTGTGTGTGTGTGTGTTTGTGTGTCCTTGTATAGTAGTTCTAAAAACCAATCTGTATAAAAGTCTTTCAACTGACAGCTATTGGACATAAATGAATATTGATATAAAGTCAAACCTCAAAGATTTAAGATGTGGTCACTTAAGTTTTATTTCATTTTCTTTTGAAAGGGTTATTTATTGAAGCTGCACTATCTGGAGCATTTTGGGAATTAAAGGCAATAAACAAAACACAGAGATCTGTGTCAAAAGATGAAATTACACAATCAGGAATGATCCTGTAGGAACATGTGGAGCCAAGTAAATTTCTCTCCCTGATACATTAGTTTGTTTTTGTAACTACAATATTTGTTTCACTCTGTATAAATGTCATGTTCCTTCTATTCTGGTTTTCTCCAGGCCCTCAGATTCAGGAAAAGCAGATGATTTGAGCATATAGATTCCACTGTGGTTCAATAAAGATGACATTATTTATGTTAGTATAGTTCACATTTCTTCCTGTGATGTGTTAGGCTTTTCATACATTGCTCTTGTGTTTTCTTGCAGATGGGAGAAAGTGTGCTTAAAGAAATAGGTCTAGCTGACTTGTTGGACATAGACAATTTCATCACTAGACTGTCGTAAAGCTTATATCTGTACTTTTAAGAAGAGGGCCATAAGTTGACTAAAATGTTTTTTATGATGATGTTAATAATCAGAATGTATGCATAGAAATACATTCTACTATTATGATAGAAGTAAGTACACTTTAAAAAGTGGGGTGTGTGTGTGGAATGTATGTTATACCATACCAACATAAGTGTAGTAAGCAAGCTTTTGCACTTGTCTGAAGACTTATTTTTCCAAAATAGGCAATTAATGGGAGGCACATTGCAACATTGCATACCATTCTCAAATTTCTTTTGCACAACAGAGGACAAAGCCAAGTTAGGGAGGATAAAATTAGGTTGTTACATTTTCCCTCTGAAAACATGGTCCTTTTCATCTGAAAATCTTTATTTGTCCTTAGGCTGTCATATAGGTATATACTACAGCTACATACGCAATTGGTTGTATTTCTTTTCAATCAGCTTCTCTTAGCTTCTTTTTAATCAGATTTGTCTGAAGGAACCGGCATTGCCAATCATGGGAGATCTATTTCTTGGGAATTTCTGAGGTAATGCTAGTTAGGTTATGCTTTAGGGAGATCGTAGAAACCAATGGATTAATTCCACAATTTAGCAGACGTTCACAACTTACAGTGACTTTTATAATCAAGGTATTATTAATTGTAGCAGTGTGATGAACAAATAATTTGCTGTTATACATTACTTTGTTGCACCAAGGTGTTTAGATCAGTTTACTCCCCACTGTTTGGTTTGCATTTAATGCTGCTAATCAACAGAGTATGATTGATGACTGAAAGCACTGTAATGGCTCCTGTTCCTGCATTGGCTTGAACAGTTTGGAGATAATTATGATTAGCATTCAATTTGCACTGGAGTTATTGGTGACAATATCATCAAATTATTTTTTATATTTGGTTCTTACTATGACTTGTAATTACATTTCACAAGTTACTTAAGCGTTATACGATATTCTTTCTTTTCCACTATTCCACTATTTTGTGACTGGACAGAATTTATATTTTGAGTAAATCATTGGCTTCAAAAGACTCTGAATGTATATCTGCACCAACAAATAAGTGCATGGTTTTCTGGCATTACTTGGCTGTTTTCTTGGTGTTATTCACAAATGCATTTAAGGTCCTCCTCTTCTTTAGAAGCTATTTAGAAGCATACCTGAAAAGATAATTCGTGAAGGTGATAGGAAGGTATCTCCAAACATTATCATGAAGGGACATTTCTCAGAATGAGCAGTCAAAGGTTGATTGATATATAACTGTATATCTATATCTATTATATCTGTCTATTAACTATTTACCATCTATCTATCTAATCTATCTCAACATGCAGTGGTGCGAGTGTTGCATCTTTTTAATGTGTGATTTTTCAATCTTTTTCAATCGGAAAAAAATGGCTGATTTAATAAGTTATCTTTAACTTATCAGAGCAGCTACATCTTTTTTCAGGTTCATGTAGAAGCCTGAATAGAGACATTGCTGCTGTAAAGGGTAGTTGCACTAATGTTCTTTTGCATGTTCTAGGGAGGAAAATAAGGTTTCCCCAAATTTAGGAGTAACCATCATATATTATTTTCTTTTCCCCAGTCCCAAGTAAAAAAATGTGTAAATACATTAGAGCAATCAAAACAGCCTCCAAATATAACCCTCATGTTCAAATGCATTTCACAGGCTTTTATGGAATATTTCTTAATTTCTTTGTGTATTGACTGCATTCTACCCTGTTTCCCCAAAAATAAGACATCCCCTGATAATAAACCCAATTGGGCTTATTTGCATGCGCTAAAATAAGCCATCCCCAATAAGCCGTCCCCGAAAATAAGCCGTCCCTAAAAATATTTAACTGCATGCGCAGCCAGTCCCTGCCATTTCCTCTGGTTAGGGTTAGGGAGACATAGCTGCAAATCAGGTAAGACGGCAAGAGAAGCCCCATCTTGCTCCACACACCCCAAAATAATGAGACATCCCCGAAAATAAGGCCAAGCGCTTATTTCAGGATTCAAAAAGGGTCTTATTTTCAGGGAAACACGGTAAAGCGACTCTTTGTGATCTCCACAAAATAATAATAATAATAAAAATAACAACAGTTAATATAAGTGACTGATTGTGTTAACCAATAGATTTTTCTTCAGGAGAATCTGTTCCCAACATGATACTTCAAGTTTGCCAGAGGTGCACTCATTGCTGCTATAATTAAGTCCACACACCTTGCTGCTGGGTCATTCTCTTCATTTCCTTGTATCTTTCCAGCATTACATATTTCTCCAGAGAATATGTGGTCTTTGGATAATGTATCTAAACCATGAGGATTTGATGGGTTGTCTTGAATGAAAACTCTGGGTTTTCTGGAGTTCTCCAATGCTAAAGTTCAAAACTATCAATATCCTTTCTAGCCTGCTTCCTGGAAGCCAAACTTCCATTTCCATAGTTTATCATTGGAAAAACCATAGCCTGCATCTTCTGATCTTTGTAGGTACAGCATATTCCAGGATCTGAATATTTCTAAGGCCTTCATTGTTGCTCCACCATGTGTTGGTCTGCAGCATATTTCTTCTGTGCTGGTTCCTTACTCTTGATAGTCAATTGTAAAGGATAGAAGCTGTTCATTTGTTCAGTTTTTAATTGTCAATTCTAAGGCTGGTTTTACAGCTGTTTATTAACTAGTCTTCTTTAAATCTACTCTTAGTCCTGGTGTGCTTACTTGGCTTCATTACTACGACTGGGATTGTTTGTACAATCAACTATCAAAACATCTAATAAAATAAAAATGAAGTATAACATGCTCTCACCAGTGACCATTTTGATGATAGTCACATGACAATAGCTCTGTTGAACAACACTGTTTTAACTACTAAGAGCCATGGTGGTGCAGTGGTTAGAATGCAGTACTCAGCTAGTTCTGCTGACGGTTAGCTGCCAGCAGTTTGGCAGTTCGAATCTCACCGACTCAAGGTTGACTTAGCCTTCCAGCCTTCTGAGGTCAGTACAATGAGGATCCAGATCATTAGAGGAAATATACTGACTCTGTAAACCACTTAAAGAGGGCTGGAAAGCACTGTGAAGCGGTATATAAATCTAAGTGCTATTGCTAATTTAAGACAAAGATTAGGCTACAGCTATACCACTTGGGAGAAGCTATTACAACAAGGGCCACAATAAACATTGCTTCCACTGCTCCGCCCAATAATCCATTGAATGTAGTCTAGTTGATCACCCTTTCCAAAACAAACTGGTTTTATTTGAAGAACAGGGTTTCCCAAACTATGAAGGTGTGAGAAGAACTTTTTAGTTACGTTGCTATAAAAAAATCCCCCTTTCCCAAAGATTCATTGAATTATTTTCATTGTTCATTTGGTTCATTTTGGTGTTTGGATTTCAGAGCAAGTGTATTATGTTAAGATTGGCTTAGCAACCCCTGTTCTAAAGGTTCTAGGAACCAAGCCATATTTTATAGCTTTTGACTCGTATCCATATATCAATCAGAATAGATTGAAAAAAACCAAGAAAGTCCAAATGCCTTTTGGAAAAGCACATTTGGGACTTCCTAGAGAAGTGTTGTAGACAATTTTGCCATGCTATCTAATAACTACTTGAACCTACTGGGTTACTTTTTCAAGAGTTTTGAATGTATCAATATGTGGATAATATTTTTCTCTGTTTTGTGTTATAATTCAAAGAAGTGGTTGATGTTCTGCATCATTCTCTGGTAGATTAATACGGGTGCACAAACTGAAAGGCTCCTAAGAGAGGTGTCTGAAAACTGGATTGTTGGATTGAATTGCACTCTATGTTCCTAGATTCACTTTTAAACTTGATAGATTTCCAGAGTAGTTAAGTAGTTAATAAACAGAGTACTTAATAAATAGAGGGATGGAATCAAAATCATGTGAAGTGTTACTACCACTTTATAATGCCTTGGTAAGGCCACACTTGGAATATTGCATCCAGTTTTGGTTGCCACAATGTAAAAAAATATATGGAGACTCTAGAAAGAATGCAGAGAAGAGCAACAAAGATGATTAGGGGACTGGAGGCTAAAACATATGAAGAACGGTTGCAGGAACTGGGTATGTCTAGTTTAATGAAAAGAGGGACTAGGGGAGACATGATAGCAGCGGTCCAATATCTCAGGGGCTGCCACAAAGAAGAGGGAGTCAAGCAATTCTCCAAAGCACCTGAGGGCAGGACAAAAAGCAACAGGTAGAAACTAATAAACGAGAGAAGCAACTTAGAACTAAGGAGAAATTTCCTGACAGTTAGAACATTTAATTGGTGGAACAACTTGCCTCCAGAAGTTGTGAATGCTCCAACACTGGACGTTTTTAAGAAGATGTTGGATAACCATTTGTCTGAAGTGGTGTAGGGTTCCCTGCTTAAGCAGAGGGTTGGACTAGAAGACCTTCAACTCTTCCAACTCTGTTATTCTGTTCTGTTCTGTTCTATTCTAGTAATTGACCAGGGCCTGTTATAGCAAACTTTTAATTTACAACAACTATTGTGAATGACAATTGATTTGGGGACATAAATCAGTTAAATTATTTTAAAACCTTCATCTCCTTATAGGTGGCCTTCCACTAGCAATGAAAAACTTTAGGAACATAATAAACTAATTTGTCTATTTTTTCTGTATTTTAATCAACACTGGTTATTGCATTTGGAATGTCAAATTAGACATATTATATATCTGGACCATTTACTAATATGTATATTTACTTGTGTATGTTTATGTGTTTCATATACCTATATCATATATCAAGGTATCTAGGCCAGTGAAATTTAAATGCTTTTATTTGTTTTTAAAAAAATTAAATTGTAACTGTGAATAACACTTTATCATTGAGTTCTATTAGTGGGGCTTGATCAGTATATTTTAAGGCCTAAAACAAAGAAGATATTATCCATTATATGTGACAAAGGTGGAGTTATTTTCTCCAGCTTTGATGATGAGCCATCATTTTTCGTTGTTCCTGAGAGCAGCAGGGTAAGTTCAGCAATGTCAAGCCAATGCCTCAACTATACCTATTGGTGGGCCCAATTTACCTATAATACAGTATACAAAAGGCACGCGGTGGCTCAGTGGCTAAGAATTTGATCGAGCTTGTCGATCAAAAGATTGGCAGTTCAGCGATTTGAATCCCTTGTGCCACGTAACGGGGTGAGCTCCCGTTACTTGTCCCAGCTTCTGCCAACCTAACAATTCGAAAGCATGTAAAAAATGCAAGTAGAAAAATAGGGACCACCTGTGGTGGGAAGGTTACAGCGCGCCGTGTGCCTTTGGCATTTAGTAATGCCGGCCACATGACCATGGAGACATCTTCAGACAGCACTTTCTCTTCGGCTTTGAAATGGAGATGACACCGCCTCCTAGAGTCAGGAACGACTAGCAATATGTGTGAGGGGAACCGTTACCTTATAGAAAAGTTTACAAATCTCAAAAATATAGGGATTTTTTAAAAAAGTGTCCACTACTTGTTTTGTCAATTTATTTTTTAAAGCATGGGGTTACTGGGCAAAGAATGAATCTTGCTAATAATTCCTACCCATTTCAGCTAGGCTTTAGAAGTGGTCACTGTCAGCTTAGAACAGTGTGGGGAATAATTTGAATAGAAAAGTTTTAAATGCATCTATGCACAGCTAAATTAGCAGAGCATATAAACTCACTGGATGGGCAGTGAATTCCTTCCATATGCATCTGTTTCGGCCATGCTATTCTTCTGTGTATTCATTCACCATGAAAGATAATGATTTGGTTTATAATGTATTGTTTTAGGTTATTAGAATAACGACTTATAATGGAACTACTATGTAGGTAAATTATGAGATTAATTTGAACTACAAACAAACCAGGATATGGCGGTTGGAAGCTTCCTGCATGTCTAGACTATGAGAGATACCACCCTGTCATTTTTGAATAGTTTGGATACTATTTTTAATTTTATTTTTTAATTTTTTTTCATGTTGTCTTCAAACTTACTTTATTGTTAGAATATGATAAGGAATTCTACTGCTGTTACTTATTTACTGGGTTTTTTTTTCATCTCTCCTCTCCTCCATTGCTCTGAAACTCACCAGACTGCCCCTTCTTTAAGATTCTTAAAGAAGAAGAGCTATTTGGAGGAATTTTCTTATCATGCATTTCCTTGAGATTTAATTGCAGTTTAAAAAACCAGGCTGACTAGGATGCCTCTAGAGATCATTGTGTAAGGAATAAGGGAATGAATACAAACACATTAGCCATTCAGTAAGTAAAAGAATATCAGGAGAATTTCTCTGAAAATTTTTCGTTTGAAAAGTCTGAAAAAAAATCTTTTTATACTTTTTTATTAGCATTACCTCATGAATCACTGACTGAAGCAAATAAGTGATTTGTTTATCTCACTAAAATTATGGGAAGTATAAGCAAACAAGTCACTAGATCAGGGGTGTCAAACTCACTCGATTTCATTGAGGGCCCGCATCAGGGTTGTGTTTGATCTTGGGGGGGCTGGGCTGGGCCTGACGGGGGTGGCTTTGGCCAGCTCGACTTGGGGGCAGCTATGGTGGCACAAATACTCTGCCAGTGAAAACGTGTTCCCAAGCTTCATTTTTGGCTGCAACAGCCTCCTGCAAACCTCTGCTAGTGAAAATGGATCTCGGGAGGGCCCTCCTGAGTGCCATTTTCGTTGGCAGAGGCAGTGTGATTCCAGGGTGGCCCTGTGGGGCCAGATCTAAGGTGGTCTTCCAGGTGCGATTCAAGGTGGTGATGACCATCTTTAAAGCACTCCATGGCGTAGGACCCGGGTAGTTACGAGACCTCCTTCTGCTGCCGATAGCCTCCCACCAGCCAATACGCTCCCACAGAGAGGGACTCCTCAGGGTGCCGTTGGTCAAACGGTGTCAACTGGTGGCCCCCAGGGGGAGAGCCTTCTCTGTGGGGGCACCTGCCCTCTGGAACGAATTGCCCCCGGAGATATGGAGGATCCCTGACCTACGTACCTTTCGCCATGCCCTTAAGACACTATTATTCCAACAAGCTGGGCTGGCCTAGCCATGATTTTTAACTGGGGTTTATTTTAATGATGAAGGCCAATTGTTTAATATGTTTTTTAAAATGTTTTTAAATTTTGTATTTGGATTTGTTTTATTGTTGGCTGTGCACTGCCCTGAGTCCTTCGGGAGAAAGGCGGTATAGAAATTAAATAAATAAATAAATAAATAAATAAATAATAATTATAATAATAATAAGCACCCCGCAGGCCAAATCTGGCCCCTGGGCCTTGAATTTGACACCTCTGCACTAGATCCATCTTGCTCAACTAATGGGCTGGATTCTAATTCCTATCATTTCCCAACAAGCATATAAAATATTGGAAGATCATTCCGCATGCTGGAGAAGATATCAAGTTACAGAAGAGTAGTTTATTATAAGTTGATACATTTTTAATATAGTCTTTTAGTATGGGTGCTTTGCTGTTTCTTTTTTAATGCTTTTCACTTTGTTGTGCTGCTGAGTCATTGGCAAAACAAAGCTTTATTTGCACCCTGCTGATTAGAGAAGATAGCTAAATTAATGGAGTGTATTATACTACATTCCTGGATTGATGTAAGCTGATTCTGTCCATGTAGAGAAAGGAAGTATCAGCTGGACTTGCACTTAAAATATATGTAACTAAACCTGCCTGCACTATGCCTCTGGACAAAAAAAAATCCCAGAAGCTTGTTATAATGAATGTTATTTTGGATACTTTATTTTTCATTTTGTGCTGCAGGTACTAACTCAGCAGTCGCTCAGGAGCCTTTCACAATGTTAAATCTTGTTTGGAGTCATCATCTTACATTACAGTCTGTTCGGACATGTCAATACTTAAAATGGAATTAAAATGGTCCAAAAGATGTTCTCTCTATCCCTTCCAAATAACTTCTAGAAACTATGGTGAGGGACAGAAACTGATCTGTGACACATAATCCCTGTCCTTCAATGTATTGTTTATCAAAATTACTTATAGGTAGTGTCTTTCAGGCATCAATCTTCTCTAGATAGGTTGCAACAGAAAACAAATGTTCTTAAGTCTGTCTGTCTGTCTGTCTGTCTGTCTGTCTATCTATCTATCTATCTATCTATCTATCTATCTATCTATCTATCATCTCAATTAGTGATAAACATGTAGGCAATATTGTAATTCTTCTAAGATAAAACTCTCTCTTCTTTGGACTACATCATTTGGTCCACTATTCAACTCTACCTAGATCATATAGAATCATCTTTTTCTTCTAAAATGTTAGCCATTCTTCCTAATTTTGTGTCATATGTATATCTGTGACGGGCTGCAGTCCAGAATTGCAGGAGAGGGGCCAACTTCTGTTTCATTTGAATGAAATAATAATAATATAGAAATAATCTTAAAAGTTTATGAAAAACCAGAAATCAAAATTCAATCCTTGAACAAATCCCGCAAGACTTTTTAGCACATATACAGCAATGGAATTTGGCCTAGAGAAATGTGCAACAACAGCAACCAATCAGGGTAAAATCATGGATGGTAATGGAACTGAAATTCCATATGGACAAACTATCAGAAGCATCAGGATGAAGCCTACAAGTATCTGGGCATTTTACAGTTGAATAGCTTAAAACATGGATAAATTAAAAATGTGATTAGTGAAGAATATGTCCACAGAGTGACAAAATTGCTAAACCCAAACTTGAATAGTGGAAACAATACCAAAGCCATCAATACCTGGATGATACTTGTGATATGATACCCTGTTAGAATTATTAACTGAACACAACCTACACCTGACAGTGTGGACTGAAAAGCAAGAAAGCTAATGACTATTCATTATGCATTACATCCTCGTAGTTTTAGTGATAGATTATACCTGCCCTGAAAAATGGATGCAGTGATTTACTTCAAGTCAAACAATTGAAGAAAAAAAAATGCATTGGCTGATTACACAAAAAACAGGCAAGAACAACCATGGATGCAAGTTAAAAATGGAAACCTACTGAATGTGCAAGAAGCCAAACGTGAATATTGAAATAATGTAATAAAAACATGAGCAGAATACTGGCTAAGAAAAGGAGCAGGGGTGAAATGCTTCCAGTTCGGACTGGATCACCCGATCTGGTAGCGATAGTGGGTGGTGGTTCGGAGAACTGATAGCAAAAATCCCTGTGCCCCCCACCATGCCCAGCTGAGCCACATGATCATCAGAGGCTTTTTTAAAAAACTTTTTAAAGCATTTTTTCTACAACCTCTTCCGACGAAAAAATGCTTTTAAAAGTAAAAAAAAAAAAAACCTCTGATGATTGTGTGGCTCAGCTGGGATCATCAGAGGCTTTTCAAAGCATTTTTTTCTGCAAAGAGATGGTAAAAAAATGCTTTGAAAAGTCTCTGACGATCCCAGCTGAGTTGCCTGATCCCTCTCTGCCGATCAGGCAACTCAGCTGGGCTCGTCAGAGAGGCTTTTTAAAAAATACCTCTCTGCCGATCAGACAACTCAGCAGGGATCGTCAGAGAGGTATTTTTTAAAAAGCCTCTTTAACAATCCCAGCTGAGTTTCCTGATTGGCAGAGGCTTTTCAAAGCATTAGCAAAAATGCTTTGAAAAGTTAAAAAAAAAAAAAGTTGACCACACCCACCCAGTCACATTACCACCCCCCACCAAGTCACGCCCACAGAACCAGTAGTAACAAATTTTACATTTCACCCCTGAAAAGGAGTATATGGTCAATTTCTATATAAGATCAAGGGCAAAATAGATAAAGATAAAATAATGGCTTACAGCTGCAATATTTAAAAAAAAAAAGAAATTGAAGGCTCAGTTTTGGTTGCTCAAGAGCAAGCAATTTAAACTAATGCAATAAAAGCCAGAATTGACAAATCATCAAATGATTCAAAGTGCAGATTGTGCAAAGAAGCAGAAAAATTAGTAGATCTTATAATCAGTTTGTACAAGAAGTTTACACAAACTGATTACCAGGGCTGAAATCCAGCAGGTTCTGACAGGTTCTGGAGATCCAGTAGCGGAAATTTTGAGCAGTTCGGCAAATACCACCTCTGGCTGGCCCCAGAGTGAGGTGGGAATGGAGATTTTGCAGTATCCTTCTCCTGCCACACCCACCAAGCCACGCCCAGAGAACCGGTAGTAAAAAAAATTGGATTTCACCACTGCTGATTACAAATGACGACATAACACAGTGGCCAAAATGATTCACTGGAATATCTGTAAAAATTATCAAGTGCCAGTAATGAAACATTGATGAGAACATATAGTTCAAAAGCTAGTCGCAGGTTAAAATATTGTAGGATTTCCAAATACAAACTAATAAAGTCTTGACACATAAGTCACTATATTTAACTGTGGTTGAAAAGGAGAATGGATAATTGATGTGTGAAGCACAGAAAATCAAGGCAATTCAAATGAATTCAGGTTTATTGCATGCTAACACTCTACAAGAATCTGCTGACTATGGTTAAGGCAAATTGGCAGTAAATAAGAGTCAAAGGAATTCAAGTAGGATGAACTTAAATCTTTTGTGGGCATGAAGGGACTCAACACTCAAGATGCGCTTGATCCCTTCCTCAAGGTCAGCCTGGTCATCTCCTATATCTGGCAATACCAAGGGACAGTAAAATAAAAGACAGAGAATTATAGAAGATCACTAAGTATCAAGATCTGAAAATTGAAGTTGCCACAAAGACTGTGGCATAAACTGACTATATTGGTCCATATAGTTATCAGGATACTGGGTGCCATACCAAAAAACGATGGACAGTATTTAATATATGCAATGACAAAATTTTCAAAAGGCCACATTTCTTGGATTTGCCCGTATATTATATCAATACATTTTAGAACTTCTTAGGTTCTTGAGAAGAACTCAATGTGTATGAAGGCCAACACCAGCTAAATTGTTGGCAGCTGAGATTTCACATTCTCTTGTATGTAATAAGAATGTATTAAACTTGTATACTACCTGACTGTCAGTGATTCTGAGTAGTTCACAACAAAGAAGTTATAGTAAAACTAATAAAATGTAAAAATTAAGTAAACAGATAGCAAGTACCATGAAGGGGAAGAGGTCTCACAAAAGTCAGGCCTACATCACAAGACTTGATTTTGATTGCAAGAAAAGGAATTCATATTGAATTCAAATAAAAACAGTCCAAACAATTACATACATGAAAAGTCCCTATATCCTTAAACAAGAGTCCGGAGGAATATTTAAATTAGCAACCACCAGAAGAATTAGAAATTAATCTTAATAGTTTAGAAATAGAATGGGAATGTGACTGCTTCATAGATATCCATGTAAATGTAAAAAAATATGGTTAGCAATACATTTGTGTGTGATTTGAGAGGTATTTATGGAAGTTAAAAGAATTAAATGCCATTAAACCAAGAAAATGTATTGCAGTTTACCAATTGATCCCATATATCTTGCTTTCTCTTGGTTGTCACCTTCAAAACGTTACCGTATATCTACATCATTTCTCAGAAAGATTTCTTTGCAGTCACATTGTTGTAGTTGATTAATAAACGTAGCTCTTAACTTGAAAAGTGACTTGTTCAAAATGGATCTGTATGATTTTGGCTTGGAAAGAAGCAAAATATGCTGTGAAGGCTACTAAAGTAGATTAGATTTATTATTTATCTTCTAGAAGATAGATTAGCTTTTTTCAAATGAAATTAATGACTATATATGCACTTGGGTATATTTTGGCCTAGAAATAAATCCAGTGGATATTAATCAGGCTTAGTTCGGAGTAGACAGAATTGTATATTCTCTTCCCAAAATTTTCTTTACCCACTATGAATGTCCTGTAACTTACATAAAAATCAGGTGAATTTTTGTTTACTTTTTTTTAAGAGTTAAATTGAAAGCATTATAGAAACCAATTTACCACAAGTTGAGGAAATGAATTTTATTGAGAAATGTAGGAATGTGAGAATTTATTCTACATTTACTGATTTAGATTAAGCACACGATAAAGACTTGCATTCTGAAATTGAAGATTGTTGCTGCATGTCTTAATGGTATCTCACACAGCATGTGTGAGAATAAGCAGTATGCTTAGCTTGTTCAACACTAAGCACAAAGTAAGACAAGAATATATGATGCATTTTTTATTATTCAGTATAGTTATGCAAAGTATGAGAAATGCTCATGATGTTAGAATTACATTGTTTGAGGATAGGTAAATAGGTGTACAATTGCATCTATATGATGTGCTGATGGCCAAGAACACAAATAACATGCAACAAATGTCAGTTAGATTGTATCAAAGATTATGGATTTGACATTGAGTGAATGATTGCAAATCATGAATAAATAGGATAAATTAATATGAGAGCATGAATGTTTTCACCTTGGCAAATTACTTATTGAAAATGGGAAACATAGATGGAGAAGACATATTACAGTGTGCCAAACGTATTTTTTTTTAAAAAAAACTTATGGGATGCTTTCATAATGTTTTTTGCAAAAGAGAGGTCTTGTATCATGTGCAAATCAGAATTGAAAATGTCAGGAGAAATCTAAAAATAACTTCAGTGCAGTGGGAATGGTGTACTTATGTGTGGGATAAAGCTAGAGGTGGGAGGATGAAAAACATGAGTCATGAATGTGGACTAAAAATGAGTGGTATGAAATAAATATGGTGAAGTAGTTTGTACATATAGGAAGACTAAATGAGGAACAAATTGCAAAACAAAAGAATGAAGGAAAAATGAATGAGTTGAGAGGAAGGCTAGTCATCCAGTCAGCCGGTTCATTAGTCTACAAGTAATGTGTCCATTAATGTGTCCATGAGTGTATTAATAGAAAGCAAACAAAGGCTAAAATGTATTTATAAAACGAATTGATTAGAATCCATAATTGAGCTCCAAAAGGACCAATTTATGTCTATGTTATAATCTCTAAAATTATATAAAATTCAAAAACATTTAAAATTTACAAAAACGTGATAGAATCTAAAATTTAGTAAAGTCATTATGTAAAAGCTACAAGAAAAGAAAAAAATACATACAAAAAGAAATAATATAATCTGTTTTGTGGGAACTTGGGCCACCCAATCCTGCAAATCTTCCATGTTGTTGTTAGTTGTGAAGTCGTGTCCAACCCGTCGCGACACCATGGACAACATTCCTCCAGCCCTTCCTGTCCTCTACCATCCTCTGGAGTCCATTTAAGCTCACACCTATTGCTTCAGTGATTCCATCCAGCCACCTCGTTCTCTGCCATCCCCTTCTTCTTTTGCCCTCAATCTTTCCCAGCATTAGGCTCTTCTCCAGTGAATCCTTCCTTCTCATTAGGTGGCCAAAGTATTTAAGTTTCATCTTCAGGATCTGGCCTTCTATCCAAATTTTCCATACTGCTGCACAAATTTTGGATATATGTGCTGTAATAAAATGAGCAGCATTTGAGCCTAGGCTATGTCTGAGCAACCAGGATATTTGCTAATCAGAGGGGGGAATGAATCTGGTTCAAATATCTCTGTAAAAAGGAGCAATGATGAAAAACATATTCTGTGGTTTCCACTTTCCAGTATCACAGGGGTAGAACCTTCTAGCCAATGGTCCTTTTTAAATATTGGTTATTTAATACAGCAGAGGGAAGAGTATGACATTGGTCAAGAGACGAAGCTTTCTGATGGATGGGTGTTTCTAGCTGTGTCAGATAGCCTGTAGCAGTGACAGTATATCTGTTGTGTGCTGATGACCACAAGGCTAGGGCCTTCTCTAGATCTGCTGATACTCTGTATCATTTATCCTTTGCTTCAGGATTTGTTTCACCCGATCATGCTCCATCTGAAGAACCAAGGAGGGAGAGAAACAGAGGTGGGTTTCAGCAGGTTCTGACCAATTCTGGAGAACCAGTAGTGGAAATTTTGAGTAGTTTGGAGAACAGGTAAATACCACCTCTGACTGGTCCCTCCCCCATCTATTCTCTGCCTCCTGAGTCCCAGCTGATCGGGAAATGGGGATTTTGCTGTAACCTTCCCCTGGAGTGGGGAGGGAATGGAGATTTTGCAGTAACCTTCCCCTGGAGTGGGATGGGAATGGAGATTTTACAGTATCCTTCCCCTGCCATGCCCACCATGCCACTCCCATCAAGCCATGCCATGCCACGCCACGCCACGCCCACAAAGCCGCACCCACAGAACTGGTAGTAAAAAATTTTGAAACCCATCACTGGAGAGAAGCCCAGATTTAGAAGTTTAGATTCCACAGCTTTAATCCAGGTAGATTGAAAGTTGTCCTGGAAAATTAATGATGCTAAACCTGGAGGAAAAAAAGCTAAGCTTTAGCCAAAAGTTTAAGAATGCAAGACACACTCTTTTCCCAACTTTTATCATACCTGTCTCCAGTCATAGATATGCATTTGGGACATAGTGGCACAGTGGTTAAAATACAATATTGCAGGCTAACTGTGCTCACAGCCTGGAGTCTGATTCTCATGGGGCTCAAGGTTGACTCAGCCTTCCATCCTTCCAAGGTCACCAAAATGAGACCCAGGGGGAAATATTGGGGGAAATATGTTGACATTGTAAACTACACAGCCAAACTGTTGTCAAGCACTGTGGGGTGGTATACACAGTAAATCTAGGTGCTATTGCTATAGTGAGGTATCTGGAAAGCTGCTCTTATGATTTTGGACTGTATCCTCTCCAAGATGGAAAAACAGGAAGTCCCATAGAGCAATTAGGCTAGTGTCTTACACTAGAAAACCTTCAGTGTAGTTGAGACATAATTTCCTCCCTTGGAATGAAAAAATTAAGGATGGCATTGGCAGATCTTTGCCTAGTGGCAGAAGCTTATTCCCACTGATCTTTCCCTGACTGGCATGCTGCCAATACTCGAAGCAGGTCATATGTTCTACTCTGTGACCATTAATGCTCCATCAGGGGTGCTTTGGCCTTTTAATAAAGGCCATAATCTTGGTTTCCCGATAGTTTATTGTTGGATGACATCATTGCAGTACATTATTTGGCCAGTGCTTTCAGCACTCTTATAAAGCATGTTGTGTTCTGGAAAGAATTATAACATTTGCATAGAATGTTAAAACAATGCTGTGATTCCTTAGCTTGAAGGGATGGAAATCATTTAGGCATTTTGCTTTCTTTCTTTCTTTCTTTCTTTCTTTCTTTCTTTCTTTCTTTCTTTCTTTCTTTCTTTCTTTCTTTCTTTCTTTCTTTCTTTCTTTCTTTCTTTCTTTCTTTTGTCAAGCATATATAACAGATAAAAGGATAAACATGATTATGAATACATGAAATGAATATGAATAAAAAGGGGATATTAGGACAGGGATGGTAGGCATGTTGATGCTCTTATGCACGCCCCTTACAGACCTCTTAGGAATGGGGTGAGGTCAACAGATCAACAGTAGACAGGTTAAAGGTTAAAGTTAAGGTTAAAGTTATGGTGGTTTGGGGATGAAACCACGGAGTCAGGAAGTGCATTCCAGGCATTGACCACTCTGTTGCTGAAGTCATATTTTCTGCAATCGAGTTTGGAACGGTTTACCTTAAGTTTGTAGTATTGTGTGTTTGTGTATTGTTGCAGTTGAAGCTGAAGTAGTCATTGACAGGTAGGACATTAGCAAATAAGTTTATGAACTACAGTTAGGTCATACTGAAGGCGGCGTAATTCTAAGTTATATAGGGCCATTGATATAAAAGTTGAAAAGCAGGAAGGTGAAAAGATCCTTGTAGGACCCCTTTTGAATTTTAACTGGATTTGAGAGAAATTCTTGCATATTGTACCTGATAAGGGAAATATGATTACAATAAATATCACATTTAGTTCCACATGCTGAAATATCTGATGGAAATATACGGTTCCCTTTATGTCCTTCTTGTGGCCTTCACCACTATGAGTAATAGAATGATGTGGGTTTATGTGTACTTTTTTTATTATTGTATGTTTCATTCAGAAACTCAAGGCCAATATGGAGATTCTCAGTCACTCAGGTCATGGTTATCCCAAAAGAGAAACTGGACTTTGTTTTGCTTTGAAGACATTTCACTTCTCATCACAGAAGAGCCTGGTGGTGCAGCAGCTTAAGTAGCAGCTTAAGTGGTGTTAAAGTGACACCAGCTGCCTGCAGTTATTGCAAGTTCGAATCTCACCAGGCTCAAGGTTGACTCAGCCTTACATCCTTTCAAGGTAGGTAAAATGAGGACACAGATTGTGGGGGCAATAAACTGACTTTGTATAAAAAAGAACACCGCTTGGGGAAAGTCTCACTAAGCAGGTATATACAAAAGTATGAAGGCTATTGCTTAACGCATTGTAAGCCTCCCTGAGTCTCCGGAGAAGGGTGGTATATAAATTAAATTAAAAAAAAAAAGAACTGAAGACGCTTCTTGTTCTGCCCCAGCTCCGGATTCCCGAGGATATTGACACACACCAACGGTCCTTATCAAGTTTATTAAGTAGCAAGAATAAACCAAAGTCCGGCAAAGGTTGGCAACCAGCCAGAAAGCAAGATACGATAAGACTTTTCCAAAAAATGCTCTGATGATAATTACAAGTTGTTTCTAGCAAGAAACTTGCTAACAGCATGCGACTTAAATAGGCTAAGGGAGTGGCCAATTATCCTTACTGTCGAGGAGACCTCCTCCTCCTGAGTAGCCACTCCTATCTTTTGGAAGCCCTGCGTGCTCAAGCACTGAGGAGAGGCTCCTCCACTTCGCTCTCTTCACTTGAAGCAGCCTCTGGCGGTTCTGAAGGCCCTGGCTGAGTCTCTGCCTCTGGCACCACATCCTCTTCAGCTTCCTCGCTGTCCGGCTCGAGCACTGGCTGTGCAGGCTGCTGGCGCGACACCACACCGGCCTCCTCCTCGTCAGGATCAGCCGTGGTTTGCGCAGGCCTCTGGCGAATCACGGCTTGGGATGAGAATGAAATATCTTCAAGCAAAAACATAGTCCAGTTGCCATTTGAAAAAGCACCTTTGGGTCAAAGCTGGGTATATTGTGCTCCTTGATTTTTTCCCTCTTCCTTACAAGCTTGTGTAGTAGATTGGGCTGAAGAGAATGACTGCTTGAAAGTCACATGGTGAGCCCCTATGGTTGATGGTGGAGTAGAATCTGGATCTTTGCACTTCTAATCCAGCACCTTCACCACTACACCAAGCTGTGCCAGTTAGGCTTCTCTTATGCATGTATGAAAATAGGAATGCATCATTTTGTATCTTTAGAATTCTTAAAGCAAAGGATATTCTCCATTAATTTTCAAACAACAATAACAAAGTTGTTAGAAAATATTCTCTTATATAATGAGACAATGAGACTATTCTTAGAAACCTATGAAAAAGATTTTTTTTCCTTTCCTTTGGCTAACACTTGGGTACAGTTATTTTCATCTGTCTTTTTTTCACTGTCCTAGTACAACCCCATATATTTCCATGGCACTTATGCCTGAATAATCTTCAATGTATTGTTTCCATTTGTTCCAGTGATTTTTTAAAAAAAATTCTCAGTGCTTTATGATAATCTGTCATTTTATGTTGAGCGGGCCTTGGGCTAATTGTGTAATCTAAGGAACATTCGAAACTATAACATATTTCTCCTTTTTTATTTTCATTTTTTTGTATTTTGTTCCCAATTTTATAGCCCTACTAGTAATAGCGTCATATAATAGTAATCAAATAAACTATAACGCTAACAAAATATTATTATCTTGTGCCATAATTCTACAGACTGAAAACAATAAAAAGTTAATAAGGATGTTGATAATACAACTAACTACTATTGACTAAATAATGCTGGAATTACTAGAATAGTTTGAACAAAGTATAGAATCTATAAAACAGGGGTGTGAAACAGATGGCCCGTGGGGTGGATGTGTCACATGCAGGTTGCACCCACCCCAGCTCCACAAAGGGAAAAAACATTGTGATACATCACGTGATGGCAACGTGACACAGCGAGTTTGACACCCATGGTTTAAAACAATTCTATTCGTTTAATAAAAATTCCACATTTTTCGGAGCATAAGATGCACCAGGGTATAAGATGCACCTTAGTTTTTGGGGAGGAAAATAAGAAAAAACCTGACTGGCAGGTGGATCGGTCTCCCAGAATACCCCCAATCAGCTGTCCCCAGAGGTGAATTTTAGCAACAGGTTCCTTGGTTGTGAGCTCTGTGCCTTGCTTTTTTTTTGCTTTTTTTTTCTGCCTCTGAAACTTCTGAAACTCTGTTTTAAATGGTTGAGAGCAGGAAGGAGAGCTTTTGATCTCTTTGATTGTATTAAAGACTGGCTGAGCCAGGAGGAGAAGTCTTGAATACTGGGCCCTCTTTAACAAAATGAAATGCAATAGTGAAAAAAGCAAGGTTCTACATTTACGCAAGAAAAACCAAATGTACTGCTATAGAACAGGTGAAACCTGGCTTAATAGCAGTAACTGTGAGAGGGATCTTGGAGTCCTAGTCCAATCACTTAAATATGAGCCAGCAGTGTGCTGCAGCTGCCAAAAAAGCCAATGCAGTCCTCAGCTGCATTAATATCACGTTATAATGCTTTGGTAAGACCACACCTGGAATATTGCATCCAGATTTGGTCGCCACAATATAAAAAAAGATGTTGAGACTCTATAAAGAATGCAGAGAAGAGCAGCAAAGATGATTAGGGGACTGGAGGCTAAAATATATGACGAACAGTTGCAGGAACTGGGTATTTCTAGTTTAATGAAAAGAAGGACTAGGGGAGACATGATAGCAGTCTTCCAATATTTGAGGGGCTGTCACAAAGAAGAGGAGGGGTCAACCTGTTCTCCAAAGCACCTGAAAGTAGAAACAGTGGATGGAAACTCATCAAGGAGAAAAGCAACCTAGAACTAAGGAGAAATTTCCTGACAGTCAGAACAATTAACCAGTGGAACTACTTGCCACCAGAAGTTGTGGGTACTCCATCGCAGGAGGTTTTGAAGAAAACATTGAACAACCATTTGTCTGAAATAGTATAGGGTTTCCTGCTTAAGCAGGGGGTTTGGACTAGAAAGATCCCTTCCAACTCTGTTATTCTGAGTCAAATGGGTGATTAGTCTGGAATACTTAGTTGGTATAAGAGGGCAAGGTCTGAAACTCCCCCCCCCCCCCGAATGCTTGTTATCTAGTCTGATCCAGATGCAAACCACCAGTCTGGGAAGATTCTTATGCAAAAAAATATGAGCAAATAACTAATTGAATTCTTCATGTGTGGATCTGGTTGTTCATGACCAACATGGACTGGTCTCATCCCTCTTGCTGAATTTGCTTGCAGTAATGCTGACCAGTAGTGGGCTGCTGCCGGTTCAGACCGGTTTGGACAAACTGGTAGTTATGACAATCAGCTGGCCCTGCCCACCCGCCCCGCTCCACCCCGCCCCGCTCCAGTCCTATCCTGTCCTGTATTTCCTTCTTTCTGGCTCAGCCGATTCACGTGGCACAGCTGATTTCCGCACCTGCCTTAGAAGTTAATCAGCTGAGCTTCAAATAGCTGTATTTTGAACGCTGCATGCAAGTGTGTTAGACGTGCATGTGTACAAAACACGCGCTGACAGAACCGGTTGTTAAACCGGTTGCAGTCCACCCTGATGCTGCCTACTTCTTTATTGGAAGTCTATCTCCAAAGTCTCTTCTCCCAAGCAACATATGAATCCCATCTATGGGTCTTACCAAAGACAACAAAATGCCTTTCCTCATGTTACAATTTTCCTACACGAGACGCAAGCAGCCCCAAAGCCTCTTAAAAGAACAGCTTGAACTGGTAAATGCCATGTAAAAAAAAACGCAAAACAGATTCTGTTTTGCACATTTTTTTCTACAATTTTTTAAAATTCTTCAAGACCTTCCCAGAAACTAGGCTCAAAATGTATTAGTCTTTTCTTAGTGACTAAGCAAATCAGCATTTCGTTTGCAGTTGTCAGTATCGATGAAAGATCACTTTTTAGTCTATTGGTTATTGCTTATGAAAGAGCACCCCCTGTATTCTCCTATTGGCTGTCACGGCAGTCAGGCGTGGGTGGTCAGCTGTGGCAGCCTATTGGACCGGGCCATCTGGAAAGCAAAACTCCGCCCCCTCTTGCTCGTCCCCAGTTTTTCGGCTCGGTCTGCCTAGGACAGATCGTGTCTACAGTGCTCTTCAAAAAAAAAAAAAAAAAAAAAAAAAAGGAAAAACGGACTTTTGACCACGGATTGCCTTCGGACTGCTTTTGGTTTGCCCCTTGTTTGGTTGCCGGCTGGCAGTTTGTTTCGCGTGCGCACGAGTTCGCTCTGCCTCGCTACGCTCGCTTCCCGCTAGCACGGCTGTGCTAGCGGAGGTACTTGAAACCTCCCTCGGCTTTGTTTTTCATCTCCCGGAGGCAATCAGCGCTCCGGCTCTGTCCTTCAGCGAGCGGCGGTTTCGCTATCTGGCGCCCGCTCTAACAGCTGTTTGGCGCGAGGCTTCAAGCCGCGCCGCGGAGCACAATCGAGCAGTCGGTCAATTCCCCTGCGCAGAGGCCACGCTACAGCAGACGAACCTGCAAGCGCAAGTATCGGGGGGGATCCCCTGTGGCTATTGGGGCTCCGGGAGGCAATTCCTTATCGCCACGTGGCATTCACAAAATGGCGGACGCAGCCAAACAGCGCCTTTCCCGCCAGGTTCAATCGAGGGGGAAGAGGCCCCAAGAGGTGGACTCTGGTGAAGGCCCCTCTAAGGGAAAAGTTTCTAAAACAAGGGGCTCTAGCAGAAAGGATCCCTCAGCCCCCCCAGCCCCTAAGTCCTCTAGGGATGAGGAACGCCGCCATAAGGCCCTTGAAAAAACCTTCTCTAAGGCCAAGGCCTCAGCTTCTTCTAGGCCTGCCGCCGCTAGCACTGAGTCTGCCTGCTCCTCTTCTTCTGCTAGGCCTGATGTCGTCCATAGGCCTGCTGCCTCATTATCTCCGGATAGATCCAATTGTGGTGAAGCCATGCAAGACTCTGAGGCCCAGTCAGTCTTTCCTATAGTGTCTGATTCTCATATTGAGACTGAGTCTGCACAACACGAATCACAGGAACTACCTGCCCAAGAATCTGGTCAAAACCTTCAATCATTTACTAATATTCCCCCTGCTTTGGCCTCTATCATTTCTGAAGCCATTAAGCATGGCATCTCCCAGGGCTTACAACAAAGGCCTTCCTCCCGCTCCTGTTCTCACCACCATTCCCCTGAATCTGCTTATCAAGAGGCCCTTGAGGAGCCTGAGGGAATTTGTGAGACCGGGGATGCTGCAAGCCAATATTCTCTTTCTGATGGTGAAATTGTACCTGACCAAGATTTGTCAGAAGATGAAGGATTAGAACCTGACCAACCAGCCTTCATTGGCTTATTTCGTCCTCATATGTTTCGCTCCTTGCTCTTTAAAGCGCAAAACGTTACTGGCCTTGGAGGAAATTCCTCTTCTTCTTCTGGTTCTGTTTCAACATCTGTTGATCCTAATGCCTCTCTGTTCCAGGAACCTACTGTCCAGAAAGAGATTGTTCCTGCGCCCAAGTTATTCTCTGATGTCCTTCTCCGTCAGTGGTCCTTTCCAAGCTCAGGCCCAGTCCCTAATAATTTGGATAAGAGATTTTATAACATGACTTCTGAATTTTCTAACCTTCTACAGGTTCCTTCAGTGGATGCTCCTGTTTTGGCCTTGTCATCCTCTTCTCCCCTCACAGGTCCTCCGGAAGAGTGCTTACGCCCGGAGGAAAAGAAAGCAGAACGAACCCTAATCAAGGGTCACCAAGCTTCGGCCTGGTCAGTCCAAGCCTCCTCCGCAGCATCTTTCTTTAATAGGGCTACCATTCTCTGGATACGGCAACTACAGGCTCGTTTACCAGCATCCGATCAACGTACCCATCAAGACCTGAACAAGATTCTTGCTGCAGTTGAATTCTCCGCGGATGCGACGCTCAACGCTGCGCGTTTTTCGGCCAAAGCGATTGGAACGACGGTTACATCCCGCAGACTCCTCTGGCTCCGCAACTGGCAGGCAGATATCAGGAACAAATGGCGCCTCGCATCTTCGCCTTTCGCAGGTGATAAGCTTTTCGGGGCCCCACTCGATCCCCTCCTTATCGAGACGAGAGACCATCGCAAGAGTCTGCCATCTCTGCATCGTCGCCAAGACAACCGTTCTCAGCCATACTACCGCTCCCCTCCCTTCCGGGGCGGGGACACCGCCTTTCAGTCTCAACGTTCTCATCGTCCCTTTCCGGCTAGGACCCCTCCTCCGCAGGACACACAGGTTAGGCAAGGGTCTAGATTGGGGTTTAAACGGCCCTTTCGGGGGGGCCGGGGCCGTCCCCTCCGGAGGTCCCGCTGAAAGTCATCCTCACCAGGCCATAGGCGGCCGTCTAACCCTCTTTGCTGATATCTGGGAGGGCACTGTTTCCGATGCTTGGGTCAGGTCCACTATCCGCTGGGGTCTTTCTCTAGAATTCCACTCCAATCCCCCGGAGCGGTTCCTGGCTTGCCCTCCTTCTCGGGACAAATCCAAATTTGATCAACTTAATCTGGCCATTCAACACCTCTTGGAAATTGAGGCCATTCAACCTGTGCCTCTCGCCCAACAAGGGCAGGGATATTACTCCCGTCTATTTCTGGTTCCCAAGACCTCGGGGGGCTGGAGAGCAATTCTAGACCTCAAATCACTGAACAAGCATATTTTCTATCGTAGGTTCAAAATGCAATCATTGCAGACCATCCTCCTCTCCATCAGGGAGGGGGATTTTATGGCTTCAATTGATCTAACTGAAGCCTATCTCCATATTCCTATTCGACCTGACCATCGCAAATTCCTCCGCTTTTTCCATAACGGGCTCCACTTCCAGTACAAAGCCCTTCCCTTCGGGTTGTCTTCAGCCCCTAGGGTCTTTACCAAGATTATGGCATCTCTTATGGCCCATGTTAGTTCCATCCCCGTCCGGGCTTTGTATTATCTGGATGACATCCTCATCCTCTCTAAATCACCAGACCAGGGGATCAGGGACCTCAACAGGGTGATCCAGGTTTTACAGGACCATGGGTTCTCCATTAATTGGGCTAAGAGCCACTTACGCCCTTCTACCCGCCTTCTTCATTTGGGGGCTATCATAGACACCATCAAAGTAGAAGTTTTCTTATCCCCTGAACGTCAGAAGAGCCTTGCCACCCTGGCCAAGCGCTTTAGGCGGGCCCGAACGGCCTCCTTGCCGGACCTTTCCACCTTACTAGGCAAAATGGTTTCCTCTTACGGGATTGTCCCTTGGTCCCGGCTCCATAGCAGGGATCTGCAATGGCTGTTACTTCCCTTCCAACGCAGCTCTCCGACCCTGCCCAAACGACGGATCCACCTGCCTCCCACGGTTCTATCCTCCTTCCTGTGGTGGACATCTCCGGCGCTGGCAAAGGGCACCAAGTTTCTCGAACCTCGACGGGCAATTGTCACTACAGATGCCAGTCTCAAGGGTTGGGGCGCTCACCTGGATGCGCTCACTGCACAAGGCCTCTGGTCCGCCCAAGAACAGTCTCTCAGCATCAATGTTCTAGAGTTACGAGCTGTTTTCCTCGCCCTTCGGAAATTCAAACAACACCTCCAAGGGCGAGATGTCCTAGTCCTCACGGACAATACTTCGACCAAGGCCCACATCAACCGGCTGGGCGGCACCCGTTCTCGGATTCTCATGCAGGAGTCTCTGCGTCTGGGTCTGTGGGCGGAGAAACATCTGTCTTCCCTGAAGGCGGACTACATCGCAGGGAAAGACAACGTTCAGGCCGACTTCCTCAGCCGCACGACCGTAGATCACACGGAGTGGAGCCTTCCTCCTCACCTCTTCGACCAGATGACGGCACGCCTCGGACTTCCGGAGGTCGACCTCTTCGCCTCCCACACCAACCATCGACTACCGCGATTCTTCACTCGCTTCCCATCGCCAGGAGCGGAGGCGACCGACGCCCTCCGCAGCCCCTGGCCTCGAGGCATTCTCCTTTATGCTTTCCCGCCTCTACCACTGATTCCCAGAGTGATCCGCAAGCTCCTGTTAGAGAAGGCAGAACTGATCCTCCTGGCTCCTCATTGGCCCCGTCGGGCTTGGTTTGCGGACCTAGTCTCGCTCTCAGTCCTCCCTCCGTGGCACATTCCTCCCGATCAGATTGTCCTTCGTCAAGGAGACCTGGAACACCCGGATCCAGGGTCGTTTCAGCTGACCGCCTGGAGGTTGAACGGAGCTTGCTGACCAGGGCACGCGTATCTCCCGATGTAATTCCTATCATTCTTGCGGCTCGCCGTCCCTCCACGATTCGCATCTATGGCTCGTCCTGGAAGGCGTTCCTCCGTTGGTGCGGTAAGAACAAGTTGGACCCCTCTTCAGTCTCTGTAGTCCAACTTTTGGATTTTCTTCACAAGGGCTTCAAAGCCGGCCTCTCTCCTAACACCTTACGCCGTCAGGTAGCCGCCCTCTCATCCATCATATCTAACAGAATCGGCTATCCCTTGGCTAAGGATCCTTTCATCAAGTCCTTCCTTAGAGGAGCTACCAATCTACGACCACCGGTGATTCACAGGTTCCCCACTTGGGACCTTAATAAGGTCCTTACAGCTCTCACCAAGCCTCCGTTCGAACCCATCAGAGACATTAATCTCAGGTTTCTATCTCTCAAAGTTTCCTTTCTCGTAGCTATCACATCTGCTAGGCGTATCTCCGAGTTGGCTTCCCTTTCCGTCCGGTCAGATCTCTGCATCTTCCATAAAGACAGAGTTGTGCTCCGTTTGGACCCTGCCTTCATTCCAAAGATTAATTCAACCTTTCACAGAGCTCAGGAACTCATCCTCCCTAATTTCTGTCCGTCTCCTCAACACCGCCTGGAAAAAGCATGGCACACTCTTGATGTGCGCAGAGCGTTGAAGGTTTATCTGTCACGCACGTCCGAATTCAGACGGACGGAAGCCCTTTTCGTCTCATTCCAGCCTGCCTCCATGGGAGGGCGTGTCACCGCTACTACCCTTGGCCGCTGGTTGAGGGCCACTATTGCGGTTGCGTACGAAGCCCAGTCCTTACCGGTTCCACGCCGCATCACGGCGCATTCCACCAGGAGCGCGGCTACCTCGGCCGCTTGGGCTACTCAAGCTCCACTGGAGGAAGTTTGTCGGGCTGTGACTTGGACGTCGGTGACCCCGTTTATACGGCACTACCGTCTCGACACTTACGCTTCAGCGGAGGCTGCCTTCGGCAGGAGAGTGCTGCAGAGCATCCGGATTGATCCCTCCCGATCGGACATGTAGCTTTGGTATGTCCCACGCCTGACTGCCGTGACAGCCAATAGGAGAATGGGCGTTGTACTTACCTGATACGCCCCTTCTCGATGCAGCTGTCACGGCAGTCAGCCCCACCCTGTCGGCCTTCGGTGGGCCGGGAACGCTGGACCGGGGAGGGGGTGTTCTACTTACCTTTCCATATTTTATTCTGTAGACACGACGGCCTTCTGGATACCTTCGCCTCAAAACTGGGGACGAGCAAGAGGGGGCGGAGTTTTGCTTTCCAGATGGCCCGGTCCAATAGGCTGCCACAGCTGACCACCCACGCCTGACTGCCGTGACAGCTGCATCGAGAAGGGGCGTATCAGGTAAGTACAACGCCCATTCTATATTCACAGATAGCAACTCCATACTCCCATTCTAGTAGGTGAGGAAGTATGTGAGAGATGGAAGCAATGTTAGATTCTAGATTCAGAGGGAAGTAGATCGAATACTTTATATACTGAAAGGCTGAAAGGCTACCCAGAGTCAAAAAGATCATGGCAGACCACAAAGCTGTTCTCAGGTCACACTGCTACACCTTTTTCACAATCAGTTCTCGAATACAACTCATCTGTCTGGAACCCGCACTGCATATCAGACATTAATACAATTGAGAGAGTCCAGAGATATTTCGTGAGAAGAATCCTCCACTCCTTTGCTTGCAACAAAATACCTTATGCCACCAGACTTGAAATTTTGGACTTAGACAACTTAGAATTATGCCGCCTTCAGTATGACCTAACCGTGGTTCATAAACTTATCTGCTACAATGTCCAACCTGTTAATGACTACTTCAGTTTCAACCACAATAATACACGAGCACACAAAAGATACAAACTTAAAGGTAAACTGATTCAACTCGATTGCAGAAAATATGACTTCAGCAACACAGTTGTCAATGGCTGGAATGCACTACCTGACTCTGTGGTTTCATCCCAAAACTCCCATAACTTTAACCTTAGACCGTCTACTGTTAACCTCACCCCATTCCTAAGAGGTCTGTAAGGGGCATGCATAAGTGCACTAGCATGCCTACCGTCCCTGTTCTAATGTTCCCTTTAATTGTATTCAATTCGTGCTTATACTTATATATATTATCTAATACATATTCGACAAATAAATAAATTAAATAAATAAAATAAATCTCCAACAAACCCCAGGAAATTATCAGCCATGCAGAGTCAACCACTAGTTAAATGAGCAGGAGGAGGTCTTCTATGGGATGGGGGGTACTTCAAATATGCCAGGAGACCTAGTAAGGTGGAAATATATCAGTTTCTTACACATCAATATATAAAACATGAGAGGGAAAGATCAACAGATTCCTGAAGGAAGTGCAGCTGCCTGGAAGCAGACAATTTACTGGATAATTCTGTGTGCTCATAGGGAGTTACCAAGAGAAGATGGGAGTAACACAACTACATTTTGTTCTCACAGCACCATAACCTATTTCCTCTGGGAACTTGAGGAACATGAGTCTGAAGGGAGGTTGATCTGATGGAATGCGTGGCTGACTTTGGGGAATGAGGGGAAGTAATGTTGCCTAAGAAATAATCAGATAATTAGAAATGAAGAAGCTCCCATTGGCTTAACAGTTAGCAAAAGAAATTTAGGAAGCACCTGCTCTGATCAAGCAATTTTGACTTACTTACTTACTTACTTATTTATTTATTTATTGGTTCGATTTATATGCCTCCCTTCTCTGGAGACTCAGGGCGCCTTACAATGCATTAGGCAGGCCTGCAGGATTTTGATAATATAACAATGCAATAAAGTACACTTAGCCTATCTAATTGGGCTTCTTGTCTGGTTTACTTGGAAGAGCTGATAGCCACCTTCTCCACAACCTTCCCTAAAAAGAGGAAGGTTGGAGATGGGATAAAATTTATACAAAATGATTGCATTCAGTGAAGGCTTCTAGACAAGGGGTAAGTCACAACCTCTTTAATCAGATGATAGGATCATCCCCTTCCTCAAGGATGAATTTCCCTCTGTCAGGACCCAACCTCACATCATCTCACAGAAAACCTTCGCTAACCAGGAGGAACATGAGTATCTGAGCTAACAGTTCAGGAGCTATGTTTGTTTCATTATGACCAGCAGATTCAAATTCAACCAGACTGGACTTCAGTCACTTCTAAAAGATCCAATTCACGGCTGGGGTTCAGCTTGGAGGGAAACTAGGTGACTTTATCTGGCAGATGTCTTACTATTTCTTCACAACAGGCCTGAGGACAAACCTCTGGCTTAATCCACCTCAACACAGCCAGATCAATCTAAATAGGATCTCTGGGTGGGTACAGATGGAATAAGAGTAAAGAGTAAAGAAATATTGACATATCGCCATCCTTACAAGAATAAGGTAGACTGTAACAGTAGCTTGAAGTTGTACTCAGTCAAGCTGACTTCACCTTGTACTCCAATTGTACTCCAGACATCACTACTTACACTTCACCTCCTCAGTGTCTGTTTCTCCACACTGTCCTGTCCTGAATCGATCTCTCCTCTTTAGTACTTGTGTCATGATGCATGCAAGTGCAAACAGGAGGCAGTTTGTGTTATAATACATATTTCATCACTTCCTTGCCCATAGAACACTATGAGTAAAGACATAGCCAAGTCTTTTATCAAAAACTATAGCACATTCAGTAACAAACTAATAATATGTTGTATGGTTGAAACTTAAATGAATTATGTTGGTTTGATAACCAGACTGGTATTTTACTATAATGGTTCTGTTTGATTTTTTCCCATATTAATAACAGCACATTTCTAACTTGGTACCTTTGGAAATAGCTATGTATTTTACTTTTTCCGCCCCATATAAATGTGTGCCGTCCTAATTGTAGCTCGTGTCCTTCTAATTGTCAAGATCCTTTTATTCTTTAAATTTATCCACTCCTTTATCCATGTGAGGACTGAGGCTTGGTAGTATAATTCCCAGTCTGGTAGTCCAAATCCTCCTTTATTTCTATTATCCTGTAGCATTTTTAGTTTAATTCGTGGTTTTATGTTGGTTTGAAGTTGGAGGTTGGAGTTGTTATATAACTCCACTAAGTAACATAGGTAATAAATGCCAGTGATCTGGTGCACACGTTGCATTTATGTGTTCACATATTTTTAATCTTATTTTATTAAATTAACCATAATTGGTTTATTCCTTATGGTACGCTAAGCCATGAATTATGGTTTACCATATGGACTGAGAATGTCATATTTTGACTATTTTGATGACTAAACATAATTTTGTTCACTAAGTATATGGAAACAGCTTTGAAAGTTACTGATAATCCTGATAATTGCAGAATAAAGACTTCAATGTCAATGATTACAATACAATTATTTATGAGACTAAAGCAGGCATGCTGCTGCTAAAAAGATCTAAATAATACACTGTCATAATTTCTGCAGAATAAGAATATTAAATAGCTTGGATTCTACAATTGTTTAAAGATTATATCCCTCCATGCTTCCATTTCAGGCTGACTCATAAAAGGAACCTTCACCTTTCTCTGGATTTAGAATATATTAACCTTTCTTTATGTAACTATTTTTTTCTTTATTGATGGTCATTGCTTGCTCCTGCAGGTCATATCTCCAACTTGCTTTGTCATGAGCAGAAGCTGCAGTGGGCATGCCATTTGCTCTTACAAACCTCATCAATATGCTTGTAAAAGGTTCACTTCTATGTTGATGAATGACTCCCATTCATCATAAACATTAGGCAGCGCATGACAAAAGCACCATGCTAATTGTTTTTATTATTATCATTTATGAATGTTGCTATTATTTGTTTTTATTGAATTCTACTTAGACATTTTTTAAAATTTGGAGACATGCTGGAATAGTCTTAGAAAATCTTGAGAATTATTTTTTAGACTATTGTAGTGATTGTTTTTCAACGAGACAAATAAACATTTCATTTCATTTATTCAATTTAGGCAGTAAATTTAAGAAGTTTGATTGGTGGCTACCCACAATGTAAAAATAAAAATATAATATGAATAACCAGGGAGAAAATAAAGAACAAGATCAAGATGGTATTCTGGCAACAGCTAGGTCTCTACGACCTTTGGGCAAAACCCACCCAGGTTTCACTCATTGCTCATGGTAGATGCTGTGGCAGAGAAGGCAAGTTTCCTGGGTCCCAAAGCACTTTTTTTGTCTTTTAATGACCCCATAATCCTTTGCATCGGGGTGGAGTCAGGGCAATTGAATGGAGTGTTTACTGGCCAGATGCCCTTCCTGTTGCCAATGCGGAGTTTGCAGCAGATACATTCTCATTATGCCCAGAGAGAGAAATATCTGCCTCTAGGATCAAACTCACAGCCTCCTGATTGTGAGGCAAGAACTCTCCCTCTAGGCCACCACACCACTCTGGGTCCCAAAGCATGACCCTGTCTTATTGAAGTGACCCATGGTGTGCCAATGCTGTCAATTAATGCCAGCTGAGCAGATATCAGGGAGAGAGGCATTCCTTCCAATAATCAACTCCATGCCATGTAAAGCTTTATAGATCATAAACAATACCTTGAACAGCACCTGGAAGCAAACTGGTCATCAGTGCAACTCAAAGAACAAAGGTGGTGCATGAATATTCCCTATTCTTATGCATCATTGCTTATGGTGCTGCATTCGGGGCCAGTTGAAGTTTTTGAGTGGAGTTCAAAGGCAGCCCCATATAGAGCATGCTATAGGAGTCAAGTTGGATGGTGAATAGGACAGAAGGCCTTCTAGTCCAGGAAAGTGCAGCTGGTCCATTATTGGAAGCTGTGGAAAGAGACTCATATTACAAATATTGCATGACATATTATAAATATTTGGTCTAAAATTTTCACTTCTGATGTATTATTGAATAAGAATAAATGCTTCAGGTTATATAGATTTTGATAGTCACAATGATTAGGATGAGAAAAATCATTGTTTTGTGTTCTGAACGATGGGCAATAATGGAGGCAAGAGGGAGGCTAACAGGCTAACAGTAAGTTTATTTCTAACAAGCTGGCTAACAATTCTCTAACACGGTTGCTGGAGCGCTAGCTAAGAAATTCCCGCTCAGCTGTCAGCAACAGCTGAGTTCGCGCCAGCCGGCTATTTATACCTGGTTGTCAAACACATTAACCAATCAGCGGTAAGCATAGCACCCCCTAGGAATGCGGACCAGAGTAGAAACTTGAATACAACACATTGAATTGATGCAGAGTAGATAAAATGTATTACACTATTCTTGGTGTACCCAGGCAGAGGTTATCCAAATACTGAGACAAGCAGGTGAATATTGTCATGGCATAAATTCACCTCGAGACAGTATTTACTTCTTTTTAACTTACTCTGTTAATACAGTATATTGTTTGGGATAAAGGCTACCCTCTCATACAAAAAATACACAGCAAAACAGATTACAATTTGTAAATTCATTCTTGGTGTCAGTTACAAAAACAAGGTAGCAAAACTGAGCCACATGATTACAACTATTGAATAGTTCAAAAATAAACTGAAATATTCTAATCTACATGAATAAGTATCAAATTTTGAATATTTTATTTGGTTCTTAATTATGGTATATTATAACTATGGGTGGCATTCTCAGGGTACATATGGTAAAGGAACAGAACATTTCTATTTATTTGTTTGTTTGACTTGTATGCTGTCCGTCTTGCCTAGAGGTGACTCTGGGTATTGCCTAGAGGTGTATTTCTGGGTACAGATATTAAAAGAATGTTACTCTGCTAGTCATTGTCAACTATAGGGGGTGGTGCTCATCTCTGTTTCAAAGCCATTGAGCCAATACTGTCCGAAGACATTTCCATGGACATGTGGCCAACATGACATCATGGAGTGCTATTTATCTATTCCCATTTGCATACTTTTGAACTGCTAGGTTGGTAGGAGCTGGGGTGAGGATGGGAGCTCACCTAATGGGTGGTGCTTGGGTCTCAAACCTGGGCTGTTGGCTTTCCAGTATCTTTACCATTGAGCCACCATGCTGCCCAAATACTTGATGGGTGGACAAAAATGCCAAATCCAGCCTGAACATCTGGCTGACCGTGTGATGCACCATAGTACTAAAATTCCAGATCTAGTCTGAACATCTGGCTGAGTGTGTGACCATCAATAATAAGTTACAATTAAAAGATGGGGGAAAGGGAGCAACAAGCATACAGGAGAAGTGGGGTCTTGTCTTAATTCCTTAATCACCTCCAGTACCCTCCTTGTGGCTCTAGGCGATGGGTGTCAAACTTGCGGCATTGCTGTCACGTGATGTTTCACAATGTTTTTCCCATTCACGGAGCTGGGGCGGGCGTGGCCTGCATGTGACGCATCCGGCCCATGGGCCGCCAGTTTGACAACCCTTCAGATTAGGCCATGGGCAGAGCCTAGTCTTCAGGCCCTTATGGGTGGTTGAGGACCTCAGCATGAGGGACAAGATATTCCAAAGGGCAGGAGCCTATTAGTATTTATACAATTTAGGCATTTACTTCATACCATATAGCCCAAAGAATTAGCTATTAAAATTCTGTTTTATTAGGCAGTGCATTAGGAGGTTCTACCGCCTTTCATCCAAGTCCTTTGCTGCGAAAGGATTGTCAAAGGACTGTTAGGATGTATTGATTTAGCAAGCAAGTGGTTTGTATCTAGTTCAATAAACTCCACTGGGATTCTTTTCTTGCCCTTCCCCCAAGTGTTATCCACAATTAATTAAAATTAAGAAAGTTCTATCTACTTTTGATTACAGAACAAATGATTTGTCAGAAGATTATTCCACTAATTGCTAGAAATTACATGCAAATTCATTCTCATATAACCACCTTTAAAATACATAATAAAAAAACAAATTGTTATCAAGTGATTTAAGTGTTTCCTTTGAAGTCTCAAATGCTTATTTATAAGGAATTCCCTGGGATTGCATATTTCAAATAAACCTCAAATGGGATGAGGCCCTCTAACATACACAGTGCCATCTGGAACAACCTGGCCTTGTCTAAAGATGGCCAAGTTTTGATATTTAATCAGCCAGCGAGAAGCGATGCTTTCGTGCCACTAGACCATTTAATGACCATTTGGTGACAATGTAGGTGAAGCTCAACGAAACATGTGTTTTAGAATTAATGCATTTCTTTCCCTCTTTTTCTCATAAAATGGAAACGGCATTGTGCATCTACTGGAACTGAAACTTTGCTGACAACTGCACTTGCTCAGTATGTGATTTTCTCACAGCTGCTCTTGTCTTTTTAGTTAATGCACAGAAGTGGTCCAAAGAAGTGAGAATAGAACATCAATGTATCACTTGATTGTATGGTCAAATTGCAGATAGTTAGTGTGCTTATTCTCATTTACATCAATGGAACCAAATGTGCTTAAACTGTGTGTGATATATCATGATGATTGTCCATTTGATGTTGACTAGTATAATGAATGAGATTTTGGCACACTTTCAGCTACATATTTGATTTTATATTCTTCACCTCCAGTCTTATGCTATAAACCCAGTACTGAAAGGAAGTGCCAAGTGCATTATAGCTTGGGCAACAATAATATCATAATGTCTTCAGCTAGATCTGTACCAGAAAGCTGATTGGTGGGGAAGCTATGAACTCATCTCTATAAAATAGACAATCCTAACTTTTTATCCATTTTCTCCCATTTACTCTTTTATGGGAATGATCATTCATAGAGTCAGAGCAAAGGCAATTTAGCAGAGATACAAAATATGCTAATTCAGTAAAATTACCCATGTGTATTGTAACAGTGGTTTGAATAAGAGAGTATCGATATAATTTAATACAGAGTGAAGCAAATGTAACATAAATATTTATAATTACCTCGAAGTAAAATGGGCGGCCTATGCATTTTATAAATAAAGAAATATTTGCTAAGGGATAATAGACAAATTCACTGTTTGATGCAAATATTATCTTATTGCATTAGTATATTGTCATTGAAAACTAGATAACCCGTGACCTGTTGGGTCATTGTTTTGTTCCCTTACCTCAGGGGTGTCAAACTTGTGTTGTCATGGCAGCATTACATGACATATCGGGACTTTTTCCCCCATTGCTAAACTGGGCGTGGGCGTGACGCATCTGGCCCATGGGCCACGAGTTTGACAGCCCTGCCTTCCCTAAACAGAAAAACAGAATGATCTCAGGTAGGCAAACGAGCAGTGGGGATGGGAATGGTTTCTGACATCCTGCCAGCTTCCTGCCAGCTTCTCCAGTGACTTTCCTTGTGGGAATCTGGCAAGGATAATTGAAAATGATGACCATGGCAGTGTGGTAGCATGGCAACACTGAAGTAGACACAAATTTGCCACATTTCAATGCCATGGGAGTCATGGTTCCTGGATTTTAGATGCATTTTGTAAGTTAGGCCATTTGAGATACGTTGATTCAAAAAATATTTCCCTGTCATACACCATTTTACCTAACGGAAAGTTACAAACAATCAGACCAACACAAGACTCTTAGTAAATAGATTTACAGTATTCAATATGGGCGAAGATGCCTTCAATGAAGAGATTAAAAGCAGAACTGGTTTTTTTTCCCCTGCCTGCTACTGAGTTGAAATACGCCTGATTTTCAAAGTGGAGGTTTAAGTGAATTAGCATTAGATTATTACCTAAGCCAGTTTTTACCTTTTCAGCAGAAATACTGACAAAAGATCTGACTAGATGCATAGCTAAATGATGCCTACACTTTTTTCCTACCCTTTAGCTAATTTAAAAGCCAAACTATTAAGTAGTGTCCTAGTTTGTGGATTTGTAAAAATACCTAAAGGCTGTATTTTATTTATTTGTAGATGCAGGTTTTTAAAAAATATTTTCTAATTTTAGTAACTTTAAAAGATCTGTATAGCTGCCCATCTTATCAAACACTGGAAGTTTACTACACATTTATTGTAATAAAACAATAAAATCCTGCTTGTCTCTCATCTAAACCAAAAACAAATCTGATGTAGCTGCTAACGCCAAAGTTACTAAGTACCGTTACCTTTACCATTATGATTCTTCACTAATGGAAAAAGTGCCATCTGTTGATTTTAATGTCTCTTACTAAGTGAATGATTGATTATCAAAGCCAATTGTGGAAACCTGAGAACACTCTTTTCAATATGCTCACATATCACAGTGACAAACTAAGTGTAAGAAGGCAAGATGTCTAGTGAAAAAGTTCTACTGGAACTTTTGCAGCAGAACAGTTATTCTGAAGATGATGTCATTGCAATACAGGTAGTCCTTGACCTATGACCACAATTAAGCCCAATGTTTCTGTTGCTAAGTGAAACATTTCTAAAGTGAATTAGTTTGCAAAACCTTCCTTGGCCACAGTTGTTAAGTGAATCATTGCACTTGTTAAGTTAGTAATATCACCGGCTTCCCTGTTGGCTTTGCTTGTCAGAAGGTCGCAAAAAGTGATCACATGACACCAGGACACTGAAACTGTCATAAATATGAGTCAGCTGCCAAGTGTCTGAATTTTTTATCACATGCCCATGGGGATGCTGGAATGGTCATAAATATGAAACATGGCCCTAAGTCAGTTTTTTTCAGTGCTACTGTTGTAAATTGAGGGCTGCCTGTATTGTTATGCTGAGTTCAAGGTGTGGCTTGGTAAAAGATACACAAGAGAGCCAGAGGTTGCCTTTAAGCTTACATGCACAGCTGAACAAAGCCCCTTTAAAAGAAAGGAAGCCCTGAGTAATCAGAAATGCTTGCATTTATATTCTTTTACACTCCATTCAGTAAGGCTGGCACTCAAGAGATACATGATAGATAAGGCTGGCAAATGCTTGTATTTATACTCTTTTACACTCCACCCAGTAAGGTTGGCAGTCAAGAGATACATGATAGATAAGGCTGGCACCCAATAGATAATATATATCAAGATGTTCTTGGTACTTTTGGGAGGTCCTTTAGGGACACTGGGCAGTTCAGGGTGTCTTATGACATTGGGTGTTTCCCTGGAGACTTTCCATGGCGCTGAAGGTGTGCAAAGATAATGGAGCCATCTGCACATACATACCTTCTAGGCTTTCCCTAGATTCCTGGTCAACAGTATTATGTTCTGTGTTCAAATGTATCAAAAGAACTTATCATTATCTCTGATCCATTCATCCATCCATTTCCAAGTAGCTGTATTTTAGAGCACCAGATTGAGGAAGGGCTTTCACTGCAAATGAATTCTTATTCAGTGCCTGTAAGATATTGTATTGGACATGGATTACCTTAGCTGTAGTGAATTCATAATAGAAATGCTGTGACCAGTATCTCAGTTTTAGAAAACTATTTGTCCTTTTTCATTGGTTCTGTGGAATGTCAGTATAAGACATTCCACAGAACCATTGAGTATGAATACAAGATGGAGGTGAGAAGGAATACGATGGAAATGAAAATAAGTGAAGTGGGAAAATTTGATATGGTTTTACTCTATTGCATAAGTCAGCAAAGTCAAAAAAAGAACTTTACTTTTTAAGGAAGCCCATCTCGCTTAACTTTTTGTAGTGTGAGAACAAGCCTCATAGATCAGCCTTATCAGATATATGCAACATGATAAATGATTTGGCATCTTTCCTTTCTGCTTCTTCAAGTCACAAACGTAGGGCATCGCATATCAATAACCAAAATGCAAAGCTAGAACAGCAACCAACCTAGGAAGAAAAGACCTTAATAGCCTTAATTTAGATGCAGCAACCCAAGTTGTGCTTTTTGTGGGGTTAATGCCATTTCGTGGATCATTAACTGTCACACACCTGGGATATGGAAGTGCAGCATCCTTATACACATATCATAACGTTTCTTGATTAGGCTGTATCTGTTTCCCTATTCTCATACATATAGATTTAATTCAATACATGCAAATGAATGTTGTGTAAATAAAGTCATCAACATTTAAGATCATAGACAATCTCTTAAACTTGTTCATGCAAATGTTTTTGTACTGGTAAAACCTATTAAGTTTGGGAATTGTGCTTATAGAGAGTCTGCAGTTCAAGAATAAAGCACAAGTACTGGGTAGATAATGTTTCAGGCTTTAGCAGTTACCTTTATTGAAAGATATGAACACTTATCAGCTCAAATTCTAAGTAATTAACTGCCATGTGGAACTGCCATAGTTCTTACTTCTTTATGATTATGAAAAAAAAAACACCTTTCAGTGTTCAACTTTAATCATATCTGCTTTGTTTCAATTCAAAGACTTAAAAATAATCATGGTGCAAGTTTTTGCAGGCTACAATAGATGCATGGATCATTCTCCTAAGAGAGAATACAAACACACATATGCAATAGCAATAGCACTTAGCCTTATGTACTGCTTTACAGTGCTTTACAGCCCTCCGTAAGTGGTTTACAGAGTCAACATATTGCCCCTAACAATCTGGGTCCTCATTTTACCCACTTCAGAAGGCAGGAAGGCCTTAAGTCTGGTGAGATTCGAACTGCCAAATTGCAGTCAGTCGGCAGTCAGCCGAAGTAGCTTGCAGTAGCGGTGAAATCCAATTTTTGTTTACGACTGGTTCTGTGGGTGTGGCTTGGTGGGCATGGCAGGGGAAGGATACGGTAAAATCTCCATTCCCTCCCAACTCCTGGGGGGAAGTATATTGCAAAATCACCATTCCCACCCCACTCTGGGGCCAGCCAGAAGTGGTATTTGCCAGTTCTCCAAACTACTCAGTTTCCGCTACCAGTTCTCCAGAACCTGCTGGATTTCACCCCTGGCTTGCAGTACTGCACTCTAGCCAATGCGCCACCATGGCTCATGGTGTATATGCATACACATATTCATTCATACAAAATGTGGTGCCCAGGGAGATGATCAAAATGTCATGATAATGTCAATATCATGTGCACACATACAAAGGGGATATCAGTCACAATCCTGACTTTTTTGATATACACCTACAAATGAACATCCATGGTTAGACAGAAATCATTAGGAAAGGAAATGGTGCCTGGGAATTCTGGCAATTATAAGCCCCAATAAAGGAGAATATTTGTAGCTCAGGGTTGAAGTCCTTGGTGCTCTCTGAGCTTGATTGTTTTCTTGCAGGTGTTTCATTACCCTAACTAGTTAACATCATCAGTGTAAATGATGCTACCTCAATTATAAGGCCCAAGGGAAGCTGCTTTAAGTCAAAAGATTAAAGAAACAAGGCATTTTGAAAAACAAATATTACCAGGTAGCTGTCAGGAAGGTGATTCTATCCAACAGTGATAGAAAAAAGCCATTGCTGGCTTCAGGAAACCCTTGAGAAGCTCAGCTTAATAAAATTGGAAAATGAAATATGAATTACAATGAGAACAAGACATTTTGGAGATGATGATGGTGATGATAATGACAATGATAATGAAGTTGAATGTAACTATTCTGCTAGAGGCAACAAAGAGATATGGATTCAGCTGTCTCTTTAGGGAATGTTATGCTACTTATTGTCCTTCAGTATCAGCTATATTCTGACACTGTAGTTGGATAAAAGTGGACTTCTCCAGAGCTCTTTGGAGGGGAATAGAATAGAATATCAGAGTTGGAAGGGAACTTGGAGGTCTTCTAGTCTAACCCCCTGCTTAGGCAGGAAACCCTACACCACTTCAAACAAATGGTTATCCAATCTCTTCTTAAAAACTTCCAGTGTTGGAGCATTCACAATTTCTGGAGGCAAGCTGTTCCACTGATTAATTGTTCTAACTGTCAGGAAATTTCTCCTTAGTTCTAAGTTGCTTCTCTCCTTGATTAGTTTCCACCCATTGCTTCTTGTTCTATCCTCAGGTGCTTTGAGAATAGCTTGACTCCCTCTTCTTTGTGGCAGCCCCTGAGATATTGGAACACTGCTATCATGTCTTCCCTGCTCCTGGGCTTCACTAGACTAGCCATGCCCACTTTCTGCAACTGTTCATTGTATGTTTTCGCCTCCAGTCCCCTAATCATCTTTGCTGTTCTTCTCTGCACTCTTTCCAGAGTCTCAACATCTTTGGTGACCAAAACTGAATGCAAAGACAAAGACTGGAATATCTCAACAGCATTATTCACTTTTATTACCATGCAGAATGGTAATACTCCTGAAGCAGAATTTGGGTGCTTTGAATTTTATCTTTGTTATATTACAGAATTTAAAAATGGGAGTAATTATATGAAGCTATATTTAAGCATGAATGTAGCATTGCCAGTTCTCCAGAGAAGACTTCTTCATTATTGATATTGAAAGAAAAGGGCATTGCTGTCCAAAGTTCTTAAAAACTGAACATAAGCATGAAATGCAAAGTGACAGTCTCATATCATCTATTTCATGTGATGGGGTTTATATGGCAAGGCTTGTAAATACTGGCTTTTAATTATAAAGTTTATTTATAATTAATTGATGGGAAGTGGATAAACAGTCAAGGCTAGAATTGGAATGCAAGACTGCAAAATCGAAAATAGCTGGCTCTACAGATTAAAAGAAAATACATTGAGTTAGATTCAAGGTGGAAATTTTTCTCCCTTAATTTTGCTTTACTGCAATTATTCATTAGATCCGTAGTATGTAACCCACTTACTCAACAGCACTCTAATTTACTTTAATAGAACTCTGTGTGAATAATGACGTTTTGAATTGCAGCTATAGAGTATAAAATAAAGAACACTCTTATTAGGGATCATGCTTAGTCAGATATCAAAGCCCTTACATGGTTCAAAGGAAATGTTTTATTAAAGTTTAGTGCAATAAATAATATGGGGAAATTATCACATAGCGTATTAGCCTTATACTCCTTGTTGTCAGAAAAGTTCCCTAGGCATTTATTCAAAAAAGATCTTGGCTTCTCCTCTGTGAGATTTTAAATATTAAGTATACTGTTGCTGTTCTACCAATGGTCTGATATTCCCCAATGAACAGGAAGGCAGGTCCAAGGCTTGTAAAAATGTATAATCTAATATTCAACATAAGAATGAATGTATTAAGTATCAGCATAGGCAAACAGAAATTAGGTATATTTCTGTTGTGCAGAATTGGGCATACTTATGGGTTATTAAGAAATTTAATTAGTCACTGCTTATGTAGCTTGCTGTTATAATAATATGCAGGTAGTCCTCGAGTTACAACTGTAATGGACCTGCCCATTGTGGTTGTAATTCATGACAGTGGTAAATCAGCTCATCCACATAACTGATCCAATTTTACAACCTTTTTTACAGTTCTCAAAACAGGACAGTCATAAAGTAACCACAGCAATTGCGAACATCTTGGTTGTCCCTGATACAGTAAAAAAGCACAATTAGTCCCAACCCCCCTTTTTTTTATTTTAATGGCTGTGAATTCCTTTCATTTACAGCACGTGCTGAATCACCAAGAGTTTATAAATAGCCCAACAGAAGTCTGCCACAGTCCTTCGGATAAGGCTGGTAAATACCCACCTTTATCTTCTTTGACATGCTGCCAAAGACAATAATTTGGCAATTATTTTGGCAAGGCCACATGGAAACACAGAGTCAAAAACGGAGCTTCAGAGTACAAATCAACACCATCCACAATGTTGCTTCCTGCAAAGGCCCACGTGCCTTTGCTCATCTTTATGTCTTATGGGAGGGGCCAATCATCTCCAAGCCTTACCCCCGAGTCTCCCTTTTGTTTTAACTGTTCTTGCCTTCTGGCAGCTCTGCACATACACGCACTAGGAACAGGCTCCCCCTGTTCCTCTGCCTCTCTGATGTCCAACTCTGGAGGCTCCGGAGTCCACACATATCTGCCAGATGGCCCTGGCCCCATCTCTGTCTCCAACGCAGAGTTCTTGCCTGAGCCTTCTCCAGACTCCAGGACTGGCCCATGTTCCTCCCCAGCCTCCTCACTGTCTGACTCTGCTCTCAGATCCGCAGGGTTGGTTCATTTAAAGACACTGGTCTTTAAATGAACTAATGGTCTTCTGTAAGCTGGTTTTGCTGAAAACTGGAAGTAAATGCTGGTTTTTGGCAAAACTGTCATAAAATGCGGTCATGTGACTTTGCAAATGGCCACTGCAAAGGGTCAATTGTCAGAACTTAGAATCTCTGTCATAAGTATCCCTAGAGAGGACTATTGTAACTTCAAAAGGTTGTTAATCATTCAGTTGTAAATGAAAAATTAATTGTTAACATATTACCGTAATTAGGTATGATTCTTAAAATCCTGAAGACTGTGGGACAAATATAAGTGAATTGCCTCCTCAATGAATATTTCAAGACACTCTTCACTGTCTACTTGCTAACAGAAGGAGGGAGGGAGGGAGGGGGGAGAGAGAGAGGGAGAGAGACAACACATTTTCTTTAAATTGTTCACTAAGATAACATCAACTATAATATTGCTTTCAGGATTCATTTTATTTTATGTACACATTTTAATCTACATTTTCTGCTATCCTTTTAATATATATTTTATGCTTTTAATTGTGGTCAAAATTAAAACAATTAAATTCATTAATAGCCTTAGTTTGATATAATTATTGTTGTATTTTCATCATTGGCCATTTTCAGTATAACTTTTGCAAATCTCAGGGCATATCTATGCTGTATCTTTAAGCCGTTTCAGTTGCTTGCTCATGCTGACTTGACTTAAGATTGTCCATACTGCAGTCTCCCAATTCCCCTGCTGCTTTTTTTTTTGTTACACATAAACACAGAGTTAAATCTATAAAGCATCAAAATAGAGATATAGGCAGTCAAAACAGTCAGCTATAAATTAAAATTCCTTTTTTGCCCTCTTGACTTCCTTCCACCTAAAAATACTTGCTGGCCTCTACTGGTGACAGGGAACGGTGATAGGTCTCTAATAATCACTTGCTGGGGAAGTATTTTAATCCTTTCCTTGACTTTCAGAGAAAAGTTGCATCTCTGATGAACGTGGCATGCTATCTCAAATGAAATAGAAGGGAAATGTCTTATTCATAACCACAGCTCAGGCGGATTAGACAATCTTTTACTGGCTCAGAAATGCAGTCGACATTTTCTGGATGGCTGAAAGCCAAGCGACAAAGGCAATACCAAAATATGGATGCAGTGGGATTTACCAAGTTTTGCGTTCAAAGATTCTCATTTTAAAATACATTGTTTCTATTATGTTGTTGTTGTAGTCATGAAGTTGTGTCCAAACCACAGCGACCCCATTGGCAACGTTCCTCCAGGCCTTCCTGTCCTCTACCATCCCCCAGAGTCCATTTAATCTCACACTGACTGCTTCAGTGTCTCTATCCAGCCACCTCATTCTCTGCCGTCCCCTTCTTCTTTTGTCCCCAATTGTTCCCAGCATTAGGCTCTTCTCCAGTGAGTCTTTCCTTCTCATTAGGTGGCCAAAGTAAGGGCTTAGGGGAAAGCAGGGCTGTAGAGTCGGGAGATAAATGTTCCGAGTCCGACTCCTCAGTTTTTTGTACTTCCGACTCCGACTCCAGGTACCCAAAATTTCCTCCGACTCCTCAACTCCGGCTCCTGCTCCTGCTCCTCAGTTTTCTGTGCTTTCGGCTCCAACTCCGACTCCTCAGTTTTTTGTACTTCCGACTCCGACTCCAGGTACCCAAAATTTCCTCCGACTCCGACTCCTCGACTCCGACTCTGACTCCACAGCACTGGGGGAAAGCAGTAATTATGGGGAACTATATTACTCTTTCTTAGCTATGATGTAGTGCAGAGGTATCAAACTCGTGGCATCACAGCAGTGTCACATAACATATCAACTTTTTTCCTCTTTGCTAAACTGGGCGTGGGCGTGGCCAGCGTGTGACGCATCTGGCCTGCAGTCCGCAAGTTTTACAGCCCTGATGTAGTGGGATCTGGGGCTATATAAAAAGGATTTGGAGGGTTATCCAATACTTTATCCTTAGATAGCTCACCCTGATTTAGAGGTTGAAAGGTGTAAATATGAATATCTATGCAATGAATAGATAAAGAATTCACGTAAAAAGATTTTTTTCATTTTATACATATGTTGCTATTGATATTCTTAGGAGTCTATAGTAAGTTCTTCACACTGTAAAATTCACAATACAATTCTGAAACCATTAAATAATGAATTGTTTTTATTTGTGGGTTATCTATTTTGGCTATTTAATTGAAAATCAAAATTCATAATTTACTGTTCTTAAAGATGATCGAGTCATATGGAATAATGTAAATGTTTCAAATAATAAAAACAACACAGCACGCTCTTTTTCCAAAGATGTAAAATAATTAATTTTGCATTGTTGGATATGAATTTTAGGTCACAAGAAGCATCCTGGAGTTGCATTTGACAGTTATTTTGAACTAAATTTTAAGATAAGCAGGGGAAAAATTATTAAATGTGTTTATTATCCTAGATGCTATTAAGTAGAAAATACTACATAAGATATGATCAAATGATGTCAGTTTTTGTGGAATTTTTTTCTGAAGAAACATATCTTACTTTGTTTCAGATACAATGCAATTGGGAGGGGGAGGGTTGGTACAAGGCACCATGAAGTACAGTGGCACCTTGCTACTCGACTGGTTCAAAACTCATCGAATTTGGTACTTGATGCATTTTGGTGCTAAAATGTTGTCCCGGTTAGAATTTGTTTGGTATTCAACACGCTGTGATAGGAAAAGGAAAAGGGGGATGGCTGTGGAAAACAGACAGGAAGTCAGCCTGTTATGGCCCACCAGCAGCCTGTGCAGATCGTGGCTGATCCTGATGATGAGGAGGCTGGTGTGGGGTTGCGCCAGCACAGCCGGCGCTCGCGTCGGAGAGTGAGGAGGCTGAAGAAGATGTGGTGCCAGAGGCAGAGACTCAGCCTGGGCCTTCAGAACCTCCAGAGGCTCCTTCAAGTGGAGAGAGTGAAGTGGAGGAGCCTCTCCTCAATGCTCGAGCACGCAGGGCTGCCAAAAAGCAGGAGTGGCTACTCAGGAGGAGGATGAAGTCTCCTTGAGAGTAAGGTTTGAGGATAACTGGCCACTCATTTAGCCTATTTAAGTTGCACGCAGTTAGTAATTTCTTGCTGAAAACAACGTGTAATCATTACAGAGCATTTTGGAGAGTGAGTGTCTTACTGTATTTTGTTTTCTGGGCTGGTTGCCAACCTCTGCTGGACTTTGTTTATTCTTGGTACGTTACAACTTTGATAAGGACCGTTAGTGTGTGTCACAATCCTTAGGAATCCTCGAGAGCTGGAGCAGAACACAGCCATGCTGGGGAAGTCATTGACATAGGAAAAGGGACAGGAAAAAAGACAGGAATTTTTTCCTGGCCAAAATAAAGGGTCACGTGATTAGTCATGTGGTTTGTTTGGCACCCATTGTTTTTAATATTCACCGGACCTCCCAGAAGCAATTAACAATGAGTACCGAGGTACCACTGTAAAAGATATTAGGTTGGGTCCAGATTACCTGGATCTTTGTACAAAGATCCAGGTCTATAGAGCCTACGTCCTGAGCATACTCTTATACTTTAGTGAGTCTTGAATCCTCTACGCACAGCAGGAGAGAAAGTTGAACACCTTTCATATACGCTGTCTCCGACAAATTCTTGGCGTCACCTGGCAGGACAAAGTTCCAAATAGCGCAGTCTTGGAACATGCTGGAATTTCTAGCATGTATACACTATTGAAACAGTGACGTCTACGCTGGCTTGGGCATGTCGTCAGAATGGCTGATGGTTGGATTCCATAAGATCTCCTGTATGGAGAATTAGTGCAGGGAAAGTGCCTCAGAGGGAGACCACAGCTGCGATATAAGGATATCTGCAAGAGGGACTTAAAGGCTCTGGGAATCAACATTAACAACTGGGAAACCTTGATCTCCGATTGTTCAGCTTGGAGGCTAAAGACGCAGCATGGCCTTCTCAATTTGAAGAGACACTTGTTCGGCAGGCTGAGGCAAAGAGGAACCAGTGAAATCTGGGGGCTGGGCAGGGGACAGAATGTACCTGCCCTCAGTGTGGAAGGGATTGCCACTCTCGAATTGGCCTTTTTAGTCACACTAGATGCTGTTTTAGGACCCCTTTCCAGAGCACGATATCATAGTTTCTTGAGACTGAAGGATGCCAATGATGAATGGGTCCAGACTAAATTATACAGAAGTGGCATCTGTGTCTATTCAGAAGTAAGCTACACAAATCAAAGAAGTATTACGGTTAGTTAACTGTGCATAATATCACAAACTAGAGTTCTATTCAAATCAGTGGTAAGTTGGCCATAATGACTATACCTCATGGATTTCAGTGAGACTTGAGAATGATTAGTTTTCTTTGTGGTTGTGATTAGTAGTAACCACAAATCATATTGTATAATGCTGGCCAGCTATTAGCTTTTCAGCAGTTCATTGTAAGAATGCAGGGCAAGAGAAATCACCCTATTCTCTACATTAGTTTACCAATGATGTCTTTTTCTGAATAAGTGTTTTTATTCTTGGATTGGTAGATTGCATAATTTAACACAAATGAATTGATTTATAAATCTACCTAGCTAATTGCTAGTCTTCCTAGACTATTTTTCTGGGCTACAAAATACAGCTACCGGTAGTTGTACAATGATACAGAGAAGGTAGATAGCTACCAGAAACTTCAATGCAGTATTAACATCATGCACAAGTTTTATCTATTCATTTTTTAATGTATTTAACCAGTGTATGTGGATACCCATCTTATTGTAGTTCTGGAGAGTAAGCAAGACATTTTAGCCCAGAAAACACAAAATTATTCAATTAATTAAAAGAAGTTACAACCACAAATATTTTTAATACTACTTTTATGATCAGAGACAAAAAGAATGAAGTAAAATAAAATTGGTTACAATTTACACAAACCATTTAATGTGGTTCCCAAGATTGACAGACAATTGAGCATTTCATAGCAATAGTAATTAAAATAAAATTTGTAGAATCATTTTGACGGCAAGATGAGTGGCATATACATTTAAGAAATAAATAAATAAATCTGGAAATATCTGGAGACCTGTCAGCTAAGTCAGAGTCTAATGGATTGAGATGGGTAGCTATAGAGAAGGGAGGGTAGGAATTGTCTTCTGCTCCTCTGAAAGTTATTATTAATTAAATAATAATACTTTAAACATATTAATAGCAATAGCACTTCGACTTACATACGAACATGAGTTATTATGAGAATAATTAAGTGGATTTGCCATGGCATGTAATAGAGGGCTATGGAAAAATCACTATGAAAAGCTTGTTGGAATTGTTTCTTCCAATAAGTGAGACAGTCTCTCATGTGCAGAAATGTTATTAAAACTGATTGTTATTAAATGCTACTTGCAAAGATGGCAAAACGTATAAGTCAGTATATTGATAAGCTATAGTAATAACAGAATAATAGAGTAGGAAGTCAATTATTAATCCAATCCCCTACTCAGGTAGGAGATCCTATTCCCGTGATGGTGAACCTATGGCACACGTGCCAGAAATGGCATGCAGAGCCAATTTATCAAGCATGCCAGCTGTCGCCATTGCTCTTCCAGGTTCCAGCGCGCACATGTGTACCGTCCAGCTGGTCTTTGTGTGCTTGTGTGCACCAGAAACTGGAAGACTAGATGATGAGCGCGCATGCGCACACTGGAAACTAAAAGCTCAGCTTCCCAGCGTGTGCATGCATGCCAGGGAGCTATTCTTCCGGTTTCCTGTGCTCCTCCCCATGCACGCTCCCGTTTCAGCACTCGGTGCCAAAAAGGTTTGCCAACACTGCCCTATTCCATTTCAGACAAATGGCTATCCGATCTCTTCTTAAAAACCTCCAGTGATGGAGCATCCACAACTTCAGAAGGCAAGCCGTTCCACTGGTTAATTATTCTGTCAGGATTTTTTCCCCTTAATTCTAGGTTGCTTTCTCAATGTCTATCTATAGCTATATATCTGTATCTATATTGATACAGAGCTGTGAGGACACTGGTATCCCATATGTATTGGAGGCTCACATGTTATTCCCCCCTAAAAAAAACCCCTCTATTTATTATTTTAGCGGCAAATCACCATGAAAATTAGGACAAACTCATCTCAAAGAGGAGCTTGATACATAATGGGGCACTCATAGCTGAGCTCTCAAAAATTTAGATTGTACAGTCTCAATTGGGGTTAAGACTCCACAGTAGCAAATTTGTGCACTGTAAAGCAAGTGGCTGATGACCTTAGCTCTGATGAGCATTTTCGTAGCAGCAGGAAAGTGGTTATTGCTATTATGATTGGTGAAATGCAAAATTGCTTTTGCGAGTTTTGGGGCCATAGCTGTGACCTTTCGCTGCTGATGTTTCCAAGTTGCTGATACTTGGAGATGTGTATGCCTACGTATTTAAAGTCCTTAATTTGCTAGATTTAGGAATTCTCCAGGAGTGATGATGAGTTATTTAAAGAATAATTACTTTCCTCTTAAAAATGTTATCTTGCAAATTTTCCATGGAGGTCCTAATATATTGTGCAGGTTAAATAAGGATGCAGGACTGGAGCCCATCCTTCCATATATCTTTTCAACATTCCCATCAAAATCAAGTTGCTTTCAGCTGCTCAGCCACTTTAGGGATAGACATCAGAGGACTGTGATCTAATAAAATCATGGGCCCACACATTGTTAAACAAGATATAGAAATAACCATTCCATACCACAGAACTACTGTGTTTCCTCGAAAATAAGACTGAGTCTTATTTTCTTTTGCATCCCAAAATAGGCACTAGGGCTTATTTTCAGGGAGTATCTTATTTTTTCCCCCATGTACAGGAGGCCAAGTTCTTCTGCTTGCTCATGGTGGGGCAGGAGGCTGGCTCTGCAAGCTGTTAAGTAGGGCTTATTTTGGAGGTAGGACTTATATTAGGCACATACATGAAAACTATGCTATGTCAGGGAAACAGGGTATTAGGTATTGAAGTTCTGCATAAAGGTATGGCAAGAAGGGACCACACAATACCCCAAAATAGCAGACCTCTTCCCAAGGTGCTTTTCAAAAGGCATCTGGACTTTATTGGGGTTTTTTCCCCTTCTCATCCAAGAAGCTTCTTCAGTTCAGAACTGAAGGGAAAAAATCAAGAAAGTCAAATTGCCTTTTGAAAGCAGATTTGGGACAACCATGACATGGATGACTGGGAATCTCCATAGACATTTAACATAGCGCTTGACTTTTAATATCTGGACAAGCTTTTCTTAGTTAGCACTTTGGGTTCTTAGATATGAATTACTTAGAAATAGGCTATGTGAAGGATCTATCTTAGAGTATTTTTGATTATGGACTACTACCTACAGGTTGTAGTCCATACTACTCTAGGGTAATCCCTAGAGGTTGAAGAAACAACACTATGAAAAGGTATATTTTGATTAAGAGTGGGCCCTAGCTTTCTGACAGATTTAGATTATGGATCACATCATTGCTCAAAATTGATTTGCCCTCTCCTTTACATGTCAGATGACTGTGGTTTAGCATAATAAAATCCTAGGGCTGGAAGTCTCTTGGAGGCCATCTAGTTCAACCCCTGCTCAAGGCAGGAATCTTATCCTGAAAAAATGGATGCCCAATCTTTACTTGACCCTAGCCTAACCCTTGCTGGCTGAAGAATTCTGGGAGTTGAAGTCCACCCATCTCAGATTTGCCAAGGTTGAGAAACATTGGGTTAGAGCAGGGATGGGGAACTATAGCTTTAACTCCCAGAATTCCCAAGCTGTGCTGGTTTAGGAATTCTGGGAGTTGAAGTCCACAAGTCACAAAGGGCCCTGGGCTAGAATGATCAATGGTCAAACAAGGCAAACTCCCCAGTTGTTTTTAAAGACCCACAATTGTTGCAACTATAGGCAGCGACTTGGTGTGAGAAGGACATACAGATCTCTTATAATAAACAGCAGCATGCGGATCCTAAATTTATCTTTCAACCTGTTACCATATTGTAGACCGGGAAAAATATATTCCCTGCAACATTCCCCCCCCCCCAAACTTTAGCCTTACGCCACTTTCCATCACCAACTAGGCCACAGAAAGAAGAACTACAGCTGTTTTATATATTTTGTTGAAGGAGCTGGCTCCTAATTGTGCAGGGAGGAAATGCAAGTTCATGTATCAATTGTCTCAGCAGAAGATAATAGCTCTATTGGTAATCTTGATTCTGTCAATGTGCTGACAAGCTACACAGCAGATCTTCTCAATGTGAGCTTTTCTCATTTCAAATAATAAAAATAACAAAGAAGTATCAATTATTAATATATACCAGAATTAACATCAAGAAGGGGAAGATGAACCCTAAATATATTTTTATTTACTTTTTTTCTACTACCTGAAGTAAAAAAAAAATTAAAGAATTATTGGCAAGAATCATGCCAATAAAGAAACCTATTTTAATGTTAGAGTTTTGTTCAAGATAGATAGATTAAAACCTGTGGGATTTATTGAGACTTTTACAACAAGTTATATGACCTGTAAAAATATTTCTGTTTAGATTACAATTTGAATGAACAGAGGGATGGTCTTTCATGCTCTGTTTCAGAGGTGTGGAAAATATTACATTGAGGCAGAAATTAATTTACCTGCAGGGGTGTTTTTATATAGTATATGCAGTGTGTGTGTGTGTGTGTGTGTGTGTCTGTATAGAGGCCTTCTTTTATCAAGTGGGATTCATTTTATGACTGCCTTTGTCCAAATGCCATCAGTTCTCTTCTTGCTATGTGACCAGCCCATTTCTATTTCAATTCTTTTATTTTGTATACTTTCATTTGTTCTCTAATCCGTGTGCAGGTCTTTTTATCTTGTCTTGTAATGCTTTGTATATGTGTATACACGCACACACAGAATCAGAACACAAAATACAACCTAGTAGATGACTTTTCACTCTGTCAAGGACCTTGGAATACTCAAATGATCTAAGTGCCAAAGCCCACTGTAACAACATCGCCAAAAAGGCATTAAGGGTTGTAAACCTAATCTTTCGTAGGTTCTTCTCTGGTAATATTACACTACTAACCAGAGCATACAAAACATTTGCTAGACCAATTCTCCAATACAGCTCATCTGTCTGGAACCCGCACTGCATATCAGACATTAATACAATTGAATGTATCCAGAAATATTTCAAGAGAAGAGTCCTCCACTCCACTCGCAACAAAATACCTTATGCTACCAGACTTGAAATTTTGGGTTTAGAAAACAGAACTACTCTGCCTTTGGTATGACCTAAGCATAGCTCATAAAATTATCTGCTACAATGTCCTACCTGTCAATGACTACTTCAGCTTCAACCACAACAATACATGAGCACAAATTAGATACAAACTTAAAGTGAACTGCTCCAAACTCGATTTCAGAAAATATGACTTCAGCAACAGTGGTCAGTGTCTGGAATGGACTACCTGACTCTGTGGTTTCTTCCCCAAACCCCCAAAACTTTAATCATAGACTGTCTACTGGTGACCCCAGCCCATTCCTAAGAGGTCTGTAAGGGGTGTGCCTAAGAGCACCAGCGTGCCTACCATCCCTGTCCTAATGTTCTCTTTAATTGTATTCATTTTACGTATTCAATTCATGCTTATACTTATTATCATACATACATATATTATCTAATATGTACTTGACAAATAAATTACATATATATGTATATATAATATATGTATATATGTATATGTGTGTGTCCACAAGGTATGTATGCGTGTATGTATGTATGGTAAATGAATTTCTGCTTCAACATAGTATTTTCTATATCTCTGAAACAGAACATGAAAGCCCAATCCTGTTTGTTTGTGTGTATATGCACGCACTGCATGCATACATGTAGAAAGATACTAGTATAATGTATTTTATGTACTTCTCTCCTGTACTTGACTTTTAATAAAAAAAGACAATGCAAACATTATAAATGAGGCTTTCTGAAGGTTTATTTATACAGAAAAATCAGTTCTGATCATACTGCAGGCTATAAGTAATGCAAGATAACTTGGTAAGGGAAGTTGCTGCATAAAACATTAGCTCTCCATAAGCAAGTGTAGAAAAAGCAAAAGTCTTTCTGTTCATCAGCCTGGAAATCCTCAAGGAAAACTTTTCTATCTCATAAATGCCATGTTATATAATTATTCACTCCTATTAGATGAGCTACAAGACCGTATAAGATTAATTGACTAGAAATTCAATGGCTTATTTCTTGTTTGGTCGGGGTGTTTTCACAAATAACTAAACCGGTGTTACAAACCTTACAACAGTAGTGTTGTAATTTTGATCCCACAGCATGTGCAACTGTTTCAGACAATATATCCCATGGTCTAGAGCCGTGATGGCGAACCTATGGCATGCGTGCTACAGGTGGCACACGGAGCCATATCTGTGGGCACGCAAGCGTTGCCCTAGCTCAGGTCCAGTGCACATGCGCGTACTGGCCAGCTGATTTTGGGGCCGTCCGGGCCTACTGGAAGTCAGGAAATGGGCCATTTCTGGCCTCCAAAGGGCCTCTGGGGGTGTGTGAGGAAGGCCATTTTTGCCCTCTCTAGGCTCCAAGAAAGCCTCTGGAGCCTGGGGAAGGCAAAAAATGGGCCTACTGGGCCCATGCCAAAAGCGGGGGTCTCATGGGGGGCAGGACACATTGAATTATGGGTGTGGACACAAGCGCGTATGAGTCCGCTGCACTCCCCCCACTTTTGGCATGCGACAGCAAAAGAGTTAGCCATCACTGGTCTAGAGAATATACTTTGAGGGCAGCCAACTTTCTCTAGTTGGCTGCCCTCAGAGTATATTGCATTTTCTAATATCTCCATTCATCATAAATAGCAATGATGATGCATTGTGGATTTATTTATTATTTAATCAATGCTTTAGCCACTTCAGTCTGAAAGACAACTCTAAATGGCATGCAGGGAATAATTATCTTTTTAAAAATAAAATAAAACAATAATATAAACCACAAAGAATATCTGAAGGGTTTCAGTTGAAGAAGACCTGACTATATTTTTTTAAAAAACAAACCTTCCTAAATAATGGTCTGAATTCTTCCTTTACTATTACGTTGAAGTAGATGTCTTAATATGAAAATCAAGTAGATCCAAGTTTAATTCAACATGTGTTAATAGCAAATAAAATTATAAAATACAATTTTCCTAATCACTTTGATGGAAGTAAGTGGAATTTTGTTCTCCTTAAATCAGAAGGCATGGGGGAGGAGAGTGTAGGCAGGATTTAAACAATACATTATTTAATTAACTTCTTCTTCTGTGAAAAAAGCTCATGTTTTCAGCTACTTGTTTGCTGGTGCAGTAAAAATTGAAACAAAGAATGAATATTGACTTAAATGCCAGTTAATGGTGTTAGTAACAATAGGATTTTCAGTATTAATTTTTGCCAAAAGAAAAAGGAAGAAAAGTAAAAATATATCATGTTAAACACAGAAAAGTGAAAATATTTCCTCTAGAATACAGATGAAGAGATCTTTAATATAAATTTCATGGAAATAGGATTATGGGGAATACTGACTATAAAATGCTGCAAACTGATAACTTGCTAAATAACCTTCGGGATTGAAGCAGAAAGATTTCTAGGAGAGATGTTGAGTCCTCTATTCCCCAAAATTAATTTGTCTAGTTTTGATAATAGATTTCTGATATGACAGGATTTTCCCCACATCATTTTCCAATTTAAAAATTATTTAGGAAAATATTGCTGCGATATTTAGGAGACAGAAAGAAAAGTTAGACTTAGATTGTAGAAAGGTATTGATATGCCTAAGGATTTGGGTATCTATGAATCTGATATAAAGAAGTCCATCTGAAATAGGTCCATCTGATATAAAATAGCAAAGGTACCTTGTGCAAAGGTAGCTTGCTGTAGGTCCCAGCTTTGCGGAAATATTATTAGAGACCCCAAACACGAGTCTTCTTAGTGTCAGTTCCCCTCCACTGGACCTGTTTTTTTTTTTTTTCCTGAAGAGCTTTTCAGGAAGTTATATAGAAAAAATAATACCATGGTGTATGTGGATTGTTTATTCCAGTACCACATATAGTAGCCGAGGAAGGGGTTGCATAAATTGAAAACTTATGTTTTAGAGGGTACCAAGTTAAGAATCCCTTCCATTGATTAATCATGTGCTATCAAGAAATTGTTGATTGTTAGTGAAAGATTTCCAGTTTAACCCAATCTTTTTATTTTCCTTAATCTCTAATAGCAACGCCTGTATGTATTCTTTTAAGAAATGTTTACTTTAACATGCATTGCAAGTTAATGCTTATTTATTTGATTTCTATAGCCACCCATCTCAACAAATAACCTGTAAATTTTCTGAAGGGAAAATTTTCCTTAGGCTGGGGTCTATCGCACAGAAGGTATGTCTCTTAGTTCCAGTCAGCTGATATTCTTTGGCTGATGGGACCCAAAACATGTTCAACGTTGCCAGACCGAATTGGAAGGTAGAAATGACTGGGAGAAGACAGTCATATAGGTAGCTCCATCACAAGCCACGTAAGGCTTCAAAGTTGATAATAACCAATACCTAATATGCATCTAAATAAGTTTTTGAAGTTATGAATCTTTTATGATATGGACCCGAAATTGCATCAGGCCTCTCATGAAAGAATTGAGTGATGAACCCTAACTGTAATCCTCTCACATTTATGACTTTTGCAGGTCAATAAAGCAAATAAAAAAAAAAATCCTGAAATAAGATCATAAGTGCAGTGATGGTTTCACTTAATGACCACTTCATTTTGAGTTGCAGTTTCAGTTGTGGTTGCTAAATGAGGACTACTTGTAATCTGTAAATTAGAATAAACCAGAAAGAAACTCAAGAATGAACAGCCTAACCACTCTAGTGACTTCAAAGAATTAAAAATAACTCAAATTCTATTGGAATACAATGACCCATAAAAAGTATGAAATGTGCAAATATTAAATGTCTTAGCTTTTTTATTCTTAAGACTACATTTTGTGGGAGGATTCAATTTATATTTATATTTATATTTATATTTTTCAAAGTAATTTGAAGTTGAGCCAGTTTGAAATGTTTATGTGAAGTTCAGTAAACCAGAATGAAATAAGTGGAGTTTACTTAAAGGTATAATATGCATGAATAGTTACAATTATTTCATTGAAACATCAACTAGCATGGGATGACATAACTATTCATGGTTTCTTTCTGTATGATTCTTTGTTGGGGTGAACACACTCAAATGTAGAGATGGTAGATTTTAGCAGTCATATAGACAAATTTTCTTTTTTTTTCACCCCTGTCAAGTAGACTTGAAATATTTAAAATTATTAAACACCTGCAAAATCTGTTTATCAGGCATTTTTGGAATTGCAAACATCTGATTCACAGAGTACTGAAAGAAAGTGCTTGTTTTCTTTGTACTATATTTCATATTTCTATTATTCCTTTTTTTAAAAGTAAGAAAGTCAATAAATATTCCAAACCTTTTTTGTGGTAACCTTGAGCGGTTGTCTAACTGGAAAAATTCTGATTCTTTGGCCAGTATCTTTTGAGAAATTGAGTGATGATCAGGCCATGAGTTATTCTTGTCAAGACTTTCTGATCCAAGAAGTGTCATAACTGGTACATCAACTAGATCTGGTCAGAAGCTTCTTAGCCATGACTTCCATCTAATTTTTAAACAAAAGTGAAGAGTCCAGCTGGACCTGGATCTTATGATTGCGAAGCTTAATCCTACCCTGATAACAACTGGATTCAATGGATTGTCCAGATGTATAATCCATGTCAGGAGTGTCAAACCCACAGCATCATGTGATTGTCACATGATGTATAGCGACTTTCTTCTCTTCTCCCTGGGATGGGCGTGGCCAATGCGTGACGCATCCGGCCCACGGGTCACGAGTTTGACACCCCTGATCTGTGTGAATTAGACCACATTGTTTGTGTCTTGCATTCACCCTATTTCTCCTTCATTATCAAACACATTCACATGAAGATTATTTCAATAACTTTCTCCTGTAAAGAAAGCTAATACTGTTGCTGTTAATTAATATTCAATAAGATAAAGATCTTATAGAAAAATCCTTATTTCAAAGTAGCATTGTTACTTCTTGGCAGCTTTCCTAGCAGTTACCTTTTCATACTAGATAAAATCTAAATGCGAAGTTCATTCTGTCCTAGAGAAAAATCTTAATAAAGCTTCCCTTGAAAGTTTGTTTATGCATGTTGTCTTTAATGGGATGGCATCAGGGACAAGAGAAAAAAATGAGCTGCTCACAGAGCTTCAAGGAAATAGCAATGCCAGCAAAACACACTGCATGAGTCCTCGTAACCCTTTTAAAATTATTGTTTGGCCTATTGTTGAAGACAAAGCCTTCTGTATAGATTTCTAGAATATCTGTGCTCATTCAAGTATAACACACCGCATTTATAGAGCACTAAATGCAGGTGGAAAAAAACATTTAAGAATTTATTTTTGTTAGCATGGCTGGGACAGTTTCCAGAAGGCCGAAGTGAATAATAATTTTTTTAAAAACTGCAATGTACACAAACTTTTGTGCTTATTAAATTTTAGGGTTTTTTAAAAGCTTACAAATATTTGGCTTTCATAAATAATTTATTAGCCCAAATTACTTCAGAATAATTTTTTTGGGATTTGTTTATTGGAAGAAGGATCAGCTTCATTTTATAGGTAAAACCAACTATGGAAAGATTAATTTGAATGACAGTCACAAGAGAAAATAATAAATTTATGATATAACATCACTATAATCTTGGAAGAATATTAGAAATTCACAAATAATCATAATTAATAACATAAAATACTGTTAAAAGTAATTACTTATTTACATCTGAAGCAAGAATTAAAGAAAATTCTTATTACAGCTTGAAGATGAGTAATAATTTATTTTTGATATGAACTGGAAATGCTTTGCTAGCCGCTTTATTCATAAAACAGCTGAGAATCAAATGCAAGTTAGATCATTATAGATGAATAGTATTCATTAAATTATAAGTTTGCTTTAATCATAAAGACAGCAGAATCTCAGCAAACATTGTTAAATCTGACGGTTTTATAAATTTCTGACCTCGAATTCGTCTCCCTCCTGGCTTATGTCAAAGATAATCAGAAAATACTAACTGTAAGAGTAGCGAGGAACCTGGCCTTAATATGAAACATTTGTATGCAGTCATTTTATTATCTATAGAACAAGTGTTGTCACTTTGCTATTCCAGGCATATCTATCCCAAAATATTATGTCTTATTTACACAGCTACAATAAGGTTGTTCTTTCACTGTAAATAGAAGGTGAGGTTGTTATCTCACCAGGAAGGGTACATATCAGAGGTGGGTTTCAGCAGGTTCTGACCAATTCTGGAGAACCGGTAGCAGAAATTTTGAGTAGTTCGGAGAATGGTAAATACCACCTCTGACTGGCCCGCCCCATCTATTCTCTGCTTCATGAGTCTCAGCTGATCAGAAGGAAATGGGGATTTTGCAGTAGCCTTCCCCTGGAATGGGGTAGGAATGGAGATTTTACAGTATCCTTCCCCTGCCATGCCTACCAATCCATGCCATACCCACAAAGCCACGCTTTTTTACTATCCACAGAACTGGTAGTAAAAAAATTTGAAACCCACCACTGGTACATATACATTTCTTGCTAGATATAAAACACTTATCTTACCAATAATCATGTAAGTTGGTAAGACCAACTATGGAAAGATTAATCTGAATGACAGTCACAAGAGAAAATAATAAATTTATGACAATATAACCCAGGTTGGCTTTCTACTTAAGCTGCAGCTAATACATGTTTTCCTTTTGTAAATGAACCAGAGAATTTACACGAGTTAATTTCCATTGGATTTGCAGGATTCACTTTAGAATGTAAACTCTGAGCTGACTATATATAATACTGAAATGTCAACGCCACACTCAGTGTTTTATTTTTGAATGATGGCAGCGTGCAGTTTAAATAAGATGAAACCTTAGCAAAATATAGAACATGCTCATAGCATTGGTGAACAAATCAGATCTATTACAGATCTGTAGAAAAAAATCTATAAAGTGATAAAATAATAATAAAATGCTTCCAGTCATGAGGAATGTGGAAGGAGCTTTAAGTAAATTTCCCTTGTTTTATCTTGCTCATTTTCAGTCTAATGTCAAGCGCTAGAGAAATCAGGAGGTAGTTCAAATGGGTATAAAGATTTATTGTAAACTTAAGCTCTCTACAAGAATCTGAACTACTAACAGTTAAAACAATTTGGCGGTAAATACAGTATTCAAGGTGGGCTGGACTTAGATCTCTTATGGACATGAAGGTACTCATGACCGATGACACATTTAACCCCTCCCTCAGATTCAGACTGGTCGTCTCGTACACTAATGCTATTCAGGTATGTTGGGACTCCAAAAGTTCTCTAGCATGGAGAGCACTGTAATGTGATAACAGATGTGACATCTGCATATTGATACATCCTATCAAACCATATGTTCCTTTTGAACTTTTGAAAGTATTATCAATTTGCCCACCTATTTCCTTACCCTCCTTACTGTAACACTACTCCTACCAGTGAAACGTTAGTTCAGTTTCTCTAAAGTCTTGTTTTGCCTGTAGGTGAGATGGGGCTACTTCAAACCTGCAGAACTTCTGAATATTTCAGATTTCTTTTTAGAGGTGAAAGGGGCAAAATGAGAATGTGTACTCTTATATAGATGTAAGACATTCATAGCAACTCTTAATTTGTGCATTAAACTTAGATATGAAAGATAAGATAAAAGTAGTTCTGGACTTGCAACCACAACATGGAGCGGAATATCAGTTGTTCAACCAAGTGAGTTAAGCATGTGACTCTTTGCTCAATGAGCACAATTCCAGCACTCCTGGTTGTGATCATTAAGTGATCCGGCTGTCAGCCCTGGAGGCCATCTTTTTCTTTGGATCTTCAGGGCTGCCACATTTAGTGTTGTGGGAAACTGGGAGGGGGGATTGCATGGAGTGGTGGAGATATCTAGCCATAATAACATTCCTTTCTTTGAGAGTCAAGGATTTTTGGCCTTTACCTGGAGTGGAGTGACTGGGAGGCATCTCCAGTTGGGGGGATGCATTGATTGGACAATGTGATGGACATGTGGGTGCAGGAGAAGGGACTTGGACTTTCTTTTGGGTGGGGAAAACCTGGACGCTTTCAGATTCTGGTTTTCCCAGATGTGCCAATATGACATCTCTAATAAAATGGACCTTTGAGGGAGGTCCATTTGTTGGGGGTGTTACTTGGAATCCTGACATTGGCTATTAAGCAGACAGAGAGAAAGAGCAGCCTACCAAGTTCAGCTTCCCTCCATGTATGGAAAGCATCTCCTCCAAAGGACTGCAGTAATGGAACTCAGATCTGACTTCCCTTTCTGTAGACTTTCAGAGGAGTTCCCCTCTCCTCCAACATGGACGGGGACTCTTCCAAAATAGTTCATGAATGGAACTCATATGTTTGGGGTCTGACTTGTGTTTTTGCATTCCTTCAAAGGAGGAAACTTCTCTGAAGGGCTGCAGGCACAGAGCTCAGATCTCAGGGACCCCACCCACATTTCTGCAGCCCATTAGCGGAGTTTGTCTGCCTTGGGCTGGCAGTCCTTTTGTTCTGAAAAGTCTGACTGCAGTAAGGAAGAATCTCATCTGAGAAAATAAATACTTTAATAAATAAAGAAAATGCTTTACGGTCTATAAAGCTTCCGTAGCGATTATAATTCTATCTGTCGTTAAACAAATGCTTGTAAACTGTGGACTAATTGAACCTCTTTGTCCATAGATAAAACGAAAAGTAAAACTATCTTGGTCATATTCTGTGACCAATTCTGACATTTTCATAGCTTTGCAAGGATACTTTACATCAGTTCTTTATATGCATTTTATAACTGACTTTAATATAACAACTGAAGCAGTATCATATACAGATGGTATTTTCAACCTACATACAAGGTTAGCTAATGATTGGCAACATGCACACACTGTGTTTGCTCATGGCAAAAAACATATAACAAAGAATCAGATTTGTCCAGTGTTTGTATTTGAAGAACATCATCTACTTCAAGATATATGTGTGCATGTATTTTACTATTTAAACTAATAATTTTGAAGTATTGAATACAGCTACCAAATTATCTGAATTAAGAAGCAACAATTTTCTACAGGAGAGGGCATTCTGAGAAAACTGGTTGCAGTCCTTAAGGACAAAATTTTAAGAATTGCTATGTTCTGAGTATTTCATGTGGTGATAGCTTGGCTATTGGAAAAGAAACATTGATAGACCAGAATATTTATAGCTTAGGATTCAACTGTGGATTCCTTGGTGTTCTTTGAGCTTGCTGTTTACATACAGACGTTTCATTACCAAACTAGGTAACATTATCAGTGCTATAATAATACTACAGTAATCAATAATATCTATAGCACTGATGATGTTACCTACTTCGATAATAATATGTCTGCAAGAAAACAATCAAGCTCAGAGAGCACCAAGGACTCCATGGAAAAGAGACAATTGATGAACTTTAATCTAATACATAGATGTTTCTATAGCATCATAGTGACTTTTAGTTCTTGGGAGAACTCATGAAAACTCACTAACGCATCCTCCCAAAACAAAGATATTTTAGACAAAATTGTAGGGTGATGTTTAAAATAAATGTTAAAAGTTAGCATGACTGACCTCCTTAATAAGCAACTCTATCATGCAAACTACTTAATATCTGGCAGAATTGGTTGTGGCAGACATATTTTGAAGAAATCCAGAATAAATCTTGGTCCCTAATAATCAGTTCATTTTCTGCATGCTAATAAAAATAGCCCTTAACCAAACTGCTTTAAAGTTTTATCCAAAACTGACACCAGGCTGATCAGATCTATTCTTTTTTTCATAGATCTGCCTCTCCCTATTTTTCAGATAGAGATAAATTTGCATGCCTCCAAGAACTCTTAAAGGTTACAGACAAATCTTTGAAATAACATTTTCAAGCTCTTTTAGCATCTTTGGATGTTATTCATTTGCCCTGGAGGCTTGAACTCATTTAAAACAGAAAGTGATCCTCTAACCATTGCTTTATCTATCCAAGGCTGCACTCCTTGTACAATTTTGACTTTTAAATATAATTCGGCTTTCAGAGAAGACCAGAACAATTCAGATAGTCCTCGACTTGCAACCATAATTGATCCCAAAATTTCTGTTGCTAAGCAAGACAGCAGTTAAATGAACTTTGCTCCCTTTTACAACTTTTCTTGCCACAGTTGTTAAATGAATGGCTGCAGGCATTAAGTTAGTAACATGTGACTCTTGTTTCCTATGACTTTACTTATCAGAAGGATGGAAAAAGTGATCACATGACCCCAGGACACTGCAATTGTCATACATACAAGCCAGTTGCTAAGCATCTGGATTTTGATCATGTGATCACGGGGATACTATAGTGATCATAAGTGGAGGAAATGGTCATAAGTCACTTTTCCCCCATTTCCATTGTAACTTCAAACAGTAACTAAATGAATGATTGTAGAGGACTACCTGTATTGAAAGTAGATATCTCTTTTTAGTCGTAATTTTCTCTGAACAATAGACCTAAACTTTCCTTTGATCTTGCTCAGATTATGGTTAAAGAAACAAATGTTTGTTCTTATCTTGTTATCCCTTCCAAATTTTAGTTTATTCTAGTCTCCAACCTTTGGGCCGCAGAATGCTATCAGGCCACTGAAGCAGCCATTGAGCACGCAAAGTTCCATTTGCGTATGCCACCAAAGCTGCCATTGCTGATCCACAGAATAAAAAAGGTTGGGGACAGTGGTGGGATCCTATCGGTTTAACAACCGGTTCACTGAGCGCATGCTAGACGCATGCTGCACGCATGTCAGACGCACACTGCGTGCACATGTGCACTTAGAAGAAAATTGAACTTCTAGTTGCTGAAAGCAAGGAAAACAGTTGAGGAGCAGCAATCCACTCTGCCACCCCGATCAGCTGGGCTTCGGAAGCAGAAATAAAGCAGGCACGGGTGGGTGGATCCATTTCAAAGAAAGAGAGAACCAATTTCCTCATGGCTGAAAGTTGGAGCTAACGGTTTTCCCGAACCGGTCTGAACCGGTAGAACCCCACCACTGATTGGAGACCCCTATTCTACACTTAAATTTTCCTGGCATCATCATTACAGACTCAGGGTATTTTTTGGTCTTGTTAAGTCTTGGTTACAAGTCTTTTCTTTACAAGATATTTTTTTAAAAAGATATCAAGTAAAAACATTTTTGCTTCCTGATAGACTAAAGGCAAATACTGCACATTCAGTATTTTACTTCAGAGAATCTCTTTACTCTCCAATTTGTTCTTTTTTTCCCTGCACAATTTCTAGACATAGGATCTGATTTAATTATTTAAATCAGATCCTATGTCTAGATCCTATTAAAAAGCTTGAAGCCAGCTTTTTGTAAAGTTCAGGGTACAAAAAGCTGTATTTTATACAGTTATTATCACAATTTCATTATATGTTCACTTTCTTTAAAAGTCCTGTAATTTTCACTTTATTCAGGTTCTCATTTATTTGATTTGTTTCTTGTTCTTATTTTATTTTGAAGTCTGACTCTGACAATGTAAAAACGAAAAGCAAATACAATAAGGTAAGTACAATAAAAGAAATAAAAAGATAGAAAATCCAGATAATACCAAAGCCAAAGCAATGTACATCAAATACAGCTAGCAAGTGGTTTCATAACAACCTTGCAAAATACCATTGGGTTGAGAGTTATCTTAATCTTGGGGGAAACTTCATTTTGGAAGGCAAGTCTTAAGATAGATTGTTGTCAGAATTAAGCCCAAGCTGATATATATTTTATTTCTTTTTCTCTGTTGTAAGAAATGGAATTGACTGATTTGCAAGTGATGAATTATTATTGGGCCTTTACAATAGAGTTGTATTAATATCAGAAAAAAAGTTATTCAACTTTGTGAAAATTCCATAATCATCTTCAGGAAAGTAATGTCCATGCTTGCAGTTTGATTGAATGGCCTGATTTGTTTACAAGAACATAATTCTTTTTTTTTTCTTTCCTTATTCAGATATTTTTAGTCATGGATTTCTAAATAGACACATACCTTTTTAATACAAATAGATCAGTACAATCATTACCATTTTATTAATTGCTATGTTCCAGCCATGTACCCCTTTTATTTTCCAGGAAAATAACTGTGGCTCTGAAATGTGGTTTCTTGACTCCTACTGTAAGATGGTCATGCTAAAATTACAGAAATCATTTATGGACCACTCCATAAACTTCCATTCTAAAACACAGAAAAGGTTAGAAGCTTATTTTCTGACTTGCTTGGAAGATGCAAAGTTTTGCCTCTTTAAAGGATCCTACCTAAAATCAAATTACCCATTTCTGCCAAAGGGAAAAAAAAAATCAGCAAATGAATCACATGACTTTTGATGCATATAAATTTTTCATATGGTTTTACATAACGGAATACATTATTTGCTTTATTACAAACTGCAGACTATTGTTAAAACCCAATATATCAACAGCAATTATCAGCACAGTATAAAACATGAAAGGCAACTGGAAATTATAGTAATTTTGCCTGAACAGTGAAACAACAATAATTGTTAACAGATCATTACAATTAAGCTTGTGTCTTAAGAGACTTAACACACTTAAGATGTGTTAAAATTTAAGAGTTTCAGGGGCTTTTTCTATAACAGTTTGAACTCAAGAGAGCAGAAAGGATCTCTTTTTGAATGATGAAAGAAGCTTTACCTTTACCTCTTTGAATCAGTGGTGGGATTCAAATTTTTTTTTACTACTGGTTCTGTGGGCATGGCTTGGTGGGTGTGGCAGGGGAAGGATACTGTAAAATCTCCATTCCCTCCCCACTCCCGGGGAAGGTTACTGCAAAATCCCCATTTCCTCCTGAGCAGCTGAGACTCGGGAGGCAGAGAATAGATAGGGGCAGGGCCAGTCAGAGGTGGTATTTACCAGTTCTCCAAACTACTCAAAATTTCCTCTACCGGTTCTCCATAACTGGTCAGAACTTGCTGAGTACTACCTCTGCTTTGAGTAGCCTCAGGACATCTACAGGAAAGGATCACATGCACATTAAAAGATGTGGGGCTTCCATTACATGGACATGGACACCATTTTGATATTTTCTTTTTTTCCTTTATTTTCTCACTTTCCTGTATAGTCCAACTGTTCAACTAGGTCGATGAATAAAAAAAAATAATTTTCAAGTTTCCCTAATTAGTAAAGTAACTGTGATTGGTTTATATCTTAATTTAGGTAACTGTCATTACAATTGACTTTGACTTGCTTAAAGAGTTAGAGAAGCTGGTTTCATATTTTAGGACAATTATGATAGTGCTAATAAATATGCATTACTAAACCAATTATTGTCACAAAACATTAAATCATAGATATTTTATTGATATTTTAAAGGATATGCGGAGTGAAAGAAGTGAAGCAGACCAACATCCAATGAAATATTTGTTATCTAGATGACTACACTGTATGTTGGCATTGAATTAATGCACTTAGCTACTGTATGGAAGGCAAATGAACACCCTGTTTCATTCATTGTATTCATTTCTGAGGGACACAGTGGCTCAGTGGCTAAGATGCTGAGTTTGTCGATCGAAAGGTCAGCAGTTTAGCGGTTCAAATCCCCAGTGCTGGATAATGGAGTGAGCTCCCGTTACTTATCCCAGCTTCTGCCAATCTAGCAGTTTGAAAGCATGTAAAAAATACAAGTAGAAAAATAGAGACCACCTTTGGTGGGAAGGTAACAGCGTTCTGTGTGCCTTTGGTATTTAGTCATGCTGACCACATGACCACGGACAGTGCTGGCTCTTCAGCTTTGAAACGGAGATGAGCACTGCCCCCTAGAGTTGGGAATGGCTAGCACATATGCGTGAGGGGAATCTTTACCTTACCTTTATTCATTTCTATCAGAAAGTATTTCTAATATGATGCATTTCATATCATTTGTTTCATTCCCTATGCATTTTCAGTGCCAATTTAGGTGTTAAAAGATCTGCCACAGATCAGATAGGAGAGTAATTAGAATAAGCCAATTTAGCTCTCTGAAAAAAGCTGTAATGATAAAGAGAGGAAAAGGATGACCACCCAAAAATTGAGTGGATTTGGTTCCAATTGTGATTTGTGGATTACCTGAAAGTCCAAGTTAGAGACAGAGACTCATGGAGAAAATCTATCTATGTAGTTGCTAGAAATAAAAAAATAACTTGATGACACATGATCAACCAACCAACCAATCCTTAGTAGTACAATCAAAGTTCTAATTCTTCAAGGAATCTCATGGTCAAAGAATAGACAGTCCAAAAATCAAAGCTAAATGTTACCAAAAAAAATGATGAAATCATGGTCCAGGTAGTATAAGAATCAGTACATTAAAGAGATTTGAAATGCAATCAGGGCACAGCAGTGTCTTGACATGCAGATGTATAAAAAAAAACCAATTTGATACTTCCAATCAACAGCATTAAACTGAAAGTAATAGCTGATCTTAAAATAGTTGATCGTCATCAAGCCTGATTGGGCATCAAGTTCTTAGCATTTTGAACTGCTCTGGAATATATTTATTTATGCATAACAAGTATATTGTTACTTCAATGAGGTGACTCTAAATGGCCTTTTATTTTTATCTTTCAACTATTTTCTGTTGTAATTAAACATTTGTCTGGTTTTTAAAAAAATATTTTATAAATATAAATTTATATCTATATAAATATGTTTTATATTTATATGAGTGGTGCGGTGGCCTAAAGGTGGAGCTCTTGCCTCACAATCAGGAGGCTGTGAATTCGATCCTAGGTAGAGGCAGATATTTCTCTCTCTGGGCACAATGAGAATACATCTGCTGAAACAATCTCCACATTGGCGACAGGAAGGGCATCCGGCCAGTAAACACTCAGCTCCATTCAATTGCCCAAGACTCCACCCCTGTAGGGATTACGGGGTCTTTAAAAGATGATGATGATGCTTTATATTTATATAATATCTATCTATCTATCTATCTATCTATCTATCTATCTATCTATCTATCTATCTATCTATCTATCTATCTATCTATCTATATCACTACAGTTGGTCTCATTAGCTAATAGTGTGATCAGTGAGGCATACTTAGAAACCAAGATAGAAGATTCTCTATTGACAATTGATTCAGGCTTGTAGTTGTGGGGAAAATATGTGGAGTAAGGAGTATTTGATATGCTCTCTACCTTGAGTTGTTTGTAAAAATAATAAAGGTAGGATATAAATAAACAAACAAGCAAATAGAAAAGTACACAGGTCTAACTCATTACACCATTCATTAATTGAAAGTACGGTACAAGTTAAATCAGTTAATTAAAGAAATTGATGCAGTTAGAATTTTTAAAATGTCACTATGATGTATTGCATGGCAAGAATGAAGTGCTGTGTACATAACATTAAACGATGAAATCATAGGATCATTAATCCTATGCTGCTATTAAATGTTTTGTGATGGAAGAGTGGGCATTAACCTTTTTGCATTAACTATAAAACCTGCTATCTAGGAAAAAAATGAAGATTAAACTGTAACGGCTTTACAAAGCCTTACCTACAATTCTTAGAATATAACTTCTCAAATTTGTTTATCTATTAGTTTATCCTATTCAAGAAAGCAAGAAATATAAGCAAGAAAATTCTAAAATAGATTTAACTAAAGCTTTCCTCAAAAAAATTGGGAGGAAAAATCAATTTTAAATTGTAATTACTGTGCAATTTAAAGACATGCTCTGCTCTAAGATTAAAAAGACTCTTTTTTTAACTAGTTTACAAAAAGTAAACACTGTCTTTGTCTTCTGTTTTAGTAATTCTTTCAATAGTATTGATAAAGTCACACCATTTCAGCTTCAGATCTTTTTCTTAGACTTCTCAGTTAGATAGCATTTCAGTCATATGTGGTTCAGTATATATAAATTCTTAATTAATTAACTTTATATTCTGCCTAGCTCATTCTCTGAGTGATTTTAATCATACTTTGCGGTAATAGGTTGTGTTGAATTTTTGCTAGCAAAAACCTGGGACAGAAGCATGAGATAATCATTTGAGATGATATAAAAATATGAATCTAGATATTCAAATAGATTTAGTTCTGTTGCTACATGTATATTCAGGAATTACATAAAAACTGAGAACAGGAATTACAAAACACTGGAGATAGCATTTTCAGTTAGAGAACTATTGACAATCTAGGATGTTAACTTTTGTGTTTCATATGAAACTCTATCAGAATGTGATATATAACTCATATATAGGTATGTTTAATGTTAGGATGTATATTCAGATTGGACCACTATCTAAATAACATTTGCTTTCTAATTCAAAAACAAATAATCATGAATTTATTTTCTATAGTAATTAACATGGATTAAACACCAGTATACTCACCAGTATACTTAGGTTGCTATCTGCATAAAATGGGTTGTTTAATCATGCTCTAATAAAATACAGTTCATTTGCATAAATAGATTATTTAATCATGGTTTAATATAGCACAACTGACTTGGCTTGTACAGCACAGGAAAATGAAACCAACAATAATGCTTTAGCAAGATCCCTTCTACTGTATCTATATATATAAAAGTCGAATATCACTCACTCATCATGAAATCTCCAAAACGGTAACACCTACAAACTTGAAAGTTGGCATGTATGTTCCTCTTGGCTTTTGGTGCTTGCTAAGAAAGGATTTTTCGAAATGACCATCATATCATTAGTATATCATATACAGTATTATATTCACATGCGCTGATGCTAAGGAGGTAGACATTCTACTCCCCCTCCCCACCTGAAAGGAACTCTGTCCCAACTGCCAGTTGCCTTATTAACACGCTCTGATGCTACCCCTTTGCTAAACCAGGTGTGGGCATGGCCAGCACGTGACTCATCCAGCCTGCGGGCTGGGACATTCTACTCCCCCTCCCTCTCTGTTCCAACTGCCAGTTGCCTTATATTAACATGCCCTGATGCTACGGAGTTACACATTCTACATTAAGTTTCAGGCTTTAAGTATCAATTTATCACGCCCAATCACATAGTTTCCTAGCGAAGCACGGGCATCCAACTAGTCATTTCATATACAAAATTCAGCGGATCAAATTAAGAAAGTTCCATACTCTCTAGGAATTTGTGTTTCTTGGGGTCACAACTTCTTGCTCAAGTCAGAGGATTTTGCTTCATACCTGAGCAGTGTTTTCAATGTAAATGCTCCCATTTATTATAGGTGGGAGGTTTAGGGGTTCAGTTCAATTTTGTCTGTTCATTTTCCGCTTCTTCTGTGAAGCTTTTGAAACATAACATTTATAACAATGTCCCAGTTTCATCGTGCATTTATCATGTCAGGCTATAGAAGAATTGACTCTTGATATATATAATATGTGAGGGTATTTTTCCTAGGGAGTAAGATTTTATGCTTTAATAGGAAACCTGTGCTGCTTACTCTGCCGTTTTTCCTTTCCCAGTAAAAAAGGGAATTATTTATTGACTTATTCCCCAAGAAATTATTAAATGAATTAGATGACATCTTTATTATTCTTTAATATCTGATCACTGCCCTAAGGAATCATATTTGAATTCATCAGGCCACACAACCATAGTGATGAATGCTGTTTATAATCTTCTTTGACCGTTCTAAGCAAATATTTATTAACAGGCTTATTCTGAGATACTGAAAGTAAGTATGGAACAATTGTATCTGGTAATTCCTTTATTACAGTTTTCAGGCTATATAAGGAAAGAAATTTTTAATGAAAGCATTGTTTTTCGGTTTTGGGGTCTTAAAGAAAATGAAACTTAGGATAGTGCTGCTTTTGTTTTCAACATTTATAATAATCTTAAAATACTTTGTTCCTTATTCAACAGATTTAAACTAAACCCATCCTTAGCAAAAAATTATTGCGATATCAAGGAGACTTTTTAATTATTGTAATTTAAATAAAGCTAATTAGATGGTCAGATCTGGCTAAGAGACTTACAGAATAACGTAGGTTAAAATAATTGACTTTTAAAAATTCTTGTATTGTGCCGAAAGCATAAGATTTATATCTTCATTGTACACATCTGTAGCATTACAAATTGTATCAAACATTCTCTGCTTTGGAGGAGCTGACAACTATTTTTCAGCAAGGCAGTTTTTAAATTATATCCTTTCCATTGTAGAACTCTGATAACAAAATAGGGGCTAAAATGATGTAGTGCTTTTTAATGTTGTTTGTTCAGTATTATTGATAAAGACCTTGACACCATGGTAGTTTTTTTTAAAAATCACATTAAGACTAAATGTGATATGTCCAAAAATAGCAATAGCACTTAGACTTATATACTGCTTCACAGTGCTTTACAGCCCTCTCTAAGCGGTTTACAGAGTCAGTCTACTGCCCCGAAAAATCTGGGTCCTCATATTATCCACTTCGGAAAGATGGAAGGCTGAGTCAACCTTGGGCCTGGTGGGATTCGATCTGCCAAATTGTAGGCAGCCGGCAGTCAGCAGAAGTAGGCTGCAATACTGTGTTCTAACCACTGTGCTACCACATATGACTGATTAGACCAAATTTGGCCACCACATTTTTTCACACATTTTGGACACCTGTGTGGAGTAGACAATGAAATTGTTCTGCTAGTGGTACTGGTCTTACACAAATCACACTTACATTGTTTTCCAAATCAAATCAAACTTTTATTACAGCCAAAGACCAGCATAGGAGGTGAGGTACAAAATTTAAAAAGCTACATCAAAGTAAAAAAATACATATAAAAAGCTAAAAAAATCCCAAACACCTAAAAGGAGGAGGAGGAGGAACAATAGATGGGATATAAAAGAACATGGTAAATTAAACTTATCACAATACAAATCGCTCTAGAATAACAAGCTAATGCCCATTAAAACAGGTTTATGGCACACAGGTAATTTGACAGATTGAAGTGCAGAACCGGGAAATTTTGTATGTTATAGCAGGGTTGCCATTTGAAAGCAGCAGGCAGAAGTAAAACCGTCTGCTGTGCCCTGAATATTTATGCAATAATGGTGAGATTTGTCTATTGTGAATGTCTCTGTAGTCCATGCACTGGAGAAGAACAGGTTCAGTTTTTTCTTCAGCAGTATGTCTTACTTCATAAATTTGATATCCCTTGTGGATGAGACCATGCCAGGTAGGGCAGTTATGCGTCAGCATTTCCCAGGTGCTTGTGTCAATATCAGGGGTGTCAAACTCAAGGCCCATGGGCCAAATCTGGCCCACAAGGTGCTTAGTTTTGGCCCACAGAGCTGCCCTGGAAATAGTGAAGGACCAGTCTGTGGTGCCTCTGCTAGCAAAAATGGACCTTGGGAGGCCTGTATGCGGCCCTCTTGAGCTCCATTTTTGCTGGCAGAGGGTTGCAAGAGGCCATCGTAGCTGAAAACGGAACTCGTGAGGGCCACAGGCTACCCTCCTGAGCTCCGTTTTCATTGGTAGAAGGTTGCAGGAGGCCATCACGGCCGAAAACGGAACTCGGGAGCCCATTTTCGCTGGCAGAGTGCTCGGACCACCATAAGTGCCCTGACATGAGTGATGTCGAGCTGGCCACGCCCACCCTGGCCATGTCAGCCCCACCCTTCTGAGGTCAAACACAACCCTGATGCAGACCTCAATGAAATCAAGTTTCATTCTTCAAATCAAGAGCCTTTATTGCATCTTTGAAGCATTTCTTCTTCTCTCCATGCCAATATCTTCACTGAAGTGTTCCAAAAAAGTAGCTATTGGAGTATGCATTTGCGTATCGTACAAGAGACATGAACTGCCCACTGGATCTTTGCTCTCCTGAGTTTGTGGACTGATAATAGACATGCTTCACATAAAATTTCTGGACTTTGTCTTGCCATCTGATATCCGATGCCAAACATCCCTACAGGTAACCCTTGACTTATAATCACAATTGAGTCCAAAAATTTCAATTGCTAAGCAAGACAGTTGTTGAGTGAGTTTTGCCCCATTTTATTACCTTTCTTGCCACATTTGTTAAGCAAATCACTGCAGCTCTTAAGTTAGTTAAGTTAAAATAAATTAACAATTATTAAGTGAATTTAGCTTCCCATTGACTGTTTGTCAGAAGGGTTAGGACACCGCAACCGTTACAAATACATGCCAGTTGCCAAGCATCCGAATTTTGTTCTTGTGACCACGCAACAGTCCTAAGTGTGAAAAATAGTCATAAGTCATTTTTTTCAGTGCCAGTGTAACTTCAAATGGTCACTAAACCAGTGGTTGTAAGCTGAGCACTATCTGTACTCTGGAAGTTATCCTTCAATAGCGCAGTACGCATCATGCTGAACAATGTGGGTTAACTCTAACCCTAACCCTGTTTGATGCCATTAGTGGGTGGAAATGCCTTTGAAGATTGCCAGCCATCCAGCCATCATGGAACTGACATATTATCTGAATAAATTTGTCAAGGCAGCCAAAGCGTGACATGATTTTCCACAGTCCTTGTCACCTAACAATGTTGAAGGTTTCCAGGAGATCCACAAAGGTTGTGCAAAGTTCACAGTACTTCTCCTAACTGTTCTTTCATATTATAGTTTTTCCATTATAGAATTTTGTTAACAAAATAGGAGTAGAATGACTAAAACAGAAGAGTCTCTCATCACAACTAAGTGCTTTTTAATGTGTGCTGCCTGTGTTGTCATAGTCATATCCAGAGATTTATATTTTGCTATAATTAAGCACGTCTTTCACTTTACGATTGTAAATGTAGCTCTGATGTGATAAATTAAAAAAATTGAAAACACAGTTTAATTCAGTTTTTTCAGGAATTGCATTTTTATTTTTTTTTCTTTATCATACACCAAGTTTTATATAACACTCACTCAAGTATTAATTATTTGGAAATTAGAATACTATGTAAAATAGAATAGAATCATAAGATACAACACTTAATGATAGTCATAGGATACTAAATGAGCAATCAAATCAAACTAGGAAACTAAATAAAACAATATAAATTGTAAAGATACAAGCAACAAGTTTATAGTCATAAGTGGGAGGAGATAGCAAGGATGAGAAGAATAATAGTAATACAGTCCTAGTAAATAGTTTGACAGTGTTGTGGGAATTAATTGTTTATATACGTCTATACAGTATGTCACAGAAGTGAGTACACCCCCTCATATTTTGTAAATATTCAAGTATATCTTTTCATGTGACAACATTGAAGAAATGACACTTGGCTACAATGTAAAGTAGTGAGTATACAGCGTGTATAACAGTGTAAATGTGCTGTCCTCTCAAAATAACGCAACACACAGCCATTAATGTCTAAACTGCTGGCAACAAAAGTGAGTACACCCCTAAATGATAATGTCCAAATGGGGCCCAAAGTGTCAATATTTTGTGTGGCCACCGTTATTTTCCAGCACTGCCTTAACCCGCTTGGGCATAGAGTTCACCAGAGCTTCACAGGTTGCCACTGGAGTCCTCTTCCACTCCTCCATCACGATGTCACAGAGCTGGTGGTTGTTAGAGACCTTGTGTACCTCCACCTTGCATTTCAGGATGCCCCACAGATGCTCAATAGGGTTTAGGTCTGGAGACATGCTTGGCCAGTCCATCACCGTTACCCTCAGCTTCTTTAGCAAGGTAGTGATCATTTTGGAGGTGTGTTTGGGGTCGTTATGTTGGAATACTGCCCTGCGGACCAGTCTCCGAAGGGAGGAGATCATGCTGTGCTTCAGTATGTCATAGTATATGTTGACATTCATGGTTCCCTCAATGAATTGTAGCTCTCCAGGACCAGCAGCACTCATGCAGCCCCAGACCATGACATTCCCACCACCATGCTTGACTGTAGGCAAGACACACTTGTCTTTGTACTCCTCACCTGGTTGCCATCACACACGCTTGACACCATCTGAACCAAATAAATTTATCTTGGTCTCATCGGACCATAGGATTTGGTTCCAGGAATGCAATGCAATGGTTCCAGGAATGCAATGTATATGCAATGTGTTAAATTATGTCATAACATATATAAATTATGGTAGTTTTACTAATTGTATTTACATTACATTATCTGTGATTCTGTTCTACATACATTCCTCACCTATATGCATATTTTGGTCTTCAGACATTGTTACACAACACAAGATTTTGGTTTTTTCTTTCCTTTTTTTACAAGAAGAAAAGACAGTTAAGATTCCGACAATGTCAGTGGTGGATTGTTCCCAGTTCTATCCGGTTCTTGAGAACCGGTAGTAAAAGCAGTGGGAGGCTCCGCCCACCTGCCCGGATGTCACAAGGTACAATCTGTGCATGCGCAGAAGCACACACGTGCTCCCATTGCAAACCGGTAGTAAAGGTAAGTAGAACCTCCCCTTGGACAACATGTAAATTCTGGTCCCATCTCTGCATTTGTTGGATGTAAATTTGTTGTGATGGTTAAAATCCTAAAAGTGCCAAGAATTGCATTAATCCAAATTGAGTTTTTCGTTTATATAAAGATAATTTGGGAATGTCAGCTTGCAGAGCCATATGGATCATCAATATTTAGAAATGAATTAAAGTTTGATGGCTGGGTTAAACTGATGTAGTTACTGGCAAAATGCTAACACTCACTGCATTTTATTTGACTGATTTACTATATTGCATCTTAAGTCACTAATTTCATGTTATTACTTGCCCTTTTTCAGGATGGATAATAAAACTAATATGGGTTGACAGCCTGTAATTTTATAGCCTCTTAATTCAGTACTCAAAATATATATTTTAACATTCCAGAATATCAAATAGATTTGTTATCAGGTTTAATTGATCGATATGTATAATATACTTTCCTTTTCTGTCCTGTCATCTTCGACAAATATAATGTTCAGAGTTTTCTTTAATACATTCTGTATACTTTGGATTTTAGAATCCTCCTTTAGTACAATCGTATGATAATGCAAAGCATATCAGTCCTGTCACAGATCATTAAATTCTCTTTGTTCTCCAAATCAGTGAGGGGAAGTGGAACTGAACATTTTTGTGGCATTCTGAATGTAGTATATTGAGTTTGTTCTTATAAAATGCCTGTTAAAGGATAGGATGCTGAGGCATTAGGAAGAAATGTTAACTTTAAAAAAAAGAATGATAGATTTTTGAGAAGGCACCATCTTTGCATTATTAAGATTGAGAGTTGAATAAATGAATGCAATAACAGAATTAACGCTAGCATATTAAAACTAATATGAGATTATTTCTATCAAACTCATACTTTCTTTCAAAATGCAAAGAGATACTTTATTTAATGCAACAATTACAAGGACAATAAAAGTTATGGGCAACTATTAAATGATATTAGGTTTTATGTGTAAGCACTGGGGTTTGATACGAATATAAGTAGTCCTCAATTTATGTCCATAATAGAGCCTGGAGTTTTCATTGAAAGTCCTGGTGGTCATAATCCAAGCTATGACCGACCTGATTTTATTAACTTCTTTTCCGGCAGTTGTTAAACAAAACACTGCAGTTATTTATTGAACACCATAGTTGTTAAATGAGATAATCCATCCCTATGGGAGTTTTAGACCAAAAACCAGCCCAATAAATCTCATGTCTGCAGAACTTTGTAAACAGCAAAAAGGTGAGCTGGTTGCCAAGCACCTGAAATACAGTCATGTGACCACAGTGGGGATACCATCAGAAGTCCAGAACCAGTTCATAAGTATATTTTGGGGAGTCGCTAATTTAAATAAGGAATACCTGTAATAATATATTGGAATGTCTTGATCAGATTGTTTGAAAGCTTTAAAAAAAGAATGTTTACCATAAAAGGAGCTTCATATTAAAACAATGTTTTAATAAATAAAAACATCTGAAAATAGTCAGATGGATTCTTTTTTGTTACTCTTAACATACCATTGGAGCAAATCACTGCAAATTACATGCATTTTGTTTTCTTACTGATCAAAATCTTTTTCCAAGTCCCTCCTTAATTATTATTCTTACTGCTTCTCAATGGTCTGTTCTGTTCCTTCCTCACCAATATAAACCATGAGATTTCACCTGATTAAAAATTATCGCTTCAAGCTCTATATGTGCTGATTTATTTGGGACAAGCATTCCTCCATTTTTATTTTGTTCCCCATAAATATATTTTTCTGGTATAAATTATGGAGGCAATTGAAGTGGAATAAGTTATCTCACATTCTCTGAAAACCTATACCAGGAGTGTCAAACTCATGGTCCATGGGCCGGTTGCGTCATATACTGGCCCCGTCTGGCTTAGCAAAGGGGGGAAAAAATCCCGATACGACACGTGATGCTGCCGTGACGATGCGAATTTGACACCTCTGTCCTATAGTCATACTTCCTGCTTGGTTATATCTTAAGGCAAGTGAAACATCCTGCTTCCTCTTTCATAAAAATACATTTACATGCCATAAGAGAGTAAATTGACAGGTGGAAAATTAAGAAATTAACAGGCAAAACAATGCACAGTGTTGATAAAACAGAAATAGTTTGAAATTGGAACCTGAAAAAATATTTGTCGGAGGCTTGAGCCTGTAGTTCCTTTGTATTTCATTCATGCTGGTTTTCTCATCTCTTATTTATATATGTGGTGCTAATGCCACCAGAGGGTGTCCATTTATTATTAAATATACTTTGACTTCAAAATAAGCTAATTGTGACATTTGGGCACCATTAATACTAAAAAAAAATGTACCCTGCTTTTCATGCTTAGGTCTTAAAGCAGTTATCATTTATGGGAGTGTTAATTATTTATGTTTTAAAATCAGGCAGTCTGGAATTCACGAAAATCTAAGCTGCACAAGTGACAATATGGTATGACAAGAGAGCAAAGTTCAAAACAAATATTATGCTTCTGGAGCAAGAGCATGTGGCAACGGATGATCTAGAGCCAATATAATTTGACTGCTGTGAAAATGTCAGAAAATCAGTTGTAGGAGGAATAACATAATTGGTGTTTAGTTTTCTGTACTTGTTACTCCTCAGCTCTGCTTGGATACAATGGACTTTTAATTGGATTCAGGGCACCCAGAGAGACCTTAATGCCCATTAGTGCACCTGTGTCATGCAGAGTGTTTCTTAAATGCCCTTTTATTGGTGTGTGTTTTAATTATCAAAGTGTGTAAAGTAATAGTCATTCTCTTCACATTATGATATTGGAGAGTAGATCGACTGGGTAGTTGTGAAGGCAAATGCACTTCCAAGTAGAACTGAGGGGTTTCCTGAGCTTCTGACAGAATCTTAAAAGAATGTCTTACAGAATAAAAGATTTTCAAGGGTCATTGAGGTAACAGTAACAGAGTTGGAAGGGACCTTGGAGGTTATCTAGTCCAGCCCTCTGCTCGAGTAGGAGACCCTATACCATTTCAGTTAAATGGCTGTCCAGCCTCTTTCTTAAAAGCCTTCAGTGATGAAGCACCCACAATTTCTGAAGGCAAGACATTCCACTGTTAGGAAGTTTCTCCTTAGTTCTGGATTGTTACTTCCAGTTAATATAATAAGGAAGCCTGTCTGTTTATTTATTTATTTATTTATTTATTTATTTATTTATTATTTATTTATTTATTTATTTATTTATTTATTATATTTCTATACCGCCTTTCTCCCGCAGGACTCAAGGCGGTGTACAGTCAAGAAAAAATAAAAGATACATAAACATCATAAAATTGATAATTAAAATTATAGCATAGTTTAGCCCAAATAAATAAAACCCAGAATTATATAATATTTTAATCATTCCCAGTTAACGTGCTTAGCCCTGCCTGATTGAACATCAGGTCTTGAGGGCATAGCGGAAAGCACGGAGATTAGGGATGTTTCGTATATCAGGGGGCAGTTCATTCCAAAGGGTTGGAGCCCTTACAGAGAAGGCCCTCCCCCTGGGAGTCGCCAGTCGGCACAATTTGACTGACGGTACCCTGAGTAGTCCCTCCCTGTGAGAACGAACTGGTCAGTGGGAGGCTATTGGTGGCAAAAGACGGTCTCGTAAGTACCCAGGCCCTAAGCCATGGAGCGCTTTAAAGGTGATAACTAACACCTTGAATTGCACTCGGAAGACCACTGGGAGCCAGTGCAGCTCGCATAGGAGAGGTGTTACATGGGCGCAACGAGATGCACCCATAATCACCCGCATGGCTACATTCTGGACCAGTTGGAGCCTCCGGGTGCTTTTCAAGGGGAGCCCCATGTAGAGAGCATTGCAGTAGTCCATAATTTTGATAATGTTACTTAAAACATTACAATACTTTACAATTCATCTTTTTTGTATCATCTTTGAATCATTTCATTTGTTGAAGCATCCAAAGGACATACAAATATGCTGTAATAACATCCATGTAATTTGAACATTCATATTCAAAAGGATAAGTTATAATGTATATGGATGTATAACTTCTATACATTTTTGTTTTCTTGGAGTTGAATGTTAAAGTCATTCAAATGAACTGAAGAGGCAATCCTCATTTAGCGACTGCACTTAATTGGGATCATTGATATGGTCACAAAGTGGAAAATCACGACTGTGACTGTGTTATGATTTTACTTCAGCTTTTCTTTTTCCTCACTCCTTCACTTCTTGGAATGCTCACTCCAGCACTGAGATGATTAGCAAAATGAGAATTAATGTCGAGAAAGTGTTTTCAAGAGAGTAAGCAGGCACAAATGAGGATTGTGCGTATTGAGGATCCCTGGAGACAGCGGTTAGAATGTAATATTGCAAGCAAACTCTGCCCAGAGCCTGGAGTTCAATTCTGACCATCTCAAAATTGATTCAGCCTTCCATCCTACTGAGGTTGGGAAAATAAGGACTCAGATTATTAGGGGTGGGGGGGTGGGGAGGGGGAATATGCTGACACACTATAAACTGCTCAGAAAGTGCTGTAAAGTGGAGTGGTATATAAGTCTAAGTGCTATTGCTATATAAGAGCTGTGATGGCACAGTGGTTAGAATGTAGTACTGCAGGCAGGAGTTCAATCCTGACCAACTCAAAATTGACTCAACTTTCCATCCTTCCGAGGTCGGTAAAATGAGGGCCCAGATTGTTGGGGAAAATACGTTGACTCTGTAAACCACTCACAGAGTGCTATAAAACACTGTTAAGTGGCATATAAGTGTAAATGCTATTGCTTTTGAAAGGAGAATACTGGTGGTGTCAATTTGGCCAGCATGGTCATAGCTCCCAATCCTGAGTGCACTAGGCAAACAGCCAGTGATAGCTTATTACTTTCAATGTATGCTTCACATTGTGTGTGTGTGTTTATTTATTTCTATGCCACCCATCTCACCCAACTCTGGTTGGCTTACAAACAATAAAAAAGATAAATATAGAAACAATAAAAATTTAAAAAGTTACGTGAGAGCCAAGAGCAAGGACAGCACGGGGATGAGGTTTTGTTCACTAATTCTAATTCTAATTTTCTGCAACTCCTTAGTCTTCAATATTTCTGTTGTGGGGGTGGGGGATAAAAAGAGAGCACAATCTCAGGCAGAAGAGAGATTGCCTAAGGAGACCATTTATTTAGGCAGTATCCCTGCTCTTCAAGAGGAAAACAAGAAAAAAAGAGCCAGGCACAGAACCAACTAACTGTAATAATAAAAGAGAGTGGGGGGAGAGAGAGAGAGAGAGAGAGAGAGAGAGAGAGAGAGAGAGATGTGAAGTTTGAAAATAAACACCTTGGTCACACAATAATTTTTTCAGCATTGTTATGCTGGGAACAGTCATTGCAAGAGTTAGAAAGAACTAAAAAAATAAACAATTAAAATGATAAAAAGTTTGTTTATAGAAACATAGATAAACCTCACGTTTATTACACAGAAACATATAGTATTAATTTATCTGTTTCAAATACTAAAAATGGTCATGTAATATAATTTAGAAATTAATATTCCATTGGTCCCTTTGTCTTTTCTTGGGATTTAATTGAAGCATAGGAAAATCTGAAGTTTGCAAACTGCTGGAGGTGTGATTTTACTTTATGAGGGAGAACATGCACATTACAGAAATCTTGTCATCTCCGAACCAATTAAGCATAGGAACACCACACTCTTTGACAGTATTTCTAAAGAAAATTCTCTTTCATCCAATTGAGTGAGAACTGGCCAAAAACAGTCAGGAAAATATATCTTACTGGAATAAACTATTACTCGTATGATATAAAAAATGCAGGATACATTCTCTTTCTTGCACTGCTTTAAAATGCAAGTTTAGAAAGATTAGTGACTTTTAAGATTTTTTTATGAAAATGTGAACAAATGGATGTTTTTTTAACAACATTTTGGCAATTTATATTTGTTACATTAAAAACGAAGGCCAGGCATATGATTAACCTTAAATTGATCTTTCTTGGGCTGATATTATCTACAAAGCAATCCACAGCTAAGCCATGGACTATTTATTGGGCAAAATATTAGTAGTGCAAATTTAATGAAGACTTCTTAGAGGAACATTTCAAGAAGCAATAATCTTCACTACAAATGATACACTCTGTCTCTTTCTGTCTCTTTTTAATATTTCATTTCCTGTATATGTGACTTCGAGTTACAACCACAATTGAGCCCCAAATTTCTGTCGCTAAGTGAGACATTGGTTAAGTGAGTTTTGCCCCATTTTATGATCTTTCTTGACACAGTTGTTAAGTGGATCACTGCAGTTGTTAAGTTAGTAACATGATTGTTAAATGAATCTGGTTTCCCCGTTGACTTGGTTTGTCAGAAGGTTGCAAAAGGTGATCACATAATTCTGGGACAACGGAAGCATCATAAACATGAATCAGTTGCCAAGCATCTGAATTTTGATCACATACAGTAATGGCCAAAATTGTGGAAACCTTTTGGCAAAAGTGTATTTTTGAGATTCCATGGCTAATAACACCACTTTTCCCCCCCAAGATAATCATATTCCACTGCTGGAATGGCCTGGGAATAGCCCAGACAACCCAATTGAAAATCTATGGAGCCGACTAAAGAAACTTCTTAGTCAGAAGCGACCCAGCAATAACACCCAGTTAATAGAAGCAGTCATCTTGGTTTCACATTATAACAGCTGCAGAACTAAAAGACTTGGTTCACTCCATGGGAAGACATTATAAGGCCATAATTCATGCTAAAGGTTACCCAACTAAGTATTAACTAATGTGATAATTTTTGTATATCTCATTTTTTCTATGGTGATAATTTTTGTATATCTTGTTTTTTCTATGTATTTCACTTTTCTTCTTTATACTGTAACTGCTATTCTAATAGCAAATCCTTCATAAAAGTTATTGCATTACATTCTTTATTAAATTATCTTTCCATTTATATATAATTTTATGGTAAAGGTAAAAGTTTCCCTTGCACATTTATGCTAGTCGTTCCCGACTCTAGGGGGCGGTGCTCATCTCCATTTCAAAGCCGAAGAACCAGCGCTGTCCGAAGACGTCTCCATAGTCATGTGGCCCGCATGACTAAACACCAAAGGTGCATGGAACGGCTGTTACCTTCCCACCAAAGGTGATCCCTGTTTTTCTACTTGCACTTTTTACGTGCTTTCAAAATGCTAGGTTGGCAGAAGCTAGGACAAGTAACGGGAGCTAACATTTCGATCAACAAGCTCAGAGTTTTAGCCATTGAGCCACCATGTCCCTAATTTTATGGTACCCAGTTTTCCTCAAAATAAGACATCCCCTGATAATAAGCCCAATCGGGCTTTTGAGCACATGGCAATAAGGCCAAGCGCTTATTTCAGGGTTCAAAAAAATATAAGACAGAGTCTTATTTTCGGGGAAACACGGTACTACTACAAAAAAAAGTGGTGTTAGCTAGTTTTAGAAAATACACTTTTCCCAAAAGGTTCCCACAATTTTGGCTATTACTGTAATCATGAAGATACTGCAAAGATCATATGTGTGAAAAAAAGTCATAAGTCAGTGTCATAATTTTCTATCTAGATGTACACAAGCAAATAACATTATCTGTACATTGTATATTTTTTTACTGTAAAGAGCCCCTCTTGTTTAAGGCCAGGGAGACTAGTGATGACAGTAGGTGACCATCACAAGAGTTGTTATGTCTCCAGATACTTTTTGCTATTAAATACATGGTTTCACTTCATTGAACACTGCTGTTTCCTTATGAAAAAAGCTGCTTTCTCATTGGGAATAAAAAAGCTATTTATTGCAGCAGTAGACTTTGCTGTTTCAATTTCAGCTCACATATACAGTACTGATCTTTAAAAAATAAAAGTAGATATGCTTTCATTAAATAAGAATTGAACAATGTTCTAGTCTATTTTTAATGGAATTTTAAAATTACACGGTTCCAGATCATAATACCATCGTTGAGTTTAAGGCAAACACTTCCTTGTCCCTGCTGAATTTTTGTCAAGTTTTGGTGGGCACACATAATGTGTTTTTTGTGATAAACATCATCTTTGTTTTTCTTCTTTGTACTGAGTGAATATGTGTTTTCTAACGCTTTCTCCGCTGTTTTAGAAGAGCATAAGTATTATTTGGTCCCCATTTTTTTCCTCGCAAAATGTGTCTTGTTCCACTTACTTTGTCATTTTTCTTTATTTTTCTTATTGAATTTTCTACAGTTTCTATTGTTGAAATACAATACTTGGTGTTATCAGAACTTTGCTTTATCTATGATTTTACCATTGCTGTGGCTTTTTCCTCTTTTATTTATTCTAGGAGTAGAGCATAATATACAATATTCAAATTTATCTCTTTTATCATTTTAGTCCTCTTTTCCTCTGGCTGAGTTTGCACATGCCATAACATGGGCATCATTTTATGTGTGAATCTGACCACTTTAACTTGTTTAGCAAGCCATGATTAACCTACAATATCGAGGTTTATCTTATTTCTTGCAATCTTCGGAAAATAAAATACATTTGTTTGTTGAGTGTGCTTTTTCCCTTTCTACATTTAATGGTTTTTCAGTTTTCTTTATGAAATGCCTGCCATGCTTTGCTGTACCTTAATGTTAGAACTAGATCTGTGTTTTTCCATTAATACTACTTGAAGCAAATCTTCAATTGCAGTTAAGTGTTTTAGTGTTTTAATTTTTTAAGTATAATTATTTTCTCCTGCCTGTCAATTCCATGTGTACCCATCCATTTTGTCAGAAAGACCTCAAAAGCAAAAATTTGTATTCTTTTATACAAATTTTTCTGAGGGAATCTGTTGAATAATGTAGGGTTATCTAGGCTGCAGAAATTCAAATGACAATTAAGTGACAGCAAAAGTAATCCTTGACTCACAACCGCAATTGGAACCAGAATTTATGTTGCTAAGCAAGGCAATTGTTAGATGAATTGTGATCCGTTTTATGACCTTTTTTCTATTGCTGTTAAATGAATCACACAGTCTATGGGGATTCTCAGTCATCCAGGTCATGGTTGTCCCAAAGGTGCTTTTTCAAGAGGCAATTGTACTTTCTGGTTTTTCTTTGAAGACGTTTCTTCAGCAGAGCTCTGTTATTCTGTTGTTACTAGTCATTAAGTGAGGTACTCATGTGACTGCCTTGCTGCACAACAACAGCCCTGGCCAGTAGTGAAATGTAAAATTTGTTACTATCGGTTTTGTGGGCGTGGCTTGGTGGGGGGGGCTAATGTGACTGGGTGGGCGTGGCCAACTTTTTAAAAAAAACTTTTAAAGCATTTTTTACAACCTATTCGGGGGAATAGGTTGTAAAAAATGCTTTTAAAAGGTTAAAAAAAGGCTGTGACAATCACAGCTGTGCCTCATGACAGCCAGAGCCTTTTTTTATCTTTTAAAAGCATTTGTCCTTTGCTTCTTTCCCCCTTTTCTGTTTCTTCCATTATTAATATTAATATAATCTCTGAAATTCTCCTTTTTATTATTACTAGCCCCATAATCATTTAGGTTTCCATAGTCAGTCTCTTTGTCTTCTTTATTATCAGTCTCTTTTTCTTGCTTCTCCGTGATTATTTCCTTGTCAATCTGAATAAATTCTAAGTCATTTTTTAGATCATCAGGTTTCGGTTTTTCATATAGTATTAGAGTCATTTCCCTTATTTCCATCTTCAATAATAAGTACATCGTTTTCATCATTTCCTTAAGTTCCTTCATTTTGTATTTTTTCAGTTAATATTATTCCAGTTTCAAATTGGGTTGTAATCCTCCTAAGTGCTAATGTCCAAATGGGGCCCAAGTAGCCATTTTCCCTCCTTGGTGTTATGTGACGTGTTAGTGTTACAAGGTCTCAGGTGTGAAGGGGAGCAGGTGTGTTAAATTTGGTCTTATTGCTCTCACTCTTAAATCTTCTTATAGCCTAGGCCATTTTTATTTAGAGCAACAATTCATTTTTTTAGATTTTTTCAGATCCTCAGAGAGTTCATTGACATGAGGTGCCATGTTGAACTTCAGTGACCCAGTATGAGAGAGTGAGAGTGACCAGGCTGGGAGTGGGCTTCATGCAGGGGTGGGCTGCTGGAGGTTTGCAGGGGTTCGGGAGAACCTCTAGCTAAGATTTTGTGCATTTTGTAGAATCCCCAAATCCCACTCCTGGCTGCCCCGCTCCCCCCCACCGCCCAGGAGTCCCCCTGCAGCCCGTTTTGGATGGAGGTCAGTGTAGGGCACATGTGGAGGCTCGGGGATGGTGAAAAACGGGCCTACCGGAAGTTTGGGAAGGCCAGAAATGTGCCTCCAGAGGGCCTGCGGAGCCTGGGGAATCCGTTTTTGCCCTCTTGGAGGCTCAAAGAAAGCCTCCGGAGCACAAGGAGGGCAAAAACTCCCCCCCCCCAACATGGTGCAGGAGCCTGACTAGGCCACGCCCACCATGGCCATGCCCACCCAGCAACTGAGCGGAGAACCCCTTGCTAAAATTTTTGAAGCCCACCCCCTGGCTTCATGCTGTGAAAAATTGGCCAGGAAAGCAGCGAGACCAGGCATGCCTTCTCAACAGCTAGAACAAGAAGATGACAGGGAACGTCAGCTGGGGCAGCATCGGGGGGTGTCAGAGTTTGTGCTGGTGAGGGTGACTTCAGCAGGGATGTGGGAAGCAGCCCCGGAGTTGTGTGATTGTTGGCCTTCTTACTGCCTTGTTAAACAGAACGCAAGAGGCCAAAAGGGAAGACACTGGGGGAGATAAGGGGGGGGGGAGTTGGAAGAAATGATTTACATTACTGAGGTTTGGGGTTGGGAGGGACCAAACCTGGGATGTCTTGGTTTGGAGGGTTGCTGGAATTGCCATTTCTAATATTGTCATGTGATAACTTGCTTTATGACTGCATGGCTTAGTGATTCCTGGTTCCAATTGTGGTTCTAGGTCAAGGACTACCTGTATCTGCCATTGCTCCTTTTCTGGGCTACCTTGCTCTGAACTGTACAAGTTGCTATGAACTGAGCTATATACGAGGGTAACTTGGCAAGTACAATTGGAGAATAAGTATAGTTAAATTGGATCCAATGCCAGTTTATTAATTGTTTAGTGCAAAAAGGAACAAGCTGTCGGAAGCTGTGTGTTGTTTCCGCATGCTCCTGCAAGCAATATGAAATCCATTATTGTAAGAGCAGTCAGTTTGAATTTGCAGTAGACTGCAATGAACACATCACAGTTTAGTAAACTTACAGTAGCAGCTACCTTTTGTCTGATTGATTTGCTTTGAGATAGGGCGTAAATTATCAGTTCTTTGTCCTCATTACTGTTGCAGTCTGGTATGTATGCTCAGTCAGTGCATACGTAGGCATGAATATATTGTCTTAATAAGGATATTAGTTTAAAATTATAAATTAATATATGTAAATTAAAATAATAAAACATTATTAAAAAATGAGCTTTAACAGGGTTTGAAATAAGAGGTAGCTTGACGCCAGGAGTATAACTAAGAGGGCATTTAAAAATTATTAGCATTAGGCCCAGTAGAGCTATAGTAAAGGTACAGCTGCAGTTGTGATTCTTAGTGTAAGCTAGGAGCTCTGAGATTTTACCCTGGTGATTGCAGCTGTAAGCTGTGCTAATACTGATCTTTCTGTCCACCTGCTATGGATGCAGTCATAAAAATGTACTAATGCAATGTCAAAGACAGTGCTTACCTAAAAAAGAGAAGGAAAAAAAACCACAGTCTTTAGGAAAGCTTCCAGATCACAGAACTTCAGATGATTCTAAATGACATAAAGTGATACAGAAAACTCTTAAGAATGTATGTTAAAGAATATACCTAATGATATCTATTTCTAAACATGAGGGTAAAACTGATTTTGCTTTCATTCTAGTGAGGATTTACTCAGTTTGCATTTCTCTAACCTGATTATGAATCCATAGCAAATGGAACAAAAATGCCACCTCAGGAGCTTCAGATATGAAATATTTAAACTGTCAATCTGTCAATCAAATAGAACCTGCAAAACATGCAAGACTGATGTCAGCCCTCCAGGTAAATCAGATAGGAGGCATCACTAAATGAGCCACATCTAATTTATTGTAAGGCTATAACAATTTGCAAGTTTGAATCTTCCTACTGCCATTTTTAACTACTTAATTCAATAGGGCGGGTCCTTCCTAAATTTCTTTCTATGACCATTAAGCCATTGGCTCTTGTCTCTCTTGTCTGATGGTTTCCTAGTAGCAACTCTTCCTCTGATCTCAGAAGTTCATCCACACATTACATTATATCATCCTCCCCTTCAGACTCTTCTTGCCTTCCTGAGTTCCCAGGAGAAATAGGTTGTGGGTAGCCTTTCCAGTATATTAAATTCTTGACCTGTTTCCTCTGCATCTAGAGTCTAACATCACTTCCACCCTGTAATATTCCTCCCCATGTACCAGAATGGGACTGGAGAGGGGTGCTGTCTGTGAATGTAACGTGAAGATTTCTTTTTCTCACACAGTGGTTGATGGACTATAGGGTATACTTTCATTGATGTTGGCAATTGCTGTATTGATTTGCTTAGTTATTGGGAAGAGACCAATAAATTTTATGTCCCATTTCTTGGAAGGTTTTGCTGAATTTAAAAAATGTGGTAAAAAGTCAAATAAGCCTAGGGTATTGATGTTTCTTCTTCCAGTTTTAAAATCATCTTCTTCCAATCCACCTTCCTTTAATATATGTTAAGATATTGGTTGAATAAATAAGGGGATAGTCTACAGCCTTGTCATGCTCCTTTGTAAGTTTGGATCCAGTCTGTTTCACCATATTCTGTCTGTATTTTGGATTCCTGACTTCTATACAATGTATGTTTCTCATGACAACAATGAGATGTCTTTGGATTCCTATTTTTCTGTGCATGTTCCACAGCTTGACATGGTCAACAATCAAAGGTCTTTCCATCATCAATGAAACACATACCAACTTATTTTCTCTGTTCTTGGGCTTTCTTAATAATCCACTTTGCATCAGCAATCATTCATTAATAAAGGGAGACTAGTATAGAGGTATTTGCATCAGCAATCATTCAGAAATAAAGGGAGACTAGTATAGAGGTATTAGGTTAATGAATCTTCCTAATATGTAAGTAGCCCTGGGTTCGAATCCCAGAAGGGAATGGCTAGCCGATGAGAGCTAAATAGCTTGAAATAGACCTATACTAGTCTCCCTTTATTTCATTGTCAGTAACTATAAATTCAGACTTTCCTTCATTTTTCATGTCTGTTTCCATCAATGCTTTTACAGATGTTGTAATATCATGAAAATAATTTTATTAAGAATTATAAATAAAAAATAAAAGAAAATACAAACTATGAAAGAAACAGAAAAATAGAAAAAGATAAGGGGAAGGAAGGAAGGAAGGAAGGAAGGAAGGAAGGAAGGATCTTCCCAGCAAGTAAAAAATAATTTCAATAGCTTGTCACCATTACTAAATACAAAATCTCTCTTCTCTTCATAATTCATCTCTTAAGTAAAATAAATAAATAAATAATAAATAAATAATCAATCAATCAATCAATCAATCAATCCATAAGCTTTGTCAATCATTCCTTGTCAGAAAAACTCCACTAATGGGAACCAGATATAACTTTCCATGAATTTTGAAGGGTCACACTTTTTAATCCCTTCAGAAAGAGCCCTAGAACTAGTTTTTCTGTTCATCTGTTTTTGAGATGAATGTTCATCTTTCAAAACTTTAATAGATTTCTTTGTATATCAAATAAATAACATTTGTCCTTTTGTTTGTCTCCTCCAGAGGAATCATTCAAGACCTTAACAAAAATCTTTCATATATCCAGAAAAAAAAGTTATCTAAAGTCATGTCCTGGTTCAGTAGTGGTACATCTCCTTTAGGGAACAAATCATCCACCAATTCCATTTATATGCCTATATATTTCTCCATAACAGGAATCTCCAACCTTGGCAACTTTAACTTTAAGCAAAGCTCGCTGAAGAATTCTGGGAGTTGAAGCCCATAAGTCTTAAAGTTGCCAAGGTTGGAGACCCATGCTCTGTAACATTACTTATTGTGGTTAATTTCAAAAATGTCCATTACATCTTATTCTTATTCTGTAACTTCATTACAACACGCTCAAGAAGTTTGTCAGTTTTTTCAAAGAAATTGGTAAAAAAATGTACAGTGGCTTCTGTAATAGAAATCTGCTTCATTCTTTCCTTTATCCTTTAACTACTCTCTAGAGTCCAGCCATCTCCTTATCACAAAATTCCCCAAACAAATTCAATTTTTCTTGTGAGAAAATTTTTTCTAATTAGATCAAAGCTATCATTCCAAACCAATCTGGATCACCCTTAATCCATTGTCAACTTTCTAAAATCCCTATTCTAAGCATTATTTTTCTGTATAATCCAAACTTCATATATTTCAAAACTAAATTCACATTGTCTTCCATTAAGGAGAAGGGTATCACCCGATGAATACAAGAAAGGGTCTTTATGTCACCAAAATTGTTCAGTTTCTAAGCTGTCTACAACTCTTTGCGACCCCCGTAGACCACAGCATGCCAGGGTTTCCTCTCCTCCCATTTTTCGGAGTTTGTCCATATTCATGTTTGTAGCATCAGTGATGCTATCTAACTATCTCATTCTCTGCTGTCCCCTTCCCCTTTTGCCTTCAATGTTTCCTAATTATTTCCCAATTAATGTCACCAATACAATTATAAATAAAAGATTTCTGAAAAGGGATTAAGAAATGAGGCTCATCAAGCTTAATCTCCATTGAAGTTTGTTTTGCAGAGGTGAGATTGGTGGAATCATAACTCTCAATCACTCAATTCATAAATTGGCCACAGAATGGTGGTTTCTGCAGTCTACTCCCGAGGAGCATTAGTTCAGAATATAGATGATTTCAATGATCCATCCTTCTGGAGAGATTTCACCATCCCGGATCCTGCATTCAACCGCAATTTCTTCACAAACACAGTTCTGCATATCAGCCTGTTCACCTTGGCTCACTCACTGAATCTTTGTCTCAGAAGTTGTTATAATACTACTTCTTGCTTCTTCTAACAGTTGTCCAAAACTCTTTGTTAAGTTACTAAAATCAGGGGTGCTATTCACCAGGTTCTGACAGGTTCTCAGAATTTTGAGTAGTTCAGAGAACAGCAAATGCCTCCTCTGGCTGTCCCCAGAGTGGGGTGGGAATGGAGATTTTGCAATATCCTTCCCCCAGGAGTGGGGAGGGAATGGGGATTTTGCATTATCCTTCCCCTGGACTGGGGTGGGAATAGAGATTTTGCAGTATCTTTCCCCTGCCACGCCAACCAAGCCATGCCACCCCCACTAAGCCAGCCCCACAGAATCGGTAGTAAAAAAAAATTGAATTCCACCACTGACTGAAATGTTTCTATTTCTCTTTCAATATCCTTTTTACAATAAAATACATTTATTTAATTTTATATCCCACCACAATCAGTTTTGCTTAGATATACTTTCTTTTTTCACACTTTCACCTCTAGAAAGCATAGGGGAAAAGATGAATTTTCAGTTGTTGCCAAACATTTTTTTATAGGAGCTGCCTCAGCGCAAGGAAAGTCCATCTCAAGCAGCTGTCAAATTGCATTTGAGGCTCTCAATATGTGTCACAGGAATTCAACCAGATTTACAATTTTTAAAAAAAGCAGAGATGATCTGAGAGGTTTCTTGATCCCAGAGGGATTACTACCTGAATTTAGCTCGGGGGTTAACTGGCAAAAAGTTGTTTTAACAACGAATATCTTGACATGTACTGTTCTAATTTTAAAATAATGTTCTAATGGCATTGCTACTGCCTTGATTCTACTTCTCCAAGACATCCTTATGGGAGGGAATGGGTGCCATGAAAATCCATTAATTTTGAAATAAAGTAAAGCTATTGCTTAATGCATTGTAAGCCGCCCTGAGTCTTCGGAGAAGGGTGGCATATAAATCAAATTTAAAAAAAAAAGAAAAGAAAAAGCACTTTTGGAACAACCATGGCGTGGATGACTAAGAAACTCCATAGACATTTCCTAAGAATAGAAAAAACAAAACCCCAAATATGAATGGGGAACTAGGAAGCACTAGTAGAGTACAACAATGCAGGAAATGTACTTTTATTGCTTTTGTCAAATATAATGTACTACAAACTTCCATTTAATAACCTTGTTCTCTCTAAGGCTATGCAGTGTCTTAGAATCATGGGTTTATTTTTACATACGTTTTTTTATTCCTCGTTTAATTCCTGAAAATATCCCAAGTATATTTAATCATAACATTTTAAATATGAATGAAAGGACAGTGAATTAGTTACAGAATTGGGTTTCTGAGTCCGAATTGTGCTTTCTAAGTCATTTGTTCGATGGAAGGGTTTAGTGCAGATAATCTCTGCCTGATTTTCTTTTAACCTTTCCTTAGTATGGGATGAATAATAATTGGGTTCAGGTTGGGGGAAAAACTAAATTCACATTGGAATGTACATTTGTTTTAATCTTCAGTGACATGTACCATTGTGAGCAAAATTTTACTGGTATAGACAATCTTTAGAATCAAGGAATTAATGTTAAGAAATATAAGATGGTACCATTACTGAGATGAAAGAGGGAGAAAAGAAAACTCTGATAACTTGAAAGTACAGGATGTTGAAAACAGAATGGGGAAAAAAAGACAGTTCAGGTATTGACCTCTCACCTTCTGCCATGCAGTTTTCCTGATTTCTTTTGTTGTGATGACTCCCAATAAAATAGAGTCTGTATCTGTGAAGAATTCTGGAACTCTTGCTTTGAGCATTGCTCTAGGAAAATTATACAAGAAATAAATGTAATAAAAATAAAACCAAAACAATGAAATTGAAACTGCCTGTTGGTACAACTTAATCGCAGTAAGACAGAGTGACAATGCAATAAAACACTAATTAAAAGACAAATTTTCAATGGTACTGTAAAAAGAAAACATAAATTAGATATTTTCAAATAACAACTTCTGGAATACTTGAAAATATAAGAAAATGAAGAGAGACCTAAAACTGTAGAAAGAGATTGAAAGTAATAAAAATTTAACAAAGCTTTTGAAATCTTAAAGGAAATCATAATAAAAATAAATATAAAAAATTATAGCAAATATAAAACCCCAATTAAAATTCAAGGTATGTGCCCCTAGTAGTCAGTCAGCTGGGACTAAAAGCACCTTTGAATAAACAGTTTTAACTTGTTTATAATATTGCAACAAGATGAGATCTACAGATATTTCAAAGTGAGTGGTAGGGAGATAATATTACATGAAGTACAGAGAAGAATTTCAGCCTCACTCCTACCTCATTAGCATCACATGGAGAAGGAATTTTCAGTAGGCCTTCTCTCTATGAATGGAGAGGATATGCAGATTTTATTTTGGGAACAAGCTGCCTGTTGTATCCTGGAACTGCACTATCATACTCCTTTCCATACATTCTTAGCATCCAGTGTCTCAAAATTCTGTGCACACTGATCAAACAATTTGGAAACTTCACAATAGCCACTCTATGGTACTAAAGATACTACTAATCTGTCATCAATATCACCAGAAAGCATGGCCAAAGGGAATTCAGTTCTGTACACCCCAGGTTAAAAAAGACATTGATAACTGGAGTGCGTCCTGCTCACACACAGTTTCTATGGTATGTTTCAGTTTACTTATTTTAGCATGCAAATCAAAACAAGAGTCTCAAATGATTGCCTGAATGACTCCTATCAAATAGGAGCACGCAGAAGAATAGTCCAAAATCCATCCAAAGGTCTGAGAGTTGGGTCAGGATTGTCAGTCATTCCAAAGATCAGGGGTTCAACATTTCTTATGCAAACAGGGATATCACACAAGATCTGGAGATCAGACATTGCTTCAGGCAAGGGGAACATAGGTCAGAGCTGCTTCTTAAATGAGGTTGCAGCTAACTGTCATCAGTCAAGAGATTTACTTCCTTGCCTGGCAAGAAGCCTAATATAATGACATTCCTCTGCTCTTCAGTACACTCATTGGATGCAGGGGCTGGGAGGCCTAATATCATCAAAATCATCTGACTGCTTCAGCTACTCTTATGTTTTATCAGATGATTCCTGGCTTTGACATTCCATAGGTTCTTCTGAAGCCTCTTCCTCAACCTCTGAGTCCTGAACCATGACTCAGAAAGTCCAGAGCAAGGCCTTCAAGATGATAAAAGGATTGGAAACCAAAACCTAAGAGGAATGGTTTAAAATTTAGGTATGTTTAACTTAGCATACTAAAAAGCAGAGACATCACCCTGCCAACAAAAGTGTGTATAGTCAAGGCTATAGTTTTCCCAGTTGCAATGTATGACTGTGAAAGTTGGATCATAAGAAAGGATGAGTGCCAAAGAATTGAGGCCTTTGAACTATGGTGCAGGAGGAGACTCCTGCGAGTCCTTTGGTCTGCAAGGCGATCAAACTGGTCAATCCTAGAGGAGACAACGCTGACTGCTCTTTAGAAGGCCAGATCCTGAAGATGAAACTCAAATATTTTGGCCACCTAATGAGAAAGAAGGACTCACTGGAGAAGAGCCTAATGCTGGGAAAAATTGAGGGCAAAAGAAGAATGGGATGACAGAGAATGAGGTTGCTGGATGGAGTCACTGAAGCAGTAGGTGTGAGCTTAAATGGGCTCCAGAGGATGGTAGAGGACAGGAAGGCCTTGAGGAACATTGTCCATGGGGTCGCAATGGGTCAGACACGACTTCTCAACTAACAACAATAAAATGTTTAACTTGCAGAAGAAAAGGTTGAGAGGGAATATGATAGTTGTCATCCGATAACTGAAGGCTGTCACATTGTAGAAGGTTTCATAATTAAAACTAGAATGATGGGATGAAACTTCAAGGAAGTGGATACGGGTTTTTTTTTCTTCCATTCAATCATATCCAATTCTTGAAGACAGCTTGGACCAATCCTTGCAGTCTCTTGGCAAGGTTTTACAGAAGTGGTATTTATCTATTCATTTATTTGATTTTTATAACTTCCCATCTGAACAAATGACTGGATAAAACTGTTACCATGGATGGTTTATCATTGCTTCTTTCTAAGGCTGAGAGAAAGCGACTGGCCCAAGGTCACCCAGCTGGCTTCATGCTTAAGAAAGGAATAGAAGTCACAGTCTTCTGTCTGTAGCTGATGCCTTAACCACTTTATCAAACTTGCTCTGGATACAGAATAGACACCAGGGAAAAATTTTTGACAGTAAGATCTGTCAATCATTTAAATAGGGAACCAGATGGAGTGTTTTTTTCCTCTTTCACTAGAGATTAGTCATCTATCAGGGATGATGGAGCGAATCCTGCTGTGTAGAAGGGGTTGGATTTGATGACCTCTTCGGTCCTTTTCAACTCTATTGGAAAGGACCTAAAGAGGTCATCAAATCCAACCCCTTCTACACAGGAGGTGACTGCTTCACTTCCCATGTTTTAAATTATAATAGTGACTGATTTTTATTTTATCTCAGATGATTAATGAGTGCATGATGTTTGTGATGTTTGTATGGATTTTCTGCTATTGTTCCACATTTCTATCCTGCAAAGCACCCAAAGAAAGTTTGGATTTTAGTATTCTTTAATTTTTATTTTATTTGTATACTCCTCCATAAGCTGAAAGAAGCTTAAAACCACTGGATTTTGCAGTATTTTCAAAAACAATGCATAGTTATTCAAGCACACTTTTCTGTATCTCTTACCTTATATGCTAGCCTTTTGTTATCCTAGCACTGCAGAAGAGAGACTAAGGTTAAGAATGTGAGTTGTGTGCTTAAATACGTTGGTAGCTGAACTGAGATTTAAAAAAGGATTTTTCTGGATGAAGGATAGATCATTCTAAATAACTTTTTATACAGAGTAAGACAGGAGGTGTGAGACAAGAAGATTAAAAAGCAGCAGATGGGGATGATAGGCAAAGTGTCCCTAGTATGGAAATCTACTTCACAAAGATGGACAAAGTGAGAATTTTATGATTCAGGCTACCAATTCTACAAAAATCCTGCAGACAGCTAACTGTTCCATATGACCTTGGCAATGACACTTTTTATCTCAAGATGTAAGAACACCCATACCAGAGAGCCAACCAAATCAGAAATTATATGGTCCTTTTTGTCAGCAAATTCTTTGTCTCTCTGTCAAAAAAATAAGATCATGCTACAGATTTGCTTTTATTTTTTAGATGTTTTCCGGGTGCAGTTTTCAAAATATACCACAGTTTCTGGAAACCATCTAAAAATCAAAGTATCATGGTTCCAAGTAACACCCCCAATGAAATCAAACTCTGAGGCTTGAATTTCCTCAAAGCTAATTTTTATTAGAGATGTCATATTGGCACATCTGGGAAAACCTGAATCTGAGAGCTTCCAGGTTTTCCTCACCCAAAAGAAAGTTCAAGTCCTTGCCCATGACCCACATGTCCATTACACGCACCAATCAGGTACCCTCTGGAACAGAAGATACAAGGCAACTCAGCCTTGACTTTCTGGAAAGAATGTTATTTTGACTATATATCATCTTCACTCCATATAATCCCACCTCCCATTTTCCCACAGTAGAATTTGTGACCGGCCTGAAGGCTCAAAGGTAAAAGATGACTTCCAGGTCTGACACAAAGACTGTTAAGCTATCATAAGTTTAAGTTAAGTTAAGTTAAGTTTAAGGTATCATAAGTTAAGTTTACCATCGTAAGAAAACCAGTCTAGTGTAGTGGTGAAGGTTCTGGCCTAGAAACCAGGAAACTACGAGTTCCAGTCCCACCTTAGACATAAAAGCCAGCTGGGTGACTTTGGGCCAGTCACTCTCTCTCAGCCAAACCCATTTTACAGAGTTATTGTTGAGGGAAAAATTAGAGGAAGAAGTATGGTAGATACATTCAACACCTTGAGTTATTCATAAAATAATAAAGGCAATATAAAAAGTAATAATATTTCTTGAGTATTGGAAAATTACAATGGATAATTTCCAGTGTAGTTTGAGCCTTGAGCTTGCCAGTTCAGTACCTATACCCAGATTACAGTGAGCTCACACAATATTCAACTTAGCTAGCAGAAAATACAACTTTATTAACCATTTTTTTCCCATGCTGCTGTGATGTCCAGTTTCCAGAGATTGCCTGGAATAGTCCCTGCAGTTTTCTTGGTGAGATATTTCAGAAGTGGTTTTCCATTGTCTCTTAGGGCTAAGAGATACTGATTGGCCCAAAGTCACTTTGCTGGCTTTGTGCCTTAGATGGGAGTAGAACTCACAGTCTCCCAGTTTCTAGCCACACCAAATTGCCTCTAATGTATTAAACATTAGTAAATATCAAAAACAATTAACTGAAAAGCATTGGACGAAAGGCAGAGAAAAGCAGGGAGAGTTAAAAGTTTGAAGCAGAGGCAAGGATCTATCTCTCTATATCAAAAGAATCAGACTTTCCAGAGCCACTGAAAACAATATTATGGGCAATTAGCCTCCATAATAACGAATGAATGGGTTTTGGTTAGTCCATTTGTCAGCCTTTTAGGTACATAAAAACAGAAATACCACCAAATATTCACTCATCTATACTGCCTAATTAAAGAAACATCTTGGTGGATAGAGATGATGTGTCTAATTGACTATGTAACATCAGTTGTTAATTCTTAGTAAGATAGATAGATGATTAGGATGGATGGATGGATGGATGGATGGATGGATGGATGGATGGATGGATGGATGGATAGATAAAAAGGTAGGTAGATAGATAAAAAGGTAGGTAGATAGGTAAAAAGGTACGTAGGTAGGTAGCTAGGTAGTAGGTAGGTAGAAAGGTAGGTAGATAGGAGGCAGGCAGGCAAACAGATTTTCTCCACCATAACCTGACTCTGATCTGGTCTTCCAATGGTATCCGGTAGTAAGTTAATATTTTTGTGCCTACTCTAGATCAACTTGTCAAGCATGTCCATAGTGGGGATATGAACACTATAGTACTTCTGCTGCTTTTCCCCTGACACGTTATGGAGAGTCTCAGTCATCCAGGTCATGGTTGTTCCAAAGATGTTCCCCCTCCCCCAAGAGGCAATTGCACTTTCTGGTTTTTCTTTGAAGATGTCCTGCTTCTCATTTAAAAAATGTCTTCAGCTCTGACTGCATTGGGGGGGAATGAAAGGATTTATACTCCTTGCAGAGAGCTGGTCATTTGCATTCTTTTAGTGAGCCCTTAAGGCCACCTGGAGGCTTATCTGTGCCATCAGGGTCACCTGAGTGGTGCAAATGGGTGTGGAACTTTCTTGGAAGTGTGTTATAAATTGGAGAAAGATGTCGTATCCCCCCCACCCCACTCCACCCCCCATCCCCCCGCCGGTTGAGAGAGGGATGTTCAGTTTTGACATAGATGGCTTCTTTGACCCCTTTTACAAACCAGCATTCCTCTCTGTCCAAAATGTGGAAGACAGCAAAGTCTAGTTGTGTCTTGGGGGGTGGGGGGTGGGGTGGAGGGGAAGCACCTTTGGGATTGCCCTGACATCATTGAAGATACATTGCCTTCAAAGTCAGCCTGCCCAATGGTGAAAGTCATATATATCCACTAGTACCTGATGGTTGTGTCCTTGGTGAATTTGTATAATTCTTTAAAGTCATCCACATTAGTGACCCTGAATTCATCCTGCTGTAGTAAATTCCACGGGTTACCTTACTGATGTGTGAAGAAATACTTTTTTTTATCTACCATGAATTTTTCATCATTCAGCTACATGGGATGACCCTGAGTTTGAAAGATCAAGAGAAAAGTTTCTGCCTTTCCATTTTCTCCATGCCAGAAAAGATGTTAGAAAGCCATCCCGTGTCCATTTTTAATAATAACACAGAACATACATTTTTCTCTTTCTTTTCTTTTCCATTCTGATTAAGCACCCACCTTTTCTACTCTAAGGACGATTTGCCCCCTACTAAATTCATTTGATTTACTAGATGATGAGCTGACAATAGTAATGAATATCTGTAGATGCTGCTTGAGATAATTATGTCCTTTCTTGTTGAAAATTAATACAGTAATGTTTTGTTTGAAGTAGAAGAAGCATATATGATTAGTCTCTTCGGAGCTACTATGTTTAAAACATTGTTTTCATTAGAACAGGCTGTCATGTTTACGGGGAATCCTCCCATTTTAAATTAAAAATACTTTCTTGAGGGGAGAAAGTTCTAGTTTTATAAATGAGTTTATTTTCTTCATTTTCAAGGAAGAAAAAGACAAGAATACTTATGGCGTAAAATTGGATCATTAAAAAATCTTAACTTTTTTTTTAAAAAAATAGGGAAGCTTATATTTTCCCCCTCCTTTCTTCTTTTATTCAAAACAAAAAAGCAATTAAGCTTTATAAGAGATTATTGTATTAATTTGTGGAAAATGATAGTGTGTAGAAATATGCTAATTGTATTCCAGTTTTATCAAAAGAAACATATTACATGAGTTAGGAGCGTCTGAATACAGTGACATCTTTTTCATGTTTTTATTTCAAAGTGCTTTTTATTTAAAATTTAAATAATTTATGTAAGAAGGCGAGACAGAATTTTGGTAAGAATTTAGCTATCTCTAGTTTCCTGTAATCTTAATTACAGGCATATATTTTTCAACAATAATCTTATAAATGTAGAAAAGAGTAACTTAGTCATCAAGATGATTTCAATCAATTATCAGAGATGGGCATGTGGCACTTCCAATTCTGACAGACGTAACTTCCGTAAACAGGATTTGTGGTCCAATAAGTTATGTTAAACTATGTGTTACCTATCCCTAAAACTAGGGTTTTCAATAAGACAAAATGGATATAATGGAGGGAGAAGTGAAAGTGTTATTTGTGTGTGTGACATATGAGTTTATGTGTATGAGATGTGTATATATTTATTATGTATGGCCTATGTGTACAAGTATCTGCAAGTTGTCCCTTCACAAAGTCTGGCCAGTAGTTAGTGCAGTTCTTTGTGTCCAAAACATAGTTCTGGCACCAGAAATTATTGTGCATGTCTGTTCACTGCAGTGTGTTACTTTACACTTAAGGCTGCAATCTCACTCTATTTTAGAGGAAGTCCTGTTGAAAGCTATAGAGCTAAGTAGAAATAGATAACATTGTTATGCACTGCCAAACAAATCATTCCTTAGACAGAAGCCAAAATCTCTGAAATCAGCCTATAAACATACTTAATCTTTCTACATCATTTAACATGTTCTAGGAATTATTGTACTTCACCGTATTCTAGTCTCCAGAATATAAAAGACTCCACCTCTGTCTAGTCACCATTAAATGAAAATAGAAATATGAATTGTTTTCTTTTTGACTATGAACTTATTATATCATGCAGAGAAAGCAACATTTTCACAAGTGAGCACATTTTAAAATTTTTGGAGCATATTGTTAGCTTTCTTTCCAAATGGCTGTCATGATGAATATATTCACTTACCGGGAACCAAACTGGATGACTGCTGAAATGGGCCTGTCTTAAAATGCAAGCCCCGGCCTAGAGAGCCCTGTTAGATTAGCAACTTTCCAATAACTGACCTGTAAACTTATTCTGAAGATAACTCAGGGGTGAAATGCTACCGCCGGTGGGTGGTTCGGAGAACCAGTAGTGACGGCAGCGCAAGGCTCCGCCCACCTGTCCAGTTGTCGTTATTTCCTGGTTTTAACCAGGAAGTAACCTGTTTTTTACCTTCTGAGCATGCATAGAAAGGTTTGTGCATGCGCAGAGGGTCCGTGTGCGCATGTGACATGCGAGCGAAGCACACATGCGCGTGTGACGCATGGACTTCCGAACTGGTAGGGGAGGTAATTATATTTCACCTCTGAGTTAACTGATCTTTTTTCAGAGGTTATAAGGAGGAGAACATTTTCCAAGGGCTTTCGTTGTTTTGAGAAGCCAATGGATATGGAGAACACACACACATACACAAAACGAATCTTAAACTTGCCTTCATTTGTGGCATGAAGTTTTCTAGGAATCAGAAAGGAATCTAATGCATATAGATAGCAATAAATGCAATAAATGAGATGTTTTGGTTTTATTCTTTGTATGTTTTCAAGCCTTGCCAAATTTCCTATTTAATTGGGTTGAACAATGATGAAATGTGTATTGTCATGCCAACACTGCCTATTTTGTAAATTCAACAACATTACCCACAGGGTATATGGAGTTTGCACTGTGATATTGTGATGCATGCTTCCTCAGTCTGAGGAAAATTTCAGATATAGAGGACACCTCAGTCTATACTTTATTTTATTCTGAGCTGTAATGTTTATTGACAAAGGTATATTCATTTACTCTTTAAGCTCTACTCCTTTTTCTTAAGTTAACGCCCATCCTTCTTTGTTTTCATGTATCTTGATAAACCATGACTTTGTTTTAGACTGATATTTCTGTCATTTGTACCTCAGGAATTTGTTAAAATACCTTAGAACAGGGGTGTCAAACTCGATTTCATTGAAAGCTGCATCAGGGTTGTGTTTGACCTTGGGGGGGTGGGTGGGGCGTCGCCAGAGTGGGTGTGGCCAGCTTGATGTCCCTTGTGTTGGGGGAGCCTGTGGTGGCTAGAGCGCTCTGCCAGTAAAAATGGGCTCCCGAGCTCTGATTTCGGCTGTGATGGCCTCCTGCAATCCTCTGCCAGTGAAAAAGGAACCCGCAAAGGGTGCATGAGCTCTGTTTTCACTGGCAGTGGACCGTGGGCCAGTCCTTTGCTGTTTCTAGGGTGGCCCCGCAGGCCAGATTTAAGTACCCTGCGGGATGGATGTGGCCCGTGGGCGTTGAGTTGGAAACTCTTGCCTAAGAAGGTCTAGGTCTCTCCAGATAGATCACTAAAATAAAGAATTTGCTTTAGTATGATTAGAAGACTATTAAACATTCTCCTTCCTTATCATCTGGTTTCTGATTAAATGTGGATGCAAAAATATTGACAGCAGCCACATAGAGTACAGACATGAAAAATCATCAATTACCATATTCTGGACAATCTGGCTTTCTCAAGGTTGCCAAAAAATCTGAAAGTATTTGGAACCTAACTGGCATTCTGGATGCATATTTAGAAAAATTAAATCTATAGTGATCATTTTTGTGATTGTAATAACGCCCTTTTATGTGGTGTGGTGTGTTTTTTTCCTCTCTTTAAATAAATAATTTACCAGTATCATAGGGATGGATATTATTTGCAAGCTCCCTTGAAGGAAGATATGAAATATCTTACAATAATAAATCAATGGCTGAGTAGCTGAAAGAATATTAAGTAAGATGAGATTAATTGGACAAAAGGTTTTCTTGTACTTTTGGGGTAGGGGGACTCACCAGAGAATGTTTTAAAAAGGTTGGCTGTCAATTTCATGATGCTGGAAATGTTAAATAGATTAAGAGATACTTATTTTCTCCACTGTTGCCCTATTTATCATTTAATATCCATAAATGTATTAATATTGTTATGAATACCCTGTTTTCCCAAAAATAAGACATCCCTTGAAAATAAACCCAATCGGACTTTTGACTGCATGCGCTAAAATAAGCCTCCCCCAAAAAATAAGCCCTCCCCAAAAACATTTAAATGCAGAGCTAGAAATCAGGTAAGATGACAAGAGGAGCCCCATCTTGCTCCACATGCCCCAAATAATAAGACCTCCCTGAAAATAAGGCCAAGCGCTTATTTGGGGGTTCAAAAAAATATAAGACAGGGTCTTATTTTCGGGGAAAACACAGTACCAATATAATACCCTTAAATTATAATCCAAAAATGTAGAATTTACGAATTTATCAAAACAGATTACTCAGTGTAATGAAGGTTTGATGATGTGTATGAAAATTGGGCTGAATGATTTTTAAGTGTAAATTTATCCTTGTTAGTCCTGTTTTTTATTTCACTTTTTTCCTGTTTGGTTACTGCTCTTTGGGTTTTTTTCCCCTCTTTTCGTTCTGTGCATTTGCATATAAAAGCAGAATGAAAAAGATAATGGGGTTCAAATTCAAAAAAGTCTCTACATGGTAGGAAAGGGTTAGAGTTTTCTATGTGTGTTTGTAGGTCTATTTAAATTATCATGATGTGGTAGAAAAGAGAATGTATTTTCTTTCTTTATAACCCTGTAACTTTGGTTATGGAAAAGAAAAAAAGATAGTGGGAGAAAATATCTATCGGGTTTTTTTTTCGAGGATGGGTAGGAGCCAGAAAGTATCTTCTAGTCATTCTCTCTTCTTCCACAAACCTTCTAGTTACTTTTATCACCCTCTTGAAATACCTGTTTGTTTTGTTTGATTTTTGTTTGACACTAGCAGACAAAGTAAAATAGACAGGTAGTCCTTGAGTTACGACCACAACTGAGCCCAAAAATTTATGTAGCTAAGTGAAACTTTTGTTAAATGAGTTTGCCCCATTTTACGACTTTTCTTGCCACAGTTAATTGTTGCATTTGTTAACTTAGTTAACTTAGTTACATGGTTGCTATTGATTTTGCTTGTCAGAAGGTTGCAGAAGCTGATCACATGACCCCAGGACACTGCAGCCATCATAAATATGAGTCGGTTATCAAGGGTCTGAATTTTGATCATGTGACCATAGGGGTGCTACAATGTCATAAGGGTGAAAAACGGTAATAAGTCACTTTTTTCAGAGCCATTGTAACATTGAACTGTCAGTAAATGAACTGTTGTAAATCAAGGACTATCTGTATGGAGTTTCAGCCATTCACCATTTTACTTTATAGGGTACCATGGATCTATCAATATTTTTAGACATACAAATAATGATGTCATTAAAATAATCTTGCAAGACCTGTTAGGTGCCAAAAGAGATAATGTGACTACAGGACTTGTGTTAGGATGGGTATTAGCTGTCTTTACCTACTCATGTATTTGCTGGTTGTTTTTATTACACTTATCCAAATTCATAGACATGTGGTGCAGTAAAAAAAGACTTCAAATTTCCAGAAGATGCTAGAATTCTTTATCTTTTGAATTTGTTAAAAAGAAAAAAAAAACATTTTTTTCCAGTTGGTGCTACTTTAATATATGAAATGTGAAGAAAAATATTAAAACACCAGTGCTGGTTTTGTTACTAATGAAATTTACCAGGTCTTCTTAGGAATGGAATGAGCACGAACTTGATAAAGAAACTGTAGATTATATTATCAGGTCTACTCAATTGTTGGATTCTTTGGAGTTCTGCTTTTCATATTCATCTATATTTCTAAGTAAAGGTATTTTAAAGTCTTATTGTAGAACATCGTTAATTATAGGATGATTTGCAAATTGTGCTATGATGTTCAAGTTAATTGTAAAAAATAGAATTTCTTCACGAAAGCTAGTTTACGGCTAATTTAATTTTACTATTAATTTGAAATAAAATGCATTATAAATTTCAGCTATCATCTGAACTGTTTATCCTGAATCGAAGACTACTTTCTGTAATTATTCACAGAAAGCAAACCAAATAATTAGTTGAAGTATATATTAAGAATTTATTTTGATTGATAATGTGTATCTTCATGAAGAAAGCTACAACTTTCCATATTACCATGTGATCAAGGCACAGAAAGGAAGTGTTTTCTATATAGTCTGGATCTAGATCTAAATCTACCGTATTTTCCGGCATATAAGACGACTGGGCGTATAAGACGACCCCTGACTTTTCCTGTAAAAATATAGGGTTTGGGCTATACTTGCTATATAATACAACCTCTCTTCCAACGCACACCAAATAAAAATTAAAAAACATCAACTGGCTCACCCACAATGTAAAAGCAGCTGTGCTAGACCCAAAATGGCCCCTGCAACAAGCAGGAACCTCATATAGCCACAAAAAGCCCAAAAAACAACTTTCACACTTTACACACACAAAATTCCACATACAGCTTTGTGAGATTTTGTGCGTTTGTGTAGTTAGAGTGAAACACTACAGAAACACACTAAATCTCAGAAAGCTGCACAAATTTTTTATTTTTATTTTTATTTGAAAGCTAAATTTAAAACTTCCTAGCCTAAAACTTAGACCTATCCTTTAAATGGCTAGGTCTAAAAAAGAACAACTAAAAAACCCCCCAGTTAACTATTTTTTTTAAAGCTCCCAAAGGGGAAAAAAACCTTACCCAATAGAACAGGGGTCTCCAACCTTGGCAACTTTAAGACTTGTAGACTTCAACTCCCAGAATTCCTCAGCCAGCTTTGCTTTGCTGGCTGAGTAATTCTGGGAGTTGAAGTCCACAACTCCCTGCCTGCTTGATTGCAGGCAGGGAGATTTAGTTGCTTGCTGATGCAATGGATTGCAGGCAAGGCAAGGCAAGCGTTGTGGCTAGCAGCTAAGGTAAACAAGCTGGAGGGGGGGGATTTTTGCTACGTACCAATTAGCAGGCAAAAATTAGCAGCTGGGATGGCCAGCGTTGTGTAAAAGGAAAGTTTTTCCCTTTTACACAATGCTTGGCCATCCAAGCTCTGGCGATCCCAGCTGAGTTGCCTGCTAATCAGGCAACTCAGCTGGGATGGCCAGCATTGTGTAAAAGGAAAGTTTTTCCCTTTTACATGGGGCTTGCCTGTAACTCAGCTGATTAGCGGCAACTCAGCAGGCAATTCAGCTTGGCTCCTTAGAGCCATTTAAGGCTCGACAAAGCCTTTCGGGCTGGTCTGCCTGGTTACAGGAGACCAACACCCAACGTATAAGACGACCCCCGACTTTTGAGAAGATTTTTGTGTGTTAGAAAGTCGTCTTATACGTCGGAAAATACGGTAGATAGAATCATCAAGATAGGATCCATATCCTTAAAGTTTAGATTGGAACCATAGATGTTGCCTATTGTTGCTATGTTGTTTTAATTATATGTTTTATGTTTCCTTTCAGTCTGCTCCCAGTACTCACGAGGAGTTTTTGCTATTTTTGGACTGTACGATAAAAGATCAGTACACACCTTGACCTCATTCTGCAGCGCCTTGCACATCTCCCTCATCACACCCAGTTTCCCCACAGAGGGTGAAAGCCAGTTTGTGCTGCAACTGAGGCCTTCCTTACAAGGAGCGTTGCTAAGTTTGCTGGGCCATTATAAATGGAATCGCTTTGTCTTCCTTTATGACACCGATAGGGGTAAGTAATGTTCCCCTTCATAACACTCACCTACGGAGAGATATAGCCATGTGTGTAGGAACTATCATCAGTTTGGAATCACTATGCTCCTACAAGAGACCCAAGTCCAGCTCACATGAATTCCACTGACCTTATCTAGCACCAGTTGGGTTTGACCATTAGTAGATCAGATTCTTGTGTATAGGTAGCATGTAATCAACTTTTAGTGCTCTGAACTCAATTCCTGTTCTTGGCTATGTGTCTTAGAAAGAAGAGACCCCCAAGAGAGATTTCTTTAACATTTATTAAGTTTATATGCTGCCCATCTCACTGTCCACTGTTCATCCATTAAAGCTGTTCCTCCACTAAAGGGTAATTTTTATGTTTTGCTGGATATATATGACAGTCCTGAAGCAAATTCGTTCGGGTGCTAGAATTGTGCTAGAAATCTGAATGATTTAATTTGTTTCAATTTTGCAATGGGGGGCCCTGCACACGCCCTGCCCCCCCGTGCATGTGCGGCAGAGACCCAAAGACCAGCTGGTCTGCGGTAGGCACGCATGCGCGGCAGAGCTGAACTGGGGTGACTGCTTGCGTGCCCACAGAGAGGGCGCTGTGTGTAACCTCTAGCACGCGTGCCATAGGTTCGCCATCATGGTCATAGGAGATATGTCAGAAGTTTTTGAGATTCTAGTTTATTTCTGCTGCATTGCTACAAAAATGGACACATGCACGTTTTCTTTCTTATTAAAATTACTTCATTTAATTTGTAATCTTTTCTTGTATGATTTATTGTATTGGTAATTTTGTGCAGCTCTTTATGAAAATAGTCTTTACCTTGTACTATTTTATTTGTGCCTAGTTCTGTTTGTTCTTTTTGTGTTTTTTAAAATGTTCAGATAAAAAAGCTTTGAAGCATTTTGTTAAGGGTTTCATTTGGTTCTGCTTTGCAATTTGTTTTGGGTGAGCATAATATAGTAAATAAGACAGAAAAATAAATAAACAGTGATAGTTCCCTTAAAAAAACAAAAACAAATTCCCCCTTTCTCTTCTAAATTCCAAAGATAAATTATAGGCTCACCATTTTGAAATATGTGACAGCATACCACAGGCAGTTTCAGAATTTTCTTCCCTGAAATATGATTTGTAAACTATTCCTCAAGAAACTGTACAAAAAACTTGGAATATTATGAATACATTTTTGAGATGGAAATTGGTACAATTTTTATGCATTCATATGAAAAAATCCAGAATGGTCACTCTGCTAGCCTATAGCCTGAACGAAATGAAAAGTCTTGCTAATTTTCTGGTTAACCACTTGATATCACAATCTTTCTTGCCAAGGTTCAAAATGACAAACATATTTGATGAAATAACCTTTAGCTGACATAAATGTGTGGCAAAACAACATTTTTCCAGTAGCATCCTCTTTTCCTCTTCTCACTTTCCTAAACCTCTTTCAAAAAACAGCTGAAATTAATCCCTCAATCCTCTGCAGCAGATATTAGTAGTAATAAGTACTAGTCATGGTGTTAAAAAGCTGAGGTAGTATTTCTTGGGTATAATATTGAAGATAACTTGAAACAGCTGCTTTGCAATGATGTGCCTCTCTCTAACTAGCTACTTAACTATAACTTAATGAAAAAATTTTTATAGTAGGCTTACATGCTTTTTACTCTCTTTACCCTTAGACCTGGGATATCAAACTGGTGGCCCGCGGGCCAGATACATCACATGCAGGCCATGCCCATCCCAGCAAAGGCAAAAACGGTCATAATATGTCACATGATGTCATGTGATCGAGTTTGACGTCCGTGCCTTAGACTATAAAACACCCGCAAATCACTACTCAAACATCACTTTCTCAGTTGTAAACTAAATGTGTTTTTCAGCTAAATATCATTTAAACTGAAACAGTCAGAAAACCAAGTTTTCTTCTTGGTTTTCAAACTGAAATTTGAGTGTATAAGAATATAAGTATATTTAACATATTCTTGTTGGTCCTCAAGTTAAACCATAGGTTTAGTCTGCCCATGATAGTTGTAACTGATGATGATTTTACAACCTATTTTTGTGTGCTTGTTAAGTGAGTTATGGGCCGTTTTGCTGAAAACTGGAAATAAATGCCAAGTTTTTGCAATATCATTGTTAAACATGGTCATGTGACCACAGAATGCTGCAGACAGCCATAAATGCAGGCCAGTTGCTGAGTGCCCAAAGTATCGTGATGTAATTGCATGGGGGCGACTGTCAGAACTTTGAATCTGGGTCATAAGTATCCCCTGGTAGGTCTTTTGTAACTTCAAATGGTTGCAACTGATTGTAAATCAAGGATAACCTGTACATTGTTATTACTACCAATTTTCTCGGTACTAGAACATTGCAATGTTTTTCAGCTTCCTAGATTACAACTAGCTCTAGAATTCTTGAAGATCTCTATCCGCATTGCATTCAGCAATTAGTTTTTGATCTACTTAATTGCCTGTTACTTGCTGAGACTCTGTCACCACTGATTAGCATGCCATATTTACAGTATTTAGAAACAAAGATAAGCAATTCAGTCATATTAGCCGTTTTTAAAGTTACATGTGAATTTTACATGTAACTAATCCTACTAAATTTATTTTGGATGTTAAGATCAGAAATATAGCAAAGGTAAAGTATTTTTTCCTTTATTTGTATTCAATGTATTTAAGCCCTGGTGGCACAGGGCTCAAAGTTGATTCAGCCTTCCATCCTTCCAAGGTCAATAAAATGAGGGCAATATACTGACATTTGTAAACCGCTCAGAGAGTGTGTGTAAAGCACTATGGGGAAGTCTAAGTGCTATTGCTACTGCTGTTTTATGATTTTGAAGTTAAAATAGGATTATTGCTGTTACAGATATGTTTTCTGACTGATCAGCAGGATTTGCAACTGATAAGATTTGATTTTAGGGAAGTTTCCATCTCCTGCACTGCATATTGCACCAAATTATACATGAAGTAAACAGAAGCAATTCAGAGGTGCACTGCTGTCTGTGGTTTTAATGCGAGTACGATACCGATCTGCATGAAGCAGGTAATGGGTATTCAACACTGCTTTATGGAAATTGTATATCAGCATTTACTGATATTCATTCAGCATTTTGTTCATATAAAACAGCAGCTTTCACACATCTTACTGGTGTGTGCTTTTCATTGTAAATTTAAGATCAATAAGAAAGTGTCTTGGAATACACAACAAAACTTGCTGCCAGACCAGTATCTCAGATAGACCTCCCTAATGATGCTGGAGTAGAGCAAGACTCAGCTCCATCATCTTACAGTATACTAGAATGTCTATGGAGATTCTCAATCATCCAGGTCATTGTTGACCCAAAGGTGCTTTTTTCAAGAGGCAACTGGACTTTCTTGTTTTTCTTTTTGATTTTCCTTTGAAAATGGTTTTCTTCTTATCAGAAACTGAAGAAGCTTCTTGAATGAAAAACAAAATGTTTTCAAAGAAAGAAAGAAGAAAGAAAGAAAGAAAGAAAGAAAGAAAGAAAGAAAGAAAGAAAGAAAGAAAGAAAGACTAGTTGACTTTTTGGAAAAAGCGCCCTTAGGCACTTTTTATCCGCACAGTAGGATATCTCTCAAAGCCACCCATTTCCGGGAAGTTACTTCAGTGCTATCTGATTGGCATCACTTAAGGCAGCATTAGTTAAATGAGGGTATTCAAGGCCACTCCTAAACCTCAGGTCAGTCACACTGGTTGACAGACAGTTGATAAATGAGGATCCTGCGTTTCAGGCATCCAAGGAAGCTTTGAAAAGCGTGAAAGGAGGAAGCCAGCTACACATCCACACTCGTATGCTTTAGAATTTTATTTCTCTGTGGACATCTGAGTCCGGCAGCTGCTGTACTTAGCCTTTTATGCAGCCACAGGTGTTGGCTTCAGTGCTGGAACCCACAGTCATGGGAGACAAAGACAAGCACAGTAGTAGCTGCCAGGGACTGGCAATTATGCCAAGCAAACATTGAATGTAAAACAAATGCATGTGCCAATTGGGCTCCAAACTGAGTTTCTAGTTCAGGAAAAAAAAAATTAACTTGTCTTTTGAGAAGCATTCTCTGTACACTATAGACAAATGCCCAAAGCTGTTATAAGGTACAAGGCACGCATTTTGTTGGAACAACAACCGAAACAAAAGTGGATTAGAAAAAGAAGGCATAGGCTTTCAAAGACAAAAGCTGATTAGCTTTCCTAAAATGATCTCACATTCCTTTATGCACAGGGGGTCAAATTAATCTACAATTAATCTCCACATATTTCACCAGAGTTGAGGAAGGCCAAAATCTACGAGGGCAAAAAGTCAATAAGGAGACATTTCTTCAGAGATCATGTCCTCAAAAGCCTGTCACTTTTTGGGCTCTCCCTTCTCTCTATATTTCAGATCTGAAAAGCTACAGTATACCAGAGGATTTCACTTTCTTCTTGACAGCTTGCTTTCGCGACATATTAGCCTCCTACTTAAAATCTTGATAAGATATCGAGTGGCAGGGGTAGTGGGCTGAAGTCACCTTCTCTAATCTAAACAGTGTGGGTTTGAGGATCTGGCCTTTTTGAAGCAGAAAGAAAAAAGCTGGTGATATACGTTGTGATGTTTGTATATGAGAAACACAAAATGAATTTCTGCCTTTTTAACTCATCTGTGCAATATTAAAACACAAGTACAGTAGAATTGCTGTGAGAGACTAGTAGGCCCCATGAGCTAAATCTTCAGACTGTTTTGTATTTTGGGTTGTGATTTGGGCAGGGGGGATTAATTAGTGCTTTGTAGATGACAAAGTCCTGATCTATTACAAAGGATTCCAATAGGAATCAATTGAGAGAATTTGTGTGGGATGAAAGAAAACCCAATTTTGAAAAACTCTGCTTTTGTTAGAGTAGAATAATATTGGAGCATACACAGTTAGAAGGTGGTTGTTGTTATTTTAATATATTGTAATGGTGAAATTGTGAATCTGCTAAATCATAAATAAGTGAGAAAAGTGTACAAATTATAGGAATTTCCTACATTCTCAGTGATGTTATTGTATGGATTCTTTTTACAATTTGTCCTGTAGAAAGTCCTTCCAAAAAGGTTGTGATTTTAATCCTTTTCATTCAGAATCTTTTCATCAATTAGACTTTGGAGAAAAATAAGATTATCACGATGGAAGTATTTATATCTGAAAGTACTACATGAATGCATAATAATTCTGCAAAGCACTGGTTTTGGAACATAGGAATTGGTCAGGAGCCAAATATAACATATTACCATAAATATTTAACTACTGCTGCACAGGATCTTTGATTGAGTAACCTAAGCAAATGAAGGTTCCCATTCTGAGGAATTCTTCTAAATTGAAAGCAAGTAGATAAAAGAGAGAAAGGAAGGAGATAATCAATTGAGGAATGAAATCAAGCCAACAGACTTCTATTTTTGTTTTTTAAAGTAAATATAAATATTTTTTCTGTACTTACAGCAGGCAACGTTTTAAAATCCAAAGACTGCACTTGATTTTTGGGGGGGATAATGAGAGTCACCATGATGGACTACAGGAAGTCCTCAATTTACAACTATAAACTAAAATTTCTGTTTCTAAGCAAGGCAATTGTTAGGTGAGCCACACAATATTTTTGGCCATAGTGGTTAAGCAAATCATTGCAATTGTTAAATAAGTCCAGCCTCCCCTTTTGACTTGGCTGGTTGGTAACCAGCTGGGAAGATTGCAAATAGCAATCACATGACCCCAGGACACCACAATGGTTGTAAATACATTCCCAGGGCCAAAAGACCAAATTTTGATGATCGTGGGGATGCTACTAGAGTCATAAATGCGAGGACTGGTTATAAGTCACTTTTTTTAGTGCCGTTGTAACTTTGAATAGTTGCTAAATGAATGCTGTACGTCAAAAACTACTTTAGTGATGAATTTAGATGAAGCACATTGGTGGAGCCAAAATTTGCTTCCTATCTTCTGAATTTTAGCATGAATTTGTGCATTTACTTTTTTAACCTCTGTAGCTAAGCCTATAAAACACATTTCTTCGTGTGGTTCATGTCAAATCAGCTCCCTTTTGTCTTAAAGCAGGGGTGTTAAAACTGGTGGCCCGCGGGCCAGATGCATCATGTGCAGGCCACGGCCATCCCAGCTCTGCAAATGTGAAAAATGTCATGAAATGTCATATCACGGCAACGTGACACGTGAGTTTGACATCTGTGCCCTAAAGAAAAACTTCCATGTAAGATCTTGTTCATCCGCGTCTCTATTGGTTGTTAATTTGTAAGGGGGGAAAAGTCTGAATATCAAATCATGGACCAGAAACAATTTGTTTTCTGCTTTTCTGAAGGAATATGGAGATGGCCTAGAAGAATCCTCAGCAACCATTATGTAAAAAACAGCTTAATCCTGAAAGGTAGCAGGGAGTAAGAAAGAACCAAGATTTCCCTAGTTTGATTGTCTTTAGGATGAGAAGAAGGAGAGAGAATTTCTGTCAGGCTTTCAAGATTCTGTTATTATACCCTTTAATAAAGGGTTCTAGGAGTTGTGGTGGAGAAAACAGAAAACAGACATGGTCTATCTTGCAGGGCTGACAGCTTTACCCAATCAGTAGTGCAAAGTGAAACTACATTCAATGAACAAAAGATTATTCTTTGGTCATAAATGCACAAATAGAATAATTAGGAACAGCCTGGGAAAATACATCAGTTTTGATCAGCAATAAATATACTCTCTGCCAGGGTATTTCTTCAGAGTGGGATAGATTTCCTGTAAGAGAAGTAAATTACTAGAGATGAGATCACCTTAGATAAAAGTGAAATTCAGGTCCTGGTTAGGAAAAATGCTGTGATGCCATTTGCAAATTGTATCTATAGTTCTCTGCAGCTGAATATGTGCATAAATGGGAAATTGCTTGCAACATTCAGAGCAAAATCAATTGACTTCAAAAGAGAAAATATTTAAAAGGGAGGGAGGTGAAAGAAGATACAAGATGCTGAAGCATTTGCAAATGTGCTTCATGTTATTCATGAGTGTTGTTTGTGGTGGTTTTAGTTTGCCTTTTATTTTGTGGACGTAGAAATGGAGTCTGCCTCAGCAGGGCACCTTTCATCACTTTGCAGACTCTTATAATGCTTTAGATGCTTTTTCTGAATGTGCAGTATCTGTGAGTTTTTTAAACCTAATGTTACCCATTGTTGTCATACCATTGAATCACCAAGCCTACGCAAATATGCAGAGAAAATAGAAGCAGTCATGAATGCCCCAAGGTTACAAGATACGTTGCAACTATACTCCTTTTTAGGATTTGTTAATAATTATATAAGATGCATGCCAAATTTAGCTACTATGAGACATTCCTTAAACATGTCACTACAGTAGGAACTACAGTAGGAACAAGAGTGTGAACAAAATTATGAGTTCAAACACTCAAATATTAAAACCCACACTTACCTCCTGTGAAACTGGCTTGTGAAGCATCGCAATATGGCATTGGTATCATGCACCATGAAAGCTGGTGGTGAATTATCAATAGCTTTTTTTTAATCATGCTCACTTAAAGCTACATAGAAAAAATACGTTGAGCTTAATTTGGAGAGTTAAATATTTCAATCAGTATCTGTACAGAAGAGAGTTTATTCTCATCACTGATCATCAGACATTACTTGAAACCAGTCTTCAAAGTATAGTAAAGCATTTACAGATTTGTAAATATAATCCTGGTGGGGAATGGTGTAAGTATATTGTATTATTACTAATGTTTGATTAAGCATGCCTATGGTCTTGTATTAACTTTATTGTGTTGACCTACCATTATACAGTGGAACTCTTCAGACTCACTGGGTTAATTTAGTGAAGCAGAAAAACCTACTTCTCATTTGATTATCTTTTGTTTGGTCAATGGAAAAGATGCAACAAAAAACTGACATAAATGTGGGGCAGAGTTAGTTTCATTGTGTAAATTAAATCCAAACCAATTCTCATATCCACCATCTAATTATATCACCACATACTCTGCTCACATTCCTGGAACTTAAGTTAGCTTGATCTTAAAGTGAGGATAAAATTCACAGTTCAAAGATTACAGTATCTTTCTTTTCTTCTGAAGGCCTACTTTGAAAAGGAGAAATGCCTACATTGCTAGAGGAATAGGGCAAGGCACAAACAGGAAGGCCTAAGCTATTTAAGGGAAATCTGCATAGGTTTTCCCCCACAATCTCTTCCATTTAAAACATTTTTTTTCTTTTTTGTACCTTCCAGTCGGTATTGACTCTTAGCAACTGTTTGGACAATTCCTGGCAGTTTTCTTGGCAATGTTTTGGTTGCCATTTTCTTAGCAGCCAAAAAAGCTAATATAATCCTTGGTTATATAAACAGAAGCATAGAATCAAAATCATTTTATAAAGCCTTAGTAAGGCCACACCTGGAATACTGCATCAGTTTTGGTCACCACATTACAAAAAAAGATGTTGAGACTTTGAAAAAAAAGTGCAAAGAGCAACTAAGATGATAGATGCCTGGAGACTAAAACATATGAAGAACAGTTGAAGAATTGGGTATGGCTAGTCTAGAGAAAATAAGGACTGGGGGGGGGGGGGGGGACATGATAGCAGTATTCCAGTATTTGAGAGGTTGCCACAAAGAAGAGGGGGTCAAATTATTTACCAAAGCACCTGTAGGCAGGACAAGAAACAATGGATAGAAAAGTAATCAAGGAGAGAAGGAATCTGCAACTAAGGAGAAACTTCGTAACAGTGAGGATAATTAACTAGTGCAGCGGTCACTAACTGGTGGTCTGTGGACCATTTGTGGTCCATGAGAAAATTTTGGTGGTCCGCAGAAAAATAATTTGCATTTTTTATGTTGAACTAAATCAGTGGCCCTCAGACTACGCTCCCTGGGCCGAATACGTGCAATGAACATTTATGTTGCTGCAGAGAGTCTCTCCCTTCAGTGTCAACCCACACTCTCCCTTCAGTGTGGGTTGACGGGGGCAAAAATTTTGGCTTGGAGTCTGCTTCAGTCTCCTGGTGTGAGGTTTTGGGCGAGGGCTGGAGGGAAGCTCCGCTGGAGGTGAAGAGCCTTGTTCCAGTGGAAGTGCCTCATGGCCTGGAACTGGCTGACCATCTCAGCCCGCTGAGCCTCCAGGTGCCGGTACCCTGCCTTGCACTCCCACAGGTCTTCCCTCTGCTTGGAAGCCTATGCTCGTAGCCTCAGTGAGGTGCTTCTGCTGAGCCTCCTTCTCGGTCAGATCCAGTTTGAACTGAGCCAGCTGTTTTGCCAATTCTTTCTCGTGGTGGCTGCTTAGCTCCAACAACTGCTTCCTATTGGGGCCCTAAGGACCCTGGGCGGGGAAGCAAGGAGTGGCTGGCAGGGGAGGGGCGAGTAGAGGCTGGCGTGGTGCCCCTCAACGTGAGTGACATCGAGTTGGCCATGCCCACCCAATCACATGCCCACCTAGCCACACCCACCCAGTCATTAGGCAGGCCATATTAGTGGTCCGCAGGATTTAAAATTACGAATTTAGTGGTCCCTGAGGTCTGAAAGGTTGGTGATCCCTGAACTAGTGGAACAGCTTCCCAGCAGAAGTTCTAGGTGCTTCATCACTGGAGGTTTTTAAGAAGAGACTGATCACTTGTCTAAAATGGTATAGGGTCGCCTGCCTGAGCAGGGGGTTCGACAAGAAGACCTCCAAGGTCTCTTTCACTGTATTCTGATTGATATTCTTCTTCCTAGGACTGAGATAGAGCGACTGGCCCAAGTTTGCCCATCTGGCTGGGTGCCTAAGGCTGATCTCCCAGTTTCTACCCTGATACCTTAACCATTACTGTACTACCTATGTACAGTTTCAGATTCTGGCCATTTGTGTGGAGATACTAGAGCAGATTTTTATTTAAAAATGTAAATGAAAGTGTCTGTTTTCAGGATACAGGAGAAGAGAAAAAAGCAGGTCTGGAACAAATAATAAAAGAGAGAAAGTTATGCTGTATGTCTTCTTGGCAAATTAAAAATTGACAAATTACCTCATTCCACTAGAATTAATCTGATAGTCAAATGTAATATTGCAGCATTATTAATAACAATGCATTTTAGAAAAGTAGGGTTAAACCAATATAATATTTTGTGGTGGGAAAAGAAAATCTAGGAAATTACAGGCTAGATAATTTAATCTTTGTTCCATGTAAATTTGTAGAAAGTGGCATTAAAAAGTAGGTTATCAGCCAGGCTTTTTGAAGAAGCAAGCTATTTGTTCATTCATTCATTCATCATTCAATATTGCGGCCCTTCTTAAACACACAAGTCTAGTTCCCAATAATAATAATAATAAAACCAAAAATAATAGAAACAATAGCAGAATTAATAAGCTTGTCTTATTCAAGGTGAGCCCTGACTCAGAAACATTTTAGAGTTTGAATAGTATCAATAAATATATAGGGAATGGTGATCTGATAGAGACTGAATATTTGGATTTTTAAAAAATGATTAAGGCAATACTATAGCAGGCTTCTCTATCAATTTAGCACTCCTGAGAACAGGTTGTTTTAAGATTAGCTCATGAAAGAGGCAACAGTGGATAGGAAACGCAGTTCTCGCAATGGGCAAGTGTATGCAGTGAGATCCTGACAATCTTTCCTGGGATTTTTACTGTACTTTTTAACTTGTTTCTAAAAAATAGCTGGAATTACGTTTGAGCAATAAGGTTTCCAGCTTTACAATGATCCCAATTGTTAAAAGCAAAAAAAAAAAAAAAGAAAAAAAAAAGAATGGTAAGTATGCTCATAATGATCTTTACACATTGGCTAAATGTATTCCAATGGTAGTAAGAAAGAAGTGGTGAACATCGGAGCAAAATAAATAAATTTATTTATTTATTTATTTATTTAATTGGCTTGTAAACTGCTCATCTCACCCAGAGGTGACTATTCTCACTATATATAGACACCAATGGAATATAAACTGGCAGCAAATGACCAAAATAACTCCTGAAATTGTGGTGAATGAGTAAATTAAAGCATCATCATTGTGAAAAGATTATTCCTGCCTACTGTTTTTTAGCTTATTTATTAGTAATAAATTCAAATTAGTTCAATTGAGCTTGTTAGTGAAGTGATAAATCAAAATTAAGTTGTAGCATGAACTTAATACAGCATATAGTTATTGTAGGGAAACTTAATGTCCCTTAAATACATCGATTTAACTAGATTACATGGCTTTAAAGAGAATTTGTCCAATTTATGGGAGATAAAGCCAAAATTTTAATCATGATGGCTATATCATCACCAACATCATCATCTCTGAGGGGACTTTTTTTGCATGTCATTCAGAGCAGTATTTTATGAAGATGTGATGAGGCCTTCTCGATCAGTGGGCCCTAATTATAAACACTCTTTACCTACAACCTAAACTGTCAAATTAATTGTCAAATAAATATGCATCTAGCTATTCATTCAACCTTTGGGATCTTAGCAATTTTTTTCTCAGGTATTTTACTGTATAATTTATTTTATCCCACTCAATTTTTTTTGCTAGAAAGCAGGTTAATTTCAATAACAAATAAATGAATGCTATCTCTGAGCATTAGTCATTGGAGGGTTTTTTTCCCCTTTCTCATAGATACTGTACATTTTGTTCATTCCAAATATAAATATAGGAGTTAACTGGGCAATGCAGAAATGTCAGAAACAAATAATAGAAGAGAGATACTAGCATCCTATTGCATTATTATTATGGTACTTCCTTTATGATAAGTTACAGCATGCTGGATTTGCATTAATTTGTTAGATGTTCTTTTTCCATTCAGCAATTATTCATTAAAAAACAATGCTTTCTGTTTAAAGAAACAGATTTTTCAGTTAGTTTTAAACTAATAGGTTCAGAGGTATTTGATTAGCCACCCAGAGTCCCTTGGGAGTGGGGCGGCATAAAAATGCGACAAAATAAATAAATTATAAATCAGGTATAAGTCAGAAAAAAGTGTGTTTCTTTTGCTTGTTAAGTTACTGCATTTTAGAACATAAACTGGTCATCAGTCATGCATATATTCAGGTTGGAATGACAGAAAATTTATATTGAATTGGCAGAGATCCATAACTACCCTGGGTCACATTTTTCATGCTGTCTACCAAATCCCACAGGCTTGTTTTTGTTTATCGCTAACATCAGCTCTGTGAACCATGGCACGTGTTCTTATTGAATCAGTCATTTATTATGCTTGATTAATAAATTAAAGTTTATAAATTAAATTAAGTCATAAATTAAAGTTTCTGCGACTTGCTAGGACTTCCAGTAATATTTAATTTGTGTGTAGGGATACCTTGATTGAAGTAAAAAGTGTGCTAATTTGGGATGGGTGGATTTATATAATTTTCAATATCACTTTTTCAGTCATTCTTTTAAGTATTCTAAATCTTTAGAGCTTTTGTAGGTACTAAAGAAAAAAAAATCAAAATTGTGTTTATTAAGAACATAATTATTTCCCTTACAATATTATATTTATTTATTTTATTTTATTTTTATTTTTAATTTGATTTATATGCCGCCCTTCTCCGGAGACTCAGGGCGGCTTACAATGCGTTAAGCAATAGCCTTCATACTTTTGTATATTTATATTTATACAAAGTATATCATTAAGAAGAACCCTGCCAGACCTATAGACCTCTCCAGTTCAGCTTTTTATGTTATACAGTTCCAACAAGATATATTTCTGAATCCAATCATTGTCCGTTGTCAGCAATCAGTACACAAAGCTTGTGGCCAATGGTTTTAGGAAACCATAAGCAGCATCAAAATTTGTAGCCATTGTTAACCCGATTTTCCATGACCCTGTCCATGTTCATTTCATTTTAAAATTATCCAAAATTGACACAAATGCATATTGCCAATATATCCCAAAGGTGCTTTTTTTTTTTTCAAGAGGCAACTGGACTTTCTGGACTTCATTGAAAAGCTGGACCTGTGATTTCTGCAGGATGTTTTCTGCCCTGTGTCTCTTCACTGTTGAACACAGGAACAGGCTCAAAAAAATAAAGGGAACACAAGCAGAAGACATCCGAGATCTGAATGAATGAAATAGCCTTATTAAATACTTTGTTCGTTACATACAGTAGTTCTGTGTTCCCTTTAGTTGTTTGAGCAGTGTATAAACTACTGTATGTAAAGAACAAAGTATTTAATAAGGCTATTTCATTCATTCAGATCTCGGATGTCTTCTGCTTGTGTTCCCTTTATTTTTTTGACCAATATATGTATGTATGTATGTATGTATGTATGTATGTATGTATGTATGTATGTATATATATATATATATTATGTATCTCTATCTCTTTTGTTGTTGTTGTTGCAATGTCATGTCCGACCCCATGGACAATGTTCCTCCAGGCCTTCCTGTCCTCTACCATCCTCTGGAGTCCATTTAAGCTCCTGCCTACTGCTTCAGTGACTCCATTCAGCCACCTCATTCTCTGTCATCCCTTTCTTCTTTTGCCCTTAATCTTTCCCAGCATTAGGCTCTTCTCTCTATCTCTATCTATCTATCTATCTATCTATCTATCTATCTATCTATCTATCCTTTTTCCATGTTATCTAGACCATTTATAGTTTAACTACTATCATGTCATGCATTACTTTCTTTCATTCCAAACTAAAATGCCCAATTGCAAAAGGATTTTTGGGGGTGGGGGTGGGGAGTTTGCTTCATTTTGTGTTTTGTTTTATAGGCTTATCCAATATCTCCTAATAATTTGGTTGCCATTATTTGCTGCTCTGTAATATCTTTTCTAAACTGTAATCATCATAACTGTACACACTTCAATTTTGGTCTTACCAATTTCTTTACAATAAAGGCATTATTGTAGCAAGTGCTATTATTTTCACTGCCCTTCCTAATAACGTTCTTTTTGCTTTGTTTGTTTTTTACAACAGCTGTACGCTGAATTAACACGATTATTGAATTTTCTACTGTATCCCCGAGATTTCTTTCCTTTCAGTCACTTCAGGAAATATATTAGTATATTAGTATATTACTTATCCATTGATGTAGTAAAGTAAAAGCACAACTGGAATTTTTGAGCCAACACTTTACACTAAAGTGTAAAGCAGCCCCCCCAAAAGCTAATACAATCCTTGGTTATATAAACAGATGCATAGAATCAAAATCCCATTTTGGTCACCACATTATAATAAAGATATTGAGACTTTGGAAAAATTTCAGAGAAGAGCACGTAAGATGATTAAAAGCCTGGAGACTAAAATATATGAAAAATGCTTGCAGGATTTGGATTTGGCTAGTCTAGAGAAAAGAAGGACTAGGGGAGACATCAGAGCAATATTCCAGTATTTGAAAGGCTGCCACAAAGAGGAGGGAGTCAACTTATTTTGCAAAAGCACCAGAAGGCAGGACAAGAAACAATGGATGGAAACTAATCAAGGAGAGAAGCAACCTGGAATTAAGGAAAAACTTCCTAACAGTGAGGACAATTAATCAGTGGAACAGCTTGCCTTCAGAAGTTGTGCGTGTTTCATCACTGGACGTTTTTAAGAGGAGACTAGACAGTCACTTTTCTGAAATGGTATAAGGTCTCCTGCTTGAGCAGGGGTTGGACTAGAAGACCTTGAAGGTCCCTTCTATCTCTGTTTTGATTGATTGATTGACATTTGCAATTTGATGTTCCTTTACCTAAGTTAAATTCTTCACAATCCATCTTGAATTTTACCCTTTCAACAACTTGGTACTATCAACTTACCTACTCCTTCTGAACTCCAGGTCATTTGTGTATAATTTGAAAGGACTACTCACAACCCCAGTGCCTGGTTATTCCACCTAGCACATCTAGTGAAGGTGAAAATGGCTCTTTTATTCTACTCCATTCCCTGTTCTTTTAACCAGTTGCCAATTTAAATGAGCATCTGTCCTCTTCTTCCATAGCAGCTGAATTTGCTTAGGAATCTTTGTTCAATGGTTCTTGAAAGTCCAAATATTCACAATCTATTGCATCATTCTTTTATTTTGCTTATTGAATGAAAGAATGGAATTCCCTTGCTTTTGTTCTGTAGGCTGGGATTCTCTCCTAGCTGATAAAACAGTAAAAGATAAAGGTGAGTTTTACTCCGCTAGTCATGACTGACTTTAGGGGGAGGTGCTCATCTCCATTTCTTAAGTCAAAGAGCAGCAGTTTCCACAGTCATATGGCCAGCATGACATCTCACCTCAGCACAGAGTGTCTGGCAAAATGTTACCTTCCCGCATGGCTATATGCAATACCTATTCATCTACTTACATTTTTACTTGTTTTCAAACTGCTAGGTTAGCAGGAGCGGGGACAAGTGATGGGAGCTTACTCTGTCTCACAGCACTCAGGTCTCCAACTGCCAAGCCATCAAACTTTAACAGTCTAAGACTCAGCATTTTAAGCGCTGAGCCACCGTGTTCTTATCTCCTGGCTGATAAAAATCAAGAAATCTCTTTTTTTCAAATAGATAGTAGGGGTGAGGAAATTTAAGAAGGGCAAAAATCACATCTCTAAACATGTTTTCCTGAAAATTTTAAATCACATCAAATAGTGGAATTTAGGCTTTGGGCTTTTTTAAAAAAATCCTTCATAATACTAGGTTTCCCCAAAAATAAGCCCTATCCCAAAAATAAGACCTAACTGTGTGTCTAATATAAACCCCACCCCCAAAATAAACCCTAGTTAAGACCTCACCTACTTCTTCCCACCGTCTAGTTATATGAGGTGCATGTGTAAAAATCAAGCGGGGTAGTAAGCTGGAGTTGCCCCATGCACCCCACACCCGTTTTCCCTAGGACTGGGGCAGCCAGGCTTCCCACACCCTGACACCTCTCATGCCACTGCCCAATTTCTTCTGCAGCCAGATGCCATGTGGCGCATGATGCCAGTGCCTGCGGGAGGAGGCCACATGGCTCATCGCGCCACTCACGGAAGGAAGCAACGGTGCAACATGCCATGCGGCTTCCTCCCATAAGCAGAAGAAGTCTGGCAGTGGCATAACAGATGTTAGGGCCTGGGAGGCCTGGCTGCAGTGGTTCTAAGATAAACAGGTAAGACATCCCCTGAAAATAAGACCTGGTGCTTATTTTAAGGCTCAAAAGAAAATAAGACCAGGTCTTATTTTTGGGGAAACACAATAGCAAGAAAAGGGACTGCTTTTCAGGAATGATCAAGCAGCGTATGAAACATAGACAGGTTGGGTGTGCTTTTTCTCAGGGCCTTGGTCAGTGGTTTCTGTATAAATACCAATTAAGTAGAATCATCTAGATAATTCGCTAAAAGAATGCAAATGATCAGCTGTCTGCAAGGAGTATAAATCTTTCCATCCCCCACCATCCAGTCAGAGCTGAAGAAGCTTCTTGTATGAGAAGTAGAACGACTTCAAAGAAAAAACAGAAAGTCCAATTTCCTCTTGAAAAAGCACCTTAGGGATAACAACCCTGACCTGGATGACTGAGAATCTCCATAGACATCTAGATAATGGGAATCATGCCAGATACACTGTATGTGATCGGAAGAAGCTCAACTTGTAATACACTCTGATGTTTAGATGTGCATTTCACGATTTCTTTTAATTGGTGAGGCTGTGTTTCAAAACAAGCATATAGTTAATCAGAAAGTTCCCGTTTTGTTGGAAGGAATTTTACAGTTTAAGATTTTCTTACTTTTCCCCTTCAGTAAGGTATTATGACAATAAGATTCAGATGTGATGATGCATTCAGAGCCAAAATTCTGCTTAACAGATGATCTCTTAGGAAATGTTTTCAGTTATCCCAACACACCATTGCTAAATAGAATGCTGTTAATTAAGATGGATCTCAGCCATTTCACTTGGACAAGTTTGAATACCTTTCACAGGAAATAAGTGTAAGGGCGGCGGTGGCGGGAACAGAGAAGAAATAGCTGTCCTAGAAATGAATCAACACAAACCAGAACATCTGCTCATCAGAAATTAACAGATAGTTTTTATCTATACTGCTGTTTTTTTATATCATTGCAAATATGATAATTTTTTTTACAATGTCAGTTATTTTTGTCAACATGTTATGAAATCTACATTAGCTATGCAGAAATATAAAGCTCTTGTGTTTGAGCTTCTATTTTGCATTTATGGATATGAATCTTTTGCTTATTTCTGCGATCACAACAACTGTTTCACTTTTTTCCCCCTTTTGCTTCAATAGCTTGTCAGTAAACTTGGAACTGAGAACACAAGTGTGTCAAGGGTTGCAGTGTTTTTTTTTTTAAATCTGGCTTGCTGTTCATTCCATTATTAATGGTGGCTTACAACACAATTTAAAAGCACATAGAATAAAATAGTGATAAATCTGATACAATTGGAGTCAAAGTTAAAAGTAAAAATGACCATTAAAATAATCAAAAGTTAAAATATTGGAGAGATACTTCCTAAATACTGGGAAAGCAAGAACCTAAAATCTCATTAGGAGGGTATTCCATCGGCTGACAAGTATCCACAGTCAGGCATAGGAATATATATTTCATTTGAAAGATTAATAAGTTGAGAACTTGAATGCAAGATATACTGTGTGACAAACAAGGAAAATATTTCAAGTTCTTGCTTGATCGGGTTGATCCAATTGTCTATATTGCCTACAGTCATACAAAGTAAAACTGTATTTCCCTGATTATTTCTCTAATTGAAAAGATGAAGGTACTCCTGGATCCCTGGGCTATACAATCATAAGGATATCTGTTTTGAAGTTTGTTTCGCTTAGTACCAAAGGGACACTTTGTAGGGGAAAAATCCATTTTGTTAGAATCACTTGTCTCAACATCATATAAAAGAGAAGGTTCCATTGTCATCATTGTACAAGAGAAAAACACATTAATGCAGGGCAAAAAACCAGTTGGACATTTTGAGTAAGCATTGTTTAAATCTTTAGGAATAAAGAAAATGTAAGTCAAGAATAATGAAGATATGAGAAATAAAGAAATAATTCAACAGGGTAGCCTTGTTAGATAATAGAACCAAAGCTAAGTTTTGCAAAGGTTTTTTTTAAGACGTGATAGTAAGCTTACATTTTTTTAATATTCTACACTGAATTGTGCTTGTGATATATTGTAGCCATTACTTAAAATTTGAGCTTCTTTTTTTTAAAACCATATATCTTTTCTCACATGCCTCTACCAGATGATTCAAATTGTATTTTCCTGATGGGTTAAAAAAAAAAGAATCTTATTAAGTCAGAAGGAAGAAATAGAAATAGAAAGAAATAACAGAGTTGGAAGGGACCTTGGAGGTCTTCTAGTCCAACCCCCTGCCCAGGCAGGAAACCCTACACCGCTTCAGACAAATAGTTATCCAATCTCTTCTTAAAAATTTCCAGTGTTGGAGCATTCACAACTTCTGCAGGCAAGTTGTTCCACTGATTAATTGTTCTAACTGTTAGGAAATTTCTCCTTAGTTCTAAGTTGCTTCTCTCCTTTATTAGTTTCCACCCATTGCTTCTTGTTCTGCCTTCAGGTGCTTTGAAGAATAAGTTTGACTCCCTCTTCTTTATGGCAACCCCTGAGATATTGGAATACTGCGATCATGTCTCCCCTAGTCTTTCTTTTCATTAAACTAGACATACTCAGTTCTTGCAACCGTTCTTCATATGTTTTAGCCTGAATGTGAGACTTCAGAGCAGAAAGAAAGAGGTGCCTCAAAGTGTCTATGGATGTTGGCACATCTTAAACCAAATGCATTTTTTCCTGGATTATAAGGTAGGTGCAGCTCTTTACTAGGGTTTGCACAACCTTACTAGGGACAAAACATTTTTTATAGACCAGCTTCCCGTACATCATGTGTTTAGTATACACTTTCAGACAAATACCTTTGACCTGGATTAATATGGTGCTTTGCGATTGTCAGTCATTGTTTTGTGGCCTTTCGGCTGCTGGCCCTTCCAGCAGCCAAAACAGATGAGAAGGAGGCATGGGAGTCAGGGCCAGCATCAAGGCAACCTGAGAGCTCCAAGGGGGAATGGAGCTGTCAAAGAGAGAGAGAGAAAGAGAGAAAGACAGAGACGGAGACGGAGCCTGGGCTGTCCATCAGGCCTCAGATGGAGAGTCAACAGCCCCAGGTCTGAAGGTGGCTGATGAGGAAGATAAGGAACAGCTGGGATCAGTGTCAGATGCGTAGAAGGCAGAGGAGAGGAGAACAGTGGAAATCTATGGGCCGATCCTTGGGACGGAAGAGCCACCACTGCTAGCAAGCCCCAGCCTAGCTCTGATGGGGGACAGAGTTGAATAGGTGTGGCAGACAACTATTCATCTCCCTGCCGGACAGAATTGTTAGCCTGCTATGTGTGTGAGAGAGAGACTTTTTATCGGGGCTGCTGGCCCTCCTAATAAAGGAATAATTGATTTAACTACAGAGAGTTTGTCGTGTTTGGGAGCCTTGTCAGAACATATTGGTGTTAGTTAAGACTTCCTTTCAAAACGTCTTGGCCCTTCCATCAATCCGCAGTGAACTTTTTTGGTTATTACTTTCCATCTGGAATGATGACATTCTTTCTCTTACTATTCTCTTGCTATTCTGCGAAACAGGGAAAATTAATAACAAAAGTCTCAAAATGTGTTTAATATTGCCTCAGTGCCCTTACGAGCCTTCCTTATTATTTTGTCACTGCCATGCTTATTCACATCCGAGAAAAGAATATATTTTTTTTTAGAAATAAATTGAAAGATGTCCTAAGGATAGTCAGTTACCACAGATTAATTTCAGAAGGGGTGGGGGGAATATTAAAATCTTTATGTCGTCGTGATCATTCTACTTTGGAATATTAAATTACTTTCAGGAACCTTCAGCCAAATAAAAATCCATAGCGCCAATAAATTTCATTTCTCTCCTAACTCTTGCAAATACATTCATTTTCTCTAGGCAGATATAGTTTCTAGAACAGCTTTTGTGCCACGTACTGCTATGTTAAAGATCCTTCCTTAGAACAAGGAATGGTTTTAAGGCTTATAACAAAAAGAACACAAGCCTGACTGAATCAAATGCTGAATCAGATGGGCAATATTTAGTTTTTTCTTTTTAAAAAAAGCATGTTTGTGTTTAAGCCTTAAAATGTCTGTTGGCATCCTATAGGTAAAAAAGAATTGTTTTGAATTAAATCTAACTCAGTAGATCTATGTACCACCTTCAATTCAATTCCCAAAGAGGATTTTTGAGGTCACAGCAATATAAATGTATTCCCTGTCTACAAATTCTGTGTTCTTAAAGCATTATTTTGGAATTAAAATCAAAGTACTACAAACCCCTAGAATTCATTACTTCTCCATTCCATTTGTTAAACCTTTCCATCTCTTATTAAAAGGGAAAGAGGTAGTAGTACTTCATTGTCATTAGACCTCGTACAACGAAATTAAATGCCATCTTCAGTGTACATAACACATAAGAAAACTATAAAAAAAATAAAACAAAAGCACACATCCTTCACATTCAATGCAATTAATTAAAAACCCTTGATATTGCATTAATATTGCACTATACAGTAGAAATCAGTATAATTACTGCTCTGGGATAGAAGCTGTTTTTCAGCCTATTTGTCCTTATTTTTTTAGGTACCATTAGGGTTTGGCAAAGCAGAGCTTCTACTCCTTATATAATTTTTCTCCATTAGTTCTAGCATGAAGGATAGTCAGAATCAGCATATGAGTAATTTGAGGTAAATCCTGTTGACAAAAGTATGATTTAAGTCCCAAGTTATGGGGTCTTCGTTGCTCTCTGAACTTGCTTTGACGATGTTATCTACTTTGGGAATGAAACATCTGCAAGAAAACAACCAAGATCAAAGAGCAGCAAGGACCCCAAAATTCAACCCTAAATTGCAAGTATTCTCTTCTATAAATCCCAAATTGATGGAAGATTCACTTACTGGCCTTTGTGCATTGAATGGTTGAATCAATCAGGGCAATCTATTGCAATAAAAAGGGGAGTATAGCAGTGGTGAAATCCAATTTTTTTTTACTACCAGTTCTGTGGGTGTGGCAGGGGAAGGATACTGGAAAATCTCCATTCCCACCCCACTCCAGGGGAAGGATATTGCACAATCCCCATTCCCATTCCACCCTGGGGCCAGCCAGAGGTGGTATTTGCCGGTTCTCCGAACTACTCAAAATTTCCGCTACCGGTTTTCCAGAACCTGTCAGAACCTGCTGGATTTCATCTCTGGAGTATAGAAAACATATGAAAGTGGCAGATGAAAACATCATTATCTAATTCAAACCTCTAGCAATTCAGAATCTACTTTCTTTCATCCATAAGTTTTCATAATTCCCACACTCTTGAACTCAGAAAGCTCCAATAGTGAGCTGCAACACCTCATCCATTTTGTTGGCTTATTTCTAATGATGATAGTCAAGCAAGGTCTATTTGAAGTCATTTAGAGGGTAACACAGTCCCTGCTGTTTAAAGTAACGCGATGCTGCTCTGGAAGAGCTCTGAGTTAATGGATCACAGCAATGATAAAGTAGGCTGATATAAAAGCACATGATTATGCTAAAGAATGAATTACCTCTGTATAACGTGAAAGATTATCACCTCCACCCCTGATCATTTGAGAGCAGTATATTGTTGCCATAGAACTGCAACAAATACTTCGGCTCTTGAGAGATAAATCAAAAGAAGAGTGTTTGCTTGCTTGACAAGTCAAATATCCCTTTTCAGACTTTCAACCATTTTATGGAAGAGACCATTACACCCTATAGTGTTAAAATGCCATCATCCCCGCTGTTATATTTAATAGCCCTGCTGAGTCCTGCATAAGTTATTCATCCCTGGATATTCTGGCATGCATCTGTTGTTTTATATTTGCTTCTTTGACAAGTCTAGGCTCATTGGTGTCTTATAAACAGAAAAACAAAAATAAAAAGGTGATTTTTATTGCGGGAAGAGGTACTCTGTAAATAGCAGATGTTTTCATTTTAGAAACCTTTGCAATTTACTTTTGTGTGTACAATTTGTATCCTCCTGTTCTGCTGGAATTGAAATGTAAAAATGAAACAGCAATTTTTATTTTAGGTATGTAGCAGTTATTAGCAGAATTTAAGCTCGAAGAAAAGCAGACAAGTGATGCGGTGGCTCAGGGGCTAAGATGCTGAGCTTGTTGATCGAAAGGTTGGCAGTTCAGTGGTTCGAATCCCTAGTGCCACGTAATGGGGTGAGCTCCCGTTACTTGTCCCAGCTTCTGCCAACCTAGCAGTTCGAAAGCACATAAAAAATGCAAGTAGAAAAATAGGGACCACCTTTGGTGGGAAGGTAACAGCGTTCCATGCACCTTTGGCCTTTAGTCATGCCGGCCACATGACCACGGAGACGTCTTTGGACAGTGCTGGCTCTTTGGCTTTGTAACAGCACCGCCCCTTAGAGTCAGGAACGACTAGCACATATGTGCAAGGAGAACCTTTACCTTTACCTTAAAAGTAGAAGCTTGCAGTAGATTTGAGTTGGAAATGATGAGCTCATAAATTCAGGATTGCAGCTACAGAATTCAAACTTGAGAAGATAGGAAGCCTACTGCAAAAAAAAACCAAAAATGCTGGAGAAGCTCACATTTTGAAAATGTGCTTGAATGTGATGAAAAATCTATAACATCTTTCATCATCAACTTCTTCATCATCATCATCAAGCTGGATTTTAAGAAAATCCTAAAAACGTGATAGGCACAGATACTCAGATTTATCCATTCTGAAATTCTAAAAATGCATGCAGTTTCCTCCCAACAATTTTTTCGTATGGCATTTATAACGGGTGGGTGACATTTCACGTAATATTCAGACTGCAGAATTGTTGCACAGATGTTTGAAGAAAAAGACCGTCTTCCCACCCAGAAACCATTTTGAGATCAACAGCAAAACAGAATCAGCTTGCTCCCACTTTAACGTAACTCCTACATATTAACCGTGGGAGAAAGGAGTTTGCTTTGCTTTGTACTGACGAATGATTTGACTGTGCTCTTTAATTGCTGCAGCTGGGTCAGTCATGGAGATTTTTCCAGAGTAACCCCAAATTCTAGGTGATACTTTAATCTTCCCCTTAAATTTCCACACAGCTCTCCTGACCATTAAGGCAACCACTTTGAGGGGTGCACCAGTACACGTAATGAATTGGAGTCATCTCCCAAACACTGGGGCACATCTACAGAAGCCATTTCATTGACTTTAAAGCACACAACTCTCTGAAGCAGCTTTACCGCGCTGCCTTTTGACCTAAAGATATTATTCTAAGGATGGTGTTGGAGCATCTCACAATGCATTGCAATTCAGAGTGACATTTATAGGTTACTAGATAATTGCCAGCTGGAGGATAACTGGGGGTGCTGTTGTGTGGGAGGAAAGAGTGGCGAGGGTGATCACAGGAGAGAGATGGTGGATCTTTCTCCCATCTCAAGGGCAGATTTCCGATTTCCAGCTGTGGATCATCTTGGGCTAAGTTTCTATTTCAGTGGGAGGATACAGGTGGCTAACATTGCTGCATTTTCAGCATTAGCTGGCAACCCTCCCAGATAATAATACATAAATACATCTTAACTTCAGCACTGCCTTTGGGACGTTATCCTCTACCACGTCTCAGATAGGGATCAGAGAATGCAGCACAGACTGTTCTGTTTTCAGACAGACAGCATCTGCTGCCCAAGGCAGCTGCATCATTCTGAAGAAATGGTCCTGCATGGGCAGTCACAGCCAGCTGAAGTTTCTCACCTTATATTCATTGCGGACAGATATGGAAAAGGAGGTTATATCTCTCTTCTTCTCTTTCTCCTTAGCAGCTAGAGTTGGTGCTTAAGAGTAGTGACCCTTCAATTTTCTACTCATTTCCAGTCTGGCTTGATTGTAATCACACATACGATTTCCACAGTTTTCTAAAGAAGTAGGAAATATGTGAATAACAATTGGAATTTATGGGTGATTCTTTTATTTGTATTACTCCCCCATTGATGGGGATGCAATAGTTCAGCAGTTAAAGATGCTGAGTTTGTCAGGTGGAGGGCTGACAGTCCGGATTCGAGACCTAAACCCCGCACAATGGGGTGAGCTCCCATTAATTGCCCCAGATCCTGCTCACCTAGCAGTCGGAAAGAATGCAAATGCGAATAGATAAAAAGGTATCACTTTGGTGAGAAGATAACAGTGTTCTGTGCATCTTGGCATATACAGGTAGTCTTCGACTTACAACAGTTCGTTTAGTGAATTTTCAAAATTACAACTGCACTGAAAAAAGTGACTTACGACCATTTTTCACACTTAACCACCATTACAGCATCCTTGTGGTCACGTGATCAAAATTCAGATCCTTGGCAATGTACTCATATTTATTGCAGTGTCCCGGGGTCATGTGATTCCCCTTTTGTGACCTCCTGAGAAGCAAAGTCAATGGGGAAGCCAAATTCACTTAACAACCATGTTACTAATTTAACAATTGCCGTGAATTCGCTTAACAGCTGTGGCAAGAAAGGTCGTAAAATGGATCAAAACTCAACCTAACAAATGTCTCACTTAGTAACATAAATTTTGGGCTCCATTGTGGTTGTAAGTTGAGGAGTATCTGTAGCCATGCTGTCAACATCATCCTCTTTTAACAACCCCATAATCCCTTTCGGGTGAAGTCTGGGCCACTGAATGGAGCTGCAGGTTTACTGGCCGGATGCCTTCCTGTCACCAGTGTGGAGGTTTATTTCAGCAGATATATTCTCAGTGTGCCCAGAGAGAGAAATATCTGCCTCTATCTAGGATCGAACTCACAGCTTCCTGATTGTGAGGCGAGAGCTCCACCTCTAGGCCACCGCATCATCTATCATGGTGGCCACATGACCATTGAAATTGTTTTCAGACAACACTGGCTCCTCTGCCAAGAAACGGAGATGAGCACCTAGAATTGGACGTGATTGAGAGGGAAACCTTTACCTTTTAATTATTATTACTAATAATAGCTAAATAATAAGGCCAATCATTAAATTATTAATTATAAAAAAATATAAAAATAACATTAGCAAATGCATTAAGTGGTATTTACAAAGTTAGGGTAGCACCATAGAAGAGACATTCCCTTTCTTTTTCACTCATAGCAAGATGCTTCCCCTTGCTATTTAGACTGCCAACATCTAAAAATGAAAACTTAAATAATGGTTTTCATAATATATTGATTACATATTTAATCAGCTAATAATAAATAACTGCTTATAACCACTGTCTGTTGTTCTGCCTGAAGAATTTGTCCTCCTGTCACCCAGTCAATTTGTCGGATATTTGTTTAAACAAACAATTTTTGTCAGGAATTTCCGCTGTCAGTGACCAGAAGAAGAGCCTTTTCTGTCATGGCTCCCATCTTCTAATTTAGTATATCATGTCCGCCAAGGTGAGTTCAGTACCCATCCTTTTGACCTATCAAAAAGCCTTGAAGACGCGGCTGTGCCATCTAGCTGTGCCATTGGAGGTATTGCACTTTTAGAGGTAACTTATGGAGTAGATGATCGGGGTGGGTTCCACTTACTTTTACTAACCGGTTCGCAGTGGGAGTGAACAAATCTCAGATCCTGTTATTTAAATGTAGATTTTTATTTCCATATGTAATACCTATGTGGACATTGTTACGGAAAAGCGACTCATATGCTATGCTTCGAGTGACATTTCCAAGAAGTGAATGACTGCATAAATTTAAAGGGACAAAATCTTCTTGGCCTCTGGAGAAATGCCCACATATATTCCAGCAAGGAATATATGCCCACATATATTCCAGCAAGGAACAATAACAGCCCTTCCCCAATATATAGTCTTTCTCTTGTCAAACCAATTATTTCTGACAAGCTACTGAGAGCAGAAGTTTTCTTTGCTTGACAAGTAACAAGCAGAGGAGAAGAAAAGACCTAGCTATGAAATAATAGTCAGTATTGTGAGAGATTGAGATATTCCAATTGGTAAGAAATACTAAAAAGATCTCAATAAATAAATTGGTGTCAGAATGCATCCAAGATCATTTCTGAAACATTGAAATAATAAGAGTCATAAAGAGGAATGCAGGACGAATGAGGAATTCCAAGAGATGAAAGCTAACTAAAATGTGTATGGGTTGTATGGGTATACTGTGTATACACATACAGTGACAATAAAGTTACTATTATTATGTGATTCCTAGTAAAATGGAAGAGTCAAGTCCATGCCAGCTGCTCCATTGGCTCTTGAGGGGGCTGTACTCTGTGTAGGCCTTCAACCTCATGATTCTCCTGGACATAGTTATACTGGCTTTTCATAAGGAAGTCAGGGCCCTGCTTTAGCAAGTGTACCAGTTGCACTTCTTTGGGAGCAATAGGCACTGGTGACAATGAATCTCACCATCTTGAGGTTAGATTACTGTAACTCAGTTTACACAGACTCTCTTTTTCACTCCAACTGCCTCTGATTAATACCATTCTAAGTGACAACATCCATCATTAGTTCTCACAACCTTTCTACAAGCAATCACTTAAGTCTTCCCCATAACATCATTCCAAATGTACCAGATGCCTAGACAGTGGCCACTCTAATTATTCTGCAAGTTTCCTAACAGTATCCAATCAACAATTCTGGCACTCAACAATATATCATTTCTTTAAATTCTGGGTCCAACCTCCGCTTGGATTCTGAAGTAGGGGTACACCTTCCCCTGTACAATCATTATATGATGTATGGTTTGTGTTTGACACTCACTCTTTGTCACTCACTCAAAAAGCAATAAGCCCAAACTTATCACTTTGTCCTGTGCATGGAGCATGGACACAATGGGCAATGATGCTGAGCAATTTATAGATTAACAGATTAACAGAGTTGGAAGGGATCTTGTATGTCATCTAGTCCAACCCCCCCACCCAAGAAGGAGACCATACACCATTTCTGACAGATGGCAGCCCAGTCTCTTTTTGAAAGCTTCCAGTGATGAAGCTCCCACAACTTCTGAAGGCAAGCTGTTCCATTGGTTGATTGCTCTCACTGTCAAAAAGATTCTCCTTTTTCCAGGTTAAATCTCTCCTTGTTCAGTTTCCATCCATTATTCCTTGTCTGGCCTTCAGGTGCTTTGGAAAATAGTTTGACCCCCTTCCTCTCTGTAGCAGCCCTCAAATATTGGAACACTGTTTATCATGTCTCCCCTGGTCCTTCTCTTCATTAGACTAGCCATGCCCAGTTCCTGCAACGGTTCATCGTATGTTTTAGCCTTCAGTCCCCTAATCAACTTGGTCGCTCTTCTCTACACTCGTTCAGATCTACACAAGAGTTATGATTAAACGTAACAACTTAAACATAATAATACAAGAAATACCATCTCAAGCACTGAGGAACAACTTTAATACAGTCACTAATCAAGATTGACTGTGATAACTCCCTTATCCCTGTGATAACTCCAAAGTCCAGCTGAAATAACCAGTTTTGAAATCCTAACAAAATCAAGCATTAAAATAGAATACATTGTTCCAGAAAAGGGAGGCAGTGATTTAAAACATCTGTTTCTGTGATCCTACTGCTTACATTCTCTAAGTATCTATGATACCCAGGAGGAAGAGATTGCATTCCAGAGGAGCAAGAGATATCTATTTAAACCAAAGTTTAAATAGTTTGTGTGGGAGAAAAAGAGTTAAGACAGCACCTCCCTAGTAGTTCTCGGTAGTTCTTGATGCTGCAAGTAGTCTGTTTTAATGGCAAGATTTCTGTCTATTGGTGAGGAAGAATAAAGGAAACGTCTTAGAAGAGCCTCAGTGTGTCTTTCTTGGGTTTTGGATCACAGTATCTGAAGATTAACCCTGACTGCTCTTTAGAAGGACAGATCCTGAAGATGAAACTCAAATACTTTGGCCACCTAATGAGAAGGAAGGACTCACTGGAGAAGAGCCTAATGCTGGGAAAGATTGAGGGCAAAAGAAGAAGGGGACGGCAGAGAATGAGGTGGCTGGATGGAGTCACTGAAGCAGTAGGTATGAGTTTAAATGGACTCCAGAGGATGGTCGAGGACAGGAAGGCCTGGAGGAGTGTTGTCCATGGGGTTGCAATGAGTCGGACACAGCTTCGCAACTAACAACAACAACAAATCTGGATTCTGAGAGAAACTTCTCAAATGGCAGGCAGAGCCTTCTGGGAGAAGATAGTTCTGCAGCTGTCCAGGCTCTAATTGTCAGTTCCACAAAGTAGACCAGGCAGAAAATCAAGTCCAGAACAAGGCTAGAACTTTGATTTAGGCTAAAATAACAGAATTATAAGTGTTTTTCCTCCCCTCTTAACATCCAATGAATCGGAGTGGGTCCTTCCAAATACTATCTCAGTTCCTTCTTTGCTTGGGTAATGATTCTTGCATATTTCTGTCACCCATCTTAGTCTCTACATGAACCATGAAAGGCTTTAAAAGTAAGGACTATATTTAATTATTTATTGTATCCATATTGTTCTTTTAGTTTGAGTAACTCAAGGTGGCATACATCCCCTCCTTCATCCAGCTTTCTCCATGACAAAAAAATATGAATTTAAGAAAGAGAAAGTGACAGGCCTCAAGTCCCACAGTTGCCTTCCATGCTTAAGGGACAAGTAGATTCATGGCCTCTAGTTTCCAATCCAGCACTTCAACCTTTGCACCAGTTGAATTGGCTTTCCGTTGAATTGAGGTTAAGCTTGAAATGAATCCAGACACAAACTGGCATTTAATTTAGTTCTGGAATCAGAGATATTTATCCGGGCAGTTATACAGAGTATGTAGGTCAATATATATTCTCCCCTTACTAGAGAGATTGCCAGAGAGGACAGACGACTTTTATGTAGGCTTTCTCCTCCAAGACTCAAATCCAGCTACCACGCGGGCAGTGGCAAAATTCTGTGTTGCTGCAATGTCCACAAGAAAAAAAACTAGTTACAGAATTATAGATGTCAACTGGTGCCAATTTTTTGGAGATATCTATAACAATTATTGGAAAAATACATTTACTCACATACTTATCAGCTCTCCACTCATATAAATTAGGGAATGACCCTAACGGTTTGAGATTATGTATTTTCATAACAGGGATGTTATTATTCATGATTAATGTCAGTATTATTTTTAATTTATTGTATGTCTATTGCTGGTCGAGGACCGTAATAAAGTTTTATTCATTCATTCATTCATTCATTCATTCATTCATTCATTCATCTGGGCAGATGTACTAACACCCATATAGATAGTCCCTGATTTATGAGCACAATTGAGCACAAGATTTCTGTTGCTAAGCAAGACAGCAGTTGAGTTTTATCCCATTTTACAGCCTTTCTTGCCACGGTCGTTAAGTGAATCACTGCAGTTGTTAAGTTAGTAGCACTGTTGTTAAACGACTCTGGTTTTCCCTTTGATTTTGTCGGAAGGTTGCAATGTTGATCACATTTATTTATTTATTTATTTATTTATTTATTTATTTATTTATTTATTTATTTATTTCAATTTATATATCGCCCTTCTCCCCGGGAGGGGGACTCAGGGCGGTGAACAACCAAATTAAAACACATATAATACAAACATTAAAAGAATTTTAAAATTGAATTAAATCATTGGCGTTCCAAATAAAAGTCTCAACCCCATTAAAATACCCAATTTAAAACCCCAGAAATCAATAATAGCAAAAATTTTGTTAAAACCCCATTAAAATCGATCAAGCAAGGCCGGCTTGTTGGAATAAATAGGTCTTAAGGGCCTTTCGGAAAGCGCGGAGGTCCGGGATCAAACAAATTTCTGGAGGCAGCTCGTTCCATAGGGTGGGTGCCCCCACAGAGAAGGCTCTCCCCCTGGGGGCCACCAGCCGACATTGCTTGGCTGATGGCACCCTGAGAAGGCCCTCTCTGTGTGAGCGTACTGGCCGGTGGGAGGTTATCGGTAGCAGCAGACGGTCCCGCAAGTACCCCGGTCCCATGCCATGGAGCGCTTTAAAGGTCAAAACTAACACCTTGAAGCGCACCCGAAAGACCACCGGAAGCCAGTGCAGCTCGCGTAGGAGAGGTGTCACATGGGAGCGCCCTGCGTGGCCGCATGGCCGCATTCTGGACCAGTTGGAGCCTCCGGGTGCACCCCAAGGGGAGCCTCATGTAGAGAGCGTTACAGTAGTCCAGGCGAGACGTGACGAGTGCATGAGTGACTGTGCACATGGAGTCCCGATCCAGAAAGGGGCGCAAGTGGCGCATCAGGTGAACCTGATAAAAGGCCCCCCTGGCCACGGCCACCATATGCCCTTCCAAGGACAGCGGTGAATCCAGGAGGACACCCAAGTTGCGAGCCCCCTCTGTGGGGGCAATGACTCACCCCCAATAGCCAGCGATGGCACCAGCTGGCTATACCGGGACGCCGGCATCCACAGCCACTCGGTCTTGGAAGGGTTGAGACGAAGCCTGTTCCTCCCCATCCAGACCCGCATGGCTTCAAGGCACTGGGACATCACTTCGAGGGCATCATTGGGGTGGTCAGGGGTGGAGATGTACAGCTGAGTATCATCAGCGTACAGTTGGCAACTCACCCCAAAACCACGGATGATCTCACCCAGCGGCTTCACATAAATGTTGAACAGGAGCGGCGAGAGGACCGACCCTTGTGGCACCCCGCAAACGAGGCGCCTCGAGGTCGACCTCTGCCCCCCTGCCAACACAGACTGCGATCGGTTGGAGAGATAGGAGGAGAACCACCGCAGCACGGTGCCTCCCACCCCCAAACCCCCCAACCGACGCAGCATGATACCATGGTCGATGGTATCAAAAGCCGCTGAGAGATCTAACAGGACCAGGACAGAGGAGCAACCCCTGTCCCGAGCCCTCCAGAGATCATCCACCAACGCAACCAATGCCGTCTCCGTGCTGTACCCAGGTCTGAAACCGGACTGGCACGGATCTAGATAGATGGTTTCATCCAGGTACTGTGGGAGCTGGCGCGCAACCACACTCTCAACAACCTTCACAATAAAGCGAAGGTTGGAGACAGGACGAAAATTTGCCAAAACAGCCGGGTCCAGAGAAGGCTTCTTGAGGAGGGGCCTCACCACTGCCTCTTTCAAGGCGGCAGGCAAGAAACCCTCGCTCAAAGAAGCATTTATAATCCCCTGGAGCCAGCCTCGTGTAACTTCCCGAGTGGCCAGTACCAGCCAGGAAGGGCACGGGTCCAATAAACATGTGGTTGCGTTTAGACTCCTCAAAGTCCTGTCCACGTCCTCAGAAGTCACAGGATCGAACTCATCCCAGATAACGTTCTCAAGACCAGCCTCAGTCACCTCGCCGGAATCTACCCAGTCAGAGTCCAAGCCTTCCTGAATCTGAGCGACTTTATCGTGCAGATACTGTGCAAAATCCTCAGCCCGCCCTTGCAAGAGGTCCTCCCGCGCTCCCTGATGTAGGAGGGAGCGGGTCACTCTGAACAAGGCGGCTGGGCGGTTATCTGCCGATGCAATAAGAGCGGAAAAGTAATTACGCTTTGCCGTTTTTATCGCCACCAAATAGGTCCTAAGATGGGACCTAGCTAGTGTTCGGTCGGATTCAGATCGACTCACCCTCCAACCACTCTCTAGGCGTCTTTTCCGGCGCTTCATCTCCCTCAACTCCTCAGAGAACCAAGGAGCCGGGCAGATTCGGTGCCAGGTCAGAGGCCGCAAAGGCACGACTCGGTCCAGGGCACTGGCGGCCGCCCTATCCCAGGCGGCCACCAGGACCTCGGCCGAATCGTGAGCCAGAGTTTCGGGCATTGGCCCAAGCTCCCTCTGGAACCAATCAGGATCCATCAGGCGCCTGGGGCGGAACCACCTAATCGGTTCCGCCTCCCTGCGGCGGGGTTCGGCGGTCAGAAAGTCTAGCCTCAGGAGAGAATGGTCCGACCATGACAGGGGTTCAATGACTATATCCCCTACATCTAGGCCATTCAACCACTGACCAGAGACAAAAACCAGGTCCAGAGTGTGTCCTCCTGTGTGAGTAGGGCCAAGAATTAATTGTGTCAGGTCCATGGCTGTCATGGAAGCCATAAACTCCCGAGCCAACCCAGAAGCCTCACCGACAGACGGCAGGTTGAAATCCCCCATGACCAAGAGCCTGGGGGTATCAACCGCCACCTCGGCGATAACGTTGAGAAGCTCGGGCAGGGCCGCTGTCACGTGGCAGGGAGCCAGGTACGCGATCAGCAAGCCCACCCGCACACCATGGCCCCACTTCACCAGGAGCGACTCACATCCGGCTATCTGAGGTACAGTGGTCTCCCTTGGATCAAGACTTTCCCTTATAATGACCGCCACCCCCCCACCCCTGCCCTGGGCCTTGGCCGATGAAATGCTCGGAAACCTGGCGGGCACATCTCTACGAGGGGGCCCCCCCCCCTTGGCCCAACCATAGTACCTGCCAGGTCCGCACATGATCCTGCAACCCGCATAAATACATGTCCCTTGCCAAGCATCCAAATTTTTATCACAGGAGTGCTGCAGTGGTTGTAAGTGTTAAAAAAAAAAAAATCACAGGTCACTTTTTTCATACCATTATTAAGTTTGAACGGTCCCAAAGCAACGATGGTAAGTCAAGGACTACCTGTACTCCGTGTGTTTAAATTTAAAACAAAGTCACCCCAAGCTACCAATCTTGACTCAATTCTGGAAAATCGTATTGCATTGTAAGGATTATAGCTACATTGTAATATGCAGGTGGACATTTTTGCGGAGAGATCCCCAGATTGGAAAAGATTGCTAGGAGGCAGCAAATGATTGGGAGGAGGGAAGGTCTGGATGGCATTATTGCTTTTAAGTGCCAAAAAAGAACAGGCAGACGGGGAGAACGGCGAGGTGAAAGTGGAAAGAAACGTCTGCCTAAAGCAAAGGCTGTTTATGTGGATATTGCAATGCATGTAAATTCTTCTATATTCTATTACTCAAGGGGGGATGGGTGGGTTTAGTGTCTAGGGAGTTATATTGCATGTCAGAGTATTTCCTTTTGAAAAAGCATATAAGCTCCCAGCTTTTATTTACAGTGTTGTCACCATCCGTCTGGAGACAGTGAATCCATAAACTCAATCTGAATACAGCAGAATGCAAAGTATTTGGAGGGTAAAGGTGGACAGAGTAGCTGCTCTTAACCTAATGGAGCCCTGGATGAATCACATAATTCAGTCTGTGGCCAGGAAGCTGCAATATTGCTCCCAGCTCATATGTAATCTCTAGCACTGCAACACCCTTTGTGTGTGGGTATGCTTGTGTTTGGTGTGTGTGCGTGTAGTTGTAGTTGTAGTAGTAGTAGTAGTAGTAGTAGTAGTAGTAGTGCACATAAGTTGTTATTCAAGATTCTCAGTGCTATGCATGTAGAGCAGTGTTTCTCAACCTTGGTAGCTTGAAGATGGGTAGACTTCAACTCCCAGAATCCCCCAGCTAGCAGCACTGGCTTGGGGATTCTGGGAGTTGAAGCCCACCCATCTTTAAGCTTCCAAGGTTGAGAAACACTGATGTAGAGGTTTTATATGTGAGAAAGTGATCCCATAATTTGGGATAATTCTGGTTCTGGATTCAATGATTCTGTTCTGGGCTATTGTAATATGCATGTTAATCTTTGGTTTATTTTCCTGAATATTATGTTCCATTGACTATACTAAATTCAGTGTACTAAGCATCATTCTCTAATATTTCCTGATAAGTGTGTCGTGTAATGGGCTTTGTACCATGAATTGATATAATAATTCCTGATGTGTTTTGCTTGTATTCTTTTATCTTTGCCCTGGAGAAAACAACTATTTGCATATTTTCTCTGAAAGAGATTATCTCTTCAATAGCAATGATCTTCATGAGAAAAATTAATTGTACTTGTAAAGCCTAATAGAGAAGGCCCTTTTATTAGAAACTTAGCATTATTGATACAACTATTTTGCTAGAGGAGCAGTTTTTATCTTGGTTAAGTTTTTTAAAAGCGTAATATAAGCTGCAAACAAAGAAAGAAATGATAAAACTAGAGCTAGGAATGAAAGAATACATTTCCCAAAACAGAAGTTACTATCCCCGCAAGAACGGTTAGTTATTCTTTTCAGACAAATGGTTTATTAAATAACACTGTTTAATTCTGTACAATTTATTAACTTTAATGTTTTAATAGGCTGCAGTATTAGATATACATTGCTGTTCACAAAATTATATGCATACAAGCAAGGATAAAATACAAGCACAGATAAAATTTCCACTAGGTTCCATCTGTGTTATTTTTGTGTTGCGTCTAGAACACTTCTGTACCAATGATCTAATCGTGGGAAATGCAGTTCCTTAATAATTTAGAGCTATTGGCAGCAATTACCTGATGGTAAGATTTGGCATCCTTTTCAGCCACTGTGGGACATCTATCTCAGATGAAGTTTTGTGGAATTATCATGGTTATCCAATTGAAACATTTCATGAGATGCTGACGAGACCTGAGTTCCCACATGATTTTTATATGAGAATTTAAAAATGCAGTCTAACATCATGTGAAATCTTGAATGTGGAATTCTTGTCTGAAGTTTGGCATACCTAAGACTGTCTACTGTTGACCTCACCCCATTCCTAAGAGATCTGTAAGGGGCATCCATAAGAGCACCAGCGTGCCTACCGTCCCTGTCCTAATGTTTCTTCTATTTGTACCTATTTTATGTATCCAATCCATGCTTATACTTATTACCAAATACATTCTTCACAAATAAAATAAATAAAAATAAAATAAATAAATATATATTCATTTGGTCTTGCGCAGGGATTGGTATTCACTTACCTTCACTACCAGTTCGCAAATGTGAGCGCACACACAGGGCATTCAGTGCAAAAACGGGATGTTATTACGTCTGGGTGGATGGGCGGAGCCTCCTGCAGCCACCACTACTGGTTCACCCGATCCGGATAGAACCAGCTGAATATCACCACTGGTCTTGCACAAGAACACTGAAGTCTTCACCATTTTTAAAGTATGTTCTGCAAGTGCCGTTTAAGAGAAACTGCATCAGCCAAAATTAGAAGTCTCTGGAATAGCTTTCATCAGAGATGGAAAGGAAAACACTTCTTGTTTGCTTGCTGTCCTCTATTACAGATAGTGCTCAGTGGCGCAGTGGTTAGAATGCAGTACTGCAGGCTACTTCTGCTGACTGCCGGCTGACTGCAACTTGGTAGTTCCATTTTCACAAGGTCAGGGTTGACTCAGCCTTCCATACTTCCGAGGTCGGTAAAATGAGGGCCCAAATTGTTGGGGGCAATATGCTGACTCTGTAAACCGTTTAGAGAGGGCTGTAAAAGCACTATGAAGCGGTATATAAGTCTAAGTGCTATTGCTATTGCTATTGCTATTGCTATTGCTATTGCTATTGCTCGACTTACAACCATTTATTGAGAGACCATTTGAAGTTAAAATGGCAGTGAAAAAGAATGACTTAGAACCAGTCCTCATACTTACCAGTCCTCACACTTACAATCATTGCCACAGCCCCATAGACACACGATCAAATGTGACTAAAATCATTTACAATGATTGCAATGTCCCAGGCAGTGGTGGGTTACCCCCGGTTCGTAGTAAAACTTGCGGGAGGATCCGCCCACCGACCCCGACATCATCAGAACACTGTCATGCGCTCAGATGTCATTTTAGTTAACTGTAAAAAATAGAAAATTAAGCATATAAGCAAATATATGGTCCCGACGGCAAGCCAATCTCATCTAGCGGTGCCCAGGGGTAGGGCATTCTCTATGGGTGCTCCCACCCTCTGGAATGAATTACCTACCGAGCTCCGGATGGCTCCTGATCTCCGCTCCTTTCGTCGGGAGCTGAAGACTTGGCTGTTCAAGCAAATAGGCTGACTGATTCTGGGTTTATTATTTATCATTAATTAGTTATTTGATTTAAAATACGATTTTATTGTACATGTTTCTTAACTTGTGTTCGCCGCCCTGAGTCCTTCGGGAGAAGGGCGGCATATAAATACATGTAATAAATAAATAAATAAAATAATAAATACATGAATTTCTAAATAGCTCTCCAAAAAGATTACTGGTGGTAAAATTTGTGTTCAAATACCGAAGAAGATAGTCCTTTCCTGTCTTTAATTAGAGAAAGTATGGAATCATTTCTAATTTTTAGTACTGAAATTTTTCTGCAATCATAACTTCACTTTAGTACATGACCAAATCACATGAAAAAGGCTTGTATTTGAATTATATTTTAACATAGCACCTCCAACATTTCATTAAACTTTACATTTTTTCCCTAAAAAGGATGAGTAAAAGCCCAGGGGATGTAAAATAATAATTTTGTTTAATTAATTATAATCCTAAATGTAAGAAAATGAAAAACAGAGATGCCAAAATTATCTTAAAGTTCATGTACCGGATATTCCAATTTCTTACTCAAAGTCTTCTTATATTCTTATACATCTAATTTTAACATGGTACACGACTATATAAATAGTTTTTATAAGTGGATAATTTTAGAAATAATGTCTTTCGGGATTCTGAAGCCTACTGGCTATGTGTAGATGTCAGAAGAAGTTTTAATTAACGGTGTCGTCACGCTTTCAAAACTTATAACCAACATCATTCATCAAAGCTGTGCAAAAGTTCTGACCGTCTTCCAGAATATGGTCAGAGAGAATTCCACTTGAATATCTGGAAGCTATAGGTTGCCTAATGGGGGCATAGCATAAAAAAAAAATCCTACCTCCTCCCTCTCCATTCAGGAAGACCCTTTCTGGGCCTCCTGCTAGAGAAGTTGGTTCTTCCTCAAGTAAATGGATCGACACATATCAAAGAGAGCTTTACAAGTTAAAACCAGCATTTTGAATTTGATCATACGGCTTCCCATCCATTAGAAGGAACTCTGAGCACTGAACAAGATACAATAGAATTAAAGCTTTATGACTGTGTCCACCAAATGTTTTCAAAATTCATCATGACCCTCTGCTTCCCCAGTGCATATTCTTTTATGTTATGTCCCCATTAGGCAACCTATAGCTTCTAGATATTGAACTGGAATTTTCTCTGACCATATTCTGAACAGGCAGTCAAAACCTTTGCAAGCTTTGATGAATGATGTTGGTTATACGGAGGGCAAGGGACATGGTGGCTCAGTGGTTAAGACACTGAGTTTGTCGACCGAAAGGTCGGCAGTTCAGCAGTTCGAATCCCTAGTGCCGCGTAATGGAGTGAGCTCCCGTTACTTGTCCCAGCTTCTGCCAACCTAGCAGTTCGAAAACACGTAAAAAATGCAAGTAGAAAAATAGGGACCACCTTTAGTGGGAAGGTAACAGCCTCCGTGTGCCTTTGGTGTTTAGTCATGCCAGCCACATGACCACGGAGACGTCTTCGGACAGCGCTGGCTCTTCGGCTTTGAAACGGAGATGAGCACCGCCCCCTAGAGTCGGGAACAACTAGCACATATGTGCGAGGGGAACCTTTACCTTTATAAGGAGGGCAAATAATTTATTCTGTTATAAAGCAAAAAAGCAAGCAACCCACCCCCTCAAAACATTTCTAACAAACAACAATGTTGAAGCCCCAATAAAATGCATTCATATATCAGACACACAAAACTTTGGAGGCTAACTGGCAACAGTACAACTCTTGCAACATTAGTATTGGTTGATGCTCGTGGCACTTCCTTAAAGCTTCTGGGTAGTTTTTAAAGGTAGGCCCACGTAAAGCATACCACAATAAGGTGATAAAGACATGGGAAACTGTTGACAGATGTCATGCTCATATTTTATTAATAATCCCAACATACCATCTGCAAAGTTTTCTTTATATTTGTTATCTGCAGATTTTTTTAAAAAATCCAGTCTCAGTTTTATGTTTAATTGCTCACCGAAAAGGCGCAAACAATGCAGATAGTCTTCAACCTATGATCACAACTGAAAGTAGATTTTCCATCATTTAGATGCAGCTGTAAAGCCAAACTTCCCATGACTTCACATCACTTAAGGACTGCAATCCCAGCATTCCCAGCTGCTATCGTTAACTGAGAATTGCAGGTTTTTAAGTAAGAATCTACTCTAATCCAAGGCAGTAAACCTCAGGAAAGTAAGGGGTTGTCTTATAGAGCCATGGTGGTGCAGTGTTACAGGCTAATTCTGCCAACTGCCAGCAGTTCGATTCTCACTGGCTCAAGGTTGATTCAGCCTTCCATCCTTCCAAGGTGGGTAAAATGAAGTCCCAGATTTTGGGGGGTAATGTTCTGACTCTGTAAATCGCTTAGAGAGGGCTGTAAAGCACTCTAGAATGTATATAATTCTAAGAGCTATTGCTATTGCCTCTAAATGCCCCCACCTGCCTATCTTACTGTCATGTCTCTCTTTTTTTCACCATTCTGCAATCCTGATTTGCAGGACACCAAGCAGCCCCAGAACCATGTGGCTCTGGGGCTGCTTACCATAACTCAGGAAACTGCAGCCATCCCAGCCCAGTCCCAGCTGCAATCGCCCTCACTACCCTGCACTCCGAAACCCTACTGCCTCTTTGCTCCTCTGCCCATCTGACTTTATCTTCTTGCTCCCTTTAGGTGGGCCCGGCCAGGCCAGGCTGGGTTTTGGCCAGTGGTGGGTTTCAAACTTCTTTTACTACCAGTTCTCTGGGTGTGGCTTGGTGGGCATGGCATGGCTTGGTGGGCGTGGCTTGGTTGACATGGCAAGGGAAGGATGCTGTAATATCCCCATTCCCTCCCCAATCCAGGGGAAGGTTACTGCAAAATCCCCATGTCCTCCTGATTAGCTGGGATTTGGGAAGCAGAGAATAGATGGGGGTGGGGCCAGTCAGAGTGGTATTTACCAGTTCCCCAACTTACTCAAAATTTCTGCTACCGGTTCTCCAGAACTGGTCGGAACCTGCTGAAACCCACCTCTGGTTTTGGCTGAGAAAAACAACAACAACCAAAAGTAGACACAGAACTGTGACACGCCACAATACCTCTTTCCAAAAAGCTCCTGGAATAGAGTGCACCAAAATGCCTCTTTGCAAAAAAAAAAAAAAAAATCTTGGCCAGGGGTTTTGATTGTGGGAAAAAAAGAAGAAGAAGAAGCCAAAAGCAGTCCCTGAACCACAGCATCCCAAAAAGCTCTTGGTTTTGTTTTTTTTTTTTCCTTTCGTTTTTGTGGAACGCAAAATCTAGCTCCATTTTGCAAAGCGGTGTTTTGGCACACTGGATTCCAAAAGCTTTTTGCAAAGGGATCTTTTGGTGCACTGTGGTTCTGGGGCTGTTTGTCAGTCGGTTGGTTTTTCACAGTTGAAGCCAGGCCAGGGGAGCAGATACCAGGGTGGCAGAGGGCCAAAGGAGCATAGATGTGAGAGAAATAGGTAAGTGAGTAGCACTGAAGAGCACCTGTGGTCATAAGTGCAGGCAGGCTATAGAGCACCTGAATTTTATCCTGTAACTGTGGTAGTGCTACAGCAGTCATAACTTCAGGCAGAGTTCATAACTCCCTTTCTTCAGTTCCATCTTTGAATAGTCACTGAATGAATAGAATAGAATAGAATTTTATTGGCCAAGTGTGATTGGACACACAGGAATTTGTCTTGGTGCATATGCTCTCAGTGTACATAAAAGAAAAGATATATTCGTCAAGAATCATAAGGTACAACACTTAATGATAGTCGTAGGGAACAAATAAGCAATCAAATCATATTAGGAAATAGTACAAATCGTAAGGATACCAGCAACAAGGTTACAGCCATACAGTCGTAAGTGGGAGGAGATGGGTGATAGGAACGATGAGAAGATTAATAGTAGTGCAGACTTAGTAAATAGTTTGACAGTGTTGAGGGAATTGTTTGTTTAACAGAGTGATGGCGTTCAGGAAAAAAACTGTTCTTGTGTCTAGTTGTTCTGGTGTGCAGTGCTCTATAGCGTCGTTTTGAGGGTAGGAGTTGAAACAGTTTATGTCCAGTATAAGGACAGGTGAAGGGTTTGTAAATATTTTTACAGCCCTCTTTTTGACTTGTGCAGTAGTCATAAATCAAGGATTACCTTTAAATGAAGGTAGTCATATCAACCATGATGGTGCAGTTGTTAGAATGCAGTATTTGCAGGCTAATTCTGCCCACTGCCAGGAGTTTGATTATGACCGGCTCAAGGTTGACTCAGCCTTCTATCCTTCCAAGGTTGGTAAAATGAGGACCCAGATTGTTGGGGGCAATATGTTGACTCTGTAAACTGCTTAGAGCAGGAGTCCCCAATCTGTGGGCCATGAACTGTTTGCAACCGGACCGCGGAAAAAAGTAACTGTGAAGCGGTATATAAGTCTTAAGTGCTATTGCTGTTGCTAAGTGCTAATAAGTTAGGCGTAAGAGCCTGAGTAGCGTAGGGGGCTAATGCCTCCTACTAAAGGCAGCAATTAACATCCAGCTGCCTGCAATTTCTGCAAGTTCAATCCTAGCCAGGCTCAAGGTCGACTCAGCCTTCCATCCTTTCTAAGGTGGGTAAATTGAGGACCCAGTTTGTGGGGGCAATAAGCTGACTTTGTATAAATATACAAAAGTATGAAGGCTATTGCTTAACACACTAGCCTTGTAATCCGCCCTGAGTCTCCGGAGAAGGGCGGCATATAAATCAAATTTTTTAAAAAAACTACATTTAAATGAAGTGTATAGCATGTGTATATATGTACATGTGATGCATGCTAGAGCAGGGGTATCAAACTTGATTTCATAGAGGGCTGTATCAGGGTTGTGTTTGACCTCAGGGGGGCGTGGTGGGTGTGGCCAGGGTGGGCGTGGCTAGCTTGACATCACTCCTGTCAAGGGCGCCTGTGGTGGCCTGAGCACTCTACCGGTGAAAACAGGCTCCCAAGCTCTGTTTTCGGCGCTACAGCCTCCTGCAACCCTCTGCCAGTGAAAACATTTGCAAGGGTTGCAAGAGGCTATGGCAGCCAAAAACAGAGCTCGGGAGCCCGTTTTCTCTGGCAGAAGCACTGTGGGCCAGTCCTTCGCTGTTTCCAGGGCAGCCTCACGGGCCAGATCTAAGTACCCCGCTATTCTGCCCCAGCTATGGACCTCAAAGAACGCAGCACACACAAAGTCCATTCAAACCTTAGTTTACTAATTAAGGACTACTAATGAGTTTTTCTAAGTAGTACTTGTAGCAAGTAAACTTTGAACACAAGTACAGTTTAAATCAGTCTTTTCTGAACAAGGGCTGTTAATTTAACTTCATTAACAGCTGAAAAGAATCCAAAGAATAATAACTCAATTCTGAAACACAGTATTTTAGATAATCGTAATCTTACTGTGGTTGGCAGAATGTCCAGAAGCAATTTGCAGGAAAACTGACAAGAAAGAAGCAAGAGCTGATCAGATGTTTCTGGAATCAAGACGCAAAGGAATATGAATGAAGTTGTTTTCTGCAAATTGCCTCAGTTGTCGTCCTTCCTTAAATAGGCTAGGGGTGTGGCCAATTAGCCCCAAGCCTTACTCTTGAGGAGACCTCCTCCTGAAGAGCCACTCCTGCCTTTTGGCAGCTCTGCGCGCTCATGCATCAAGAAGAGGCTCCTCCTCTTCTTCCTCTTCACTTATGGGAGCTTCTGGAGGTTCTGAAGGCCCTGGCTGAATCCCCACCTCTGGCACCACATCTTCTCCAGCCTCCTTATTGTCTGACTCGAGTGCCAGCTGCACAGGCTGCTGGCACATCACCACACCAGCCTTCTCACTGTCTGAATCAGCTACTAGTTGCACAGGCCGCTGAAGGCCACAACACCCACAGTCTGGCTCCGGCTCCCCAGCCTTGAGTTTGACACTCGTGTGTTAGAAGTACCTATGCCATTGAATAATCATTGAATAGGAAAATAAGAGTACAGCTATTTTCCAGTGACAATGTCCATCTGAATGGTAAGAGAAGAACTGCTATTTTCATTTTGCCATTTAACATTTTATATTTGGGGCCCGAGAAGAGAAAGAGATGCCATTTTTCTCAAGCCTTGTGTTTTATATCTGGCAAAGATAATGCAAGCTATAAAATGGGTTATAATCAGAGTCAATTTATCATGCCTGCTATACAGGCTAGAACCAGAACGGAGACGTGCTGCATTGACTGCTGATAATTTTCCTGCACATTTAGTTCTTTGAAAATGAAAAAAGAGAAATTAATAGGAAAATAAAAGAGAGAAAATAGAATATCAATAACGCATGGGGCGGCTTTATTTGGGGTTTTGCCCTGTTATTAACCTCGTTGTATCTGGGAAGTGGCACAAACTTCTGTCAAGGGGGCGGTGCCCATATTTTCCTATATCTGACATAAAAAGTTATTCAACTTGATGATGATACAGGTAGTCCTTGAATTACAACCATTCATTTAGTGACTGTTCCAAGTTACAAGGCGCTGAAAAAATTGACTTATGACCGTTTTTCACACTGTTGCAGCGTCCCCATGGTCAGGTGATCAAAATTTGGATGCTTGACAACTGATTCATATTTATGACAATTGCAGTGTCCCAGGGTCATGTGATCATCTTTTGTGACCTTCTGACAAGCCAAGGCAATGGGGAAGCCGGATTCACTTAACAACCATATTACTAATTTAACAACTACAGTGATTCACTTAACAATTGCAAGAAAAGTCATAAAATGGGGCAAAACTCACTTAGCAACTGTCTTGCTCAGCAACAGAATTTTTGAATTCAATTGTGGTCGTAAGTCGAGGACTACTTGTAGAGTGAATCGGAGTGGAATTTTTCCTGCTATAAGGAATATTGGAAAGGAAAGGAAAGATAATTGTTCGATTAAAATTGCCTCCTGTTGATGCTGATTTTCCCAAATAACATCTCTTATTGTTGTTTTTAATTCTATCCTTGGGTTTCTCTAAGTGTTCTGTCTTTAGTCCTATTTTTAGGAAGACAGAAATCAGCCTCCAGCCTTCAGCCTCAGCTTTACAAAATCTAAACTAAATCAGTGAAGCTATTTTTAGCTTAACACACACACACGTATAAATACTCACAAAAGGACAACAAAGATGTTAAGAGCTGACGCATTTTATGTTCTGATATCACAATCGAATTTAGTTTCCATTTTGAGCTAGCATCTGAGATAGAATCCACATGTACTGTATACATAAAGGAGAGAAATTATAATCATGAGAATTCAGTATTTTGAATAGAATTCATAGATGTTCTTTCTGTCCTGTTCTGCTCTGTTAAATTCCATTCCATGCTGTTTTGCTTTGTTTTATTATTATTATTTATTTAAATTTAGTGGCTGCCCAATTCCTGTGTATTCCAATGTAATATTATGTTAACGTTATGTCTTATGTTATGTTATGTTATGTTATGTTATGTTATGTTATGTTATGTTATGTTATGTTAATGTTAATTATATTGCTGTTCATTTCATATGGCGTTATAAAAATAACAAAAGAGAGATGAAGATAGATCTTTTTAAAAAAAAATCTGGATGTTTAAAGCCATGATAGTCCCAAAATTAACTTAGTCTACTCTTTAAAGGAAATTTAATTACATTTTCTATATTAAAAAAAATAAAATAGCATTACTTATGAATCCAGTTGTGAGCTGCCTAGAGAAAAGGATATTTAGATAAGATTCTAGACAGTGGTGGGATTAAAATAATTTAACAATTGGTTCTCTGCCCTAATGATTTCTTCCAACAACCAGTTCATCAAACTGCTCAGGAAGTTAACAACCGGTTCTCCTGAAGTAGTGCAGACTGGCTATATCCCACCACTGATTCTAGATACATATTTAGAAACACAATTTAATTGTGTCAAAATATCAGTCCATCTTAAATCTGTGAATTTATGAAAGTTCAGTTTGGAATCAAGTTTTAAACAAAGTTCATTTATTTGCTTTGAAATTAATTTGTAGAGGAAATTTAGGAAATTAGGATAAGGAAATATATAGCAAAGAGAACATGTGAAACAGAATAGTTACGACCTGTTTTTCACACGTCGTAACTATTTTTCACACTGTTGCGGCATCCCCATGATCACGTGATCAAAATTCAGATGCTTGGCAACTGGTTCATACTTATGACCGTTGCTGTGTCCCAAATTCATGGGATCACTTTTGCAACCTTCTGGCCAGCAAAGTCAATGGGGAGGTTCATTTAACAACCAGGTTACTAACCTATCAACTACAGTGATTCACTTTTTTTTTGTATTTTTGTATTTTTATTTTTTTCAACATAAACATAAAAAGAATTTTTTTTCAAGAACGAAGTCTTGGACTGGGTACCCATAAATGGGTACACTAATTTAACAAATGAAAAAACAAACAATTTTAACATAAATTCCAACGTCTTAATAATTTTTTCTATTATCTCATCATACATCCTAATCTCCTGCTAAGGCAAAACTCCTTTTTGTATTCAATTGTAAATTCAAGTATAAATCAAAATTTAATACCACTTTATCTAAAAAAAAAATTATCCCTTACTCCTTTTAACATCAACATTAAACACAAAGACAATCTATTCTATTAATCTACATATTTACCATACAATTTTATCACCATAAATCTTAATTTCCAAATGCATACAACTCAATTTTTATTTCAATTTATTAATCAAAATTTCTTTCTATTTTACTTGTTTTCTAAATCCAATCTATCCTATCATATTCTTAAACTTTTACACAGAGATATCAAAATTTACCATTTCATTTTAATTATCACTCAACATTTTTTTCACCTCTTATTAATAATTATTCTTCAATATATTCTCCTCATTTTCCTCCATTACTCCACCTATTATTTGGCTGATTTTCAGCATAGCATATTTTGGCTGCGTTTTCAGCATATTATCCTCCTTAACACACCCTTTTTTGGCTGATTACCAGCATTTTCCATTGTTTTGGCTGATTTCCAGCATGTTTTATTTTGGCTGATTAGCAGCATTCTCCTCCTTAACTCCACCTAATTTTTTGGCTGATTAACAGCATTCTCCTCCTTAACTCCACCTATTATTTGGCTGATTTCCAGCACATTTTATTTTGGCTGATTAGCAGCATTCTCCTCCTTAACTCCACCTAATTTTTTGGCTGATTAATAGCATTCTCCTCCTTAACTCCACCTATTATTTGGCTGATTTCCAGCATTTCGTTATTTGGTTGATTTCTCAGCATATTCTCCTCCATTAACTCTAACTTCTATTCTACTAACTTATTAAAAATTTCTTTTTCCATATGTTATCTATTAATCCATTATTTCTAACTGTACTCTTCCAGGGTATATCCCCATTTATTTCTTAATATTAATCAATCCCAGCATTTATTAAGTGCAATCACAATTATAAGCTATGTACCTTAATACATCATCAAAAAACCATTAACAATTAGTCATAATTATCATCCACCACTTTGTTATCAAATTAAAACTAAAGCATGTTACAACAAGTTATGCTTTTATGAACATATCACTTTTAGTCACCCTAACTTCCCATTTCTATTTTTATAATTTCTATCCTTATTTAACATGAACACTTCTTGTTTTTATTTAAAACTCATTTAAATATTGAACCATTTAAACAATTAAACATTCAAATATTGCTACCCCATTTATCTATTTTACTTCTTCTTTTCCTTATCAGTTCATATGCATTTCAATTCAAACTCAATACTTCCACGCTTAAAACTCTGCATATCCTTTTTAATTCTATTATAAAGTCTGTTTTCAATAAAACATCAGCTTTTCCACTACACCAAGTCTTTTATTGCTGCGCTTGTTAGTTAAAAGTTTATTAAACATTGTATTTCTTCTTTCTTTATAAAGCCATCAAATGACAGAGTAGGAATCTCCAAGATTCAAAAAGCCATAGTACTTTTCAAGATAATTCACAATATGTAGCAAGTCAAATAGGTTCTTTTCAGAAAAGAACAAGCCCTTTCACTTAGTCACAGTTTCAGTCGCCATTTTGAAACATTTATGTAGCAATCCGCTTGATCTCTTTGTCTGGCTTTTAAAGATGACAAATCCTTAATTTCACTTTTCTCTTTTCAAGTTCATTTCGGTTTTAACAAAAAAGTTCAAATATTCAGCTCTGTTTAGTTCATAAGCAATTCCCTCCAATCAGTGATGAAATGAGGTTCTTAAAGGGTTTAAAACTTCTTTCCCTTTCCCCCCCCCAAGATCTTCAAGCCCCTCAGATCTTCAGCCGCTAAGTAAGGTTGGAGGTCTTATTTATAAGTATCCTCATTAATGCGTTGTTCTTGCCTGGGCTGGTGTCACTCACCTGGCTCCGAAGCACTTCGTCCTTTCTTCCTTCCTTCTGCACTTTGCTTGTCCCGATTTGTCACAGTCTTGAGGCAGCCACCATGGCTGCCATCCCCCACCCCTGACTTAGAGGGTTGCTTCCGGCCTCCGAGGAACTTGCCCATTCCTCTTGGCCACCCAAGGGGTCCTCTCTTTTCCCTTGTGCCTTCAAGACAGGGTAGGTCTGCACACCTGTCAGCGGTGGTTAGCCAGTCAGGGTTTTAGCGGGGCTCATCAGAGCCCTGCCATTTCCCTGACTGCATCGCCGCAATGCCAAACTGGAAGTCCCAGTGATTCACTTAATACCTATGGCAAGGAAGGTCATAAAATTGGGCAAAACTCATTTAACAAATGTCTCTCTTAACAACAGAAATTTTGGGCTCAATAGTTGTCGTAAGTCGAGAACGTGTTTTTCTATCAAGACACCTGGTCTACCCCAACATGTGGGAGGGGGGCATTCTGCTCCCTTTCACCTTTCAGCTCTAATCCAGGAGTCTTCAAGCAGTCGCATTCACGACAAACCATTTTATACCAAATTTATATTTTGCTGATAAAGAAATAAAGGGAGACTAGTATAGATCTATTTCAAGCTTTTTAGCTTTCATCAGCTAGCCATACCCTTACTCAGATTCAAACTTGGGCTTCCTGCATGTTAGGCAGTTGAATTAACTTTCTGAGCCACAAGTTTTCCTCCCTTTATCAGCTTGACCAGGGGAAAGATTAAATGTTTTTCTACATGTTGGGGTAGACCAGGTGTCTTGATAGAAAAACACTTAATCTTTCCCCTGGCTCAAGGTGATGAAGGGAGGAGAACTTATGGCTCAGAAGGTTAACTCAACTGCCTAACATGCAGGAAACCCAAGTTCGAATTCAAGTAAGGGTATGGCTAGCTGATGAAAGCTAAAAAGCTTGAAATTGATCTATACTAGTCTCCCTTTATTTCTTTATCAGCAATAACTATCTATCTATCTATCTATCTATCTATCTATCTATCTATCTATCTATCTATCTATCTATCTATCTATCTGATATATATGTGTGTATGTGTGGTATGTTTAAGTGGTGGGTTGCCCTCAGTTCGGACCAGTAGTAAAATCGGTGGGAGGCCCCGCCCACTGCCCCAGATGTTGCCATCGGTGATCTGCACATGCGCAGAAGCAAGGCACAGGCACAAGTGAAGCAAGTGCGCTCACACAATCCCGTTCCAAACCGGTAGTAAGGGTAAGTAGAACCCACCGTGGTGTGTATGTGTGTGTATGTATGTGGATAATTTAGATTTGGATAATCTATGAACAGATGTAAACGATCTGTTCTGGATACATAAAGCGATCTTAGGATAAAGCTATTAGCAGGATTCTGGATTAATAACCAATTTTTTCTTATAGAATTGCATTGGGGACTTTTTTGTTCCAAAGTTTCCAGACAGATCTGACCCATTGATTGCTAATGTTGTTTCTGGCCAACTTCTCTCTTCAGAGAAGTTCTTTAGACTTACACAAGTGTAGCTTCTGTCTGCTAAGAGTTGCATTAACTTTAGTGTATGGCTCCTTTAAAAAGGATATGCTGTGACATAATTATACGAGTTCATGTATTTGCATGACTGTAAGTTTCTCTCTATGTTTCCTTTCTATATGTAAAGTCCATATGTAATCAGTGTATGTTTTCATGGCCTCTAGCACAGTAGGACAGTATCTATAATAAGTAGAGTAACATATTAGCAGTTATTGATGCCCCAATGCTACCAAGAAAAAGGGTACCATTTTCAGTATCTCTCTAGGATGCCATATTCCAGATGTATGGAAACCACAATATATAAAATTCTTTATTTTCCAGTATGAGTATTAAATGAGCAATTGTGGGCAACACTCTGAACTGCAGAAAAAATCGCCATGACTTTAGCAAAGGGCAAGTAAGGGGAAGTGAGACTTTTTTTCAGGATGATTTGAAGCAAATTTATATTGCAAATTTTGCCTAAATAGGCGGTTTTCTTTACTGGTACATTAGCTAGCTTCAGGCATGTTTGAGGCATTGATGCCTGTTGAAACTCAGATGGAACTGGTTTCCCAAAATTCAACAATAGTAAGCAAAAAATAAAAACAGGGAAGGAAGATAGCAAGCAGGAGTAGGGTGGTTTTTTTTTAGTAATTCTTCTAATATTTTGTTTGTATTCCTACTCAACACTAACTAAACACAAACACACACCAATTTCATTAGCTGTTTTGTTTTTAACTGTTGAACTTTTAACTTCTGAATATAGCTGAGAATCACTGCTATAGCCATTTAAATTATTTAAATATATGTATAAATAAATACGTATTGAGAACCACCAATATTAGACTCATAGAAGAAGTACTGAAAATGTTAGCAGTATGAGGTTTAGGAATGTCATTTTGGCCAGGCTGATATTTTTCAACATCAGCGGCCTTGTGCTTCAATTTACCTATCCCCCAACCTCTATCCTGTTTTCTTTCTTTACAGTATTTTATAAATTTAAATATCTTAATTATTGGAAACTTTCTATTCTTTATATTCATGTCTTAAGTTTTTATTGCTTCCAGAAGTCTGTACCACAAGAATACAATGGAGTACAATGATTAATGTAAGGAAATAAAGATTTTAATGTGGTGTTGCTAATAGTGGGGTTTGCTGGGGCATAATGACTCAACAGTTAAGGACCGCTGAGCTTGTCAGCTAGAAAGCTGACAGTTTGGGTTCGAGACCCAAGTGCCATGCAATGGGATGAGCTCCCTTGGCCCAGCTCCTGCCCACTCAGCAGTTCAAAAGCATGCAAATGGAAGTAGATAAATAAGAGCTAATTCGGTGGGAAAGTAACAGCATTCCATGCATCTTTGTTGTATAGCCATCCTGGCCAAATGACCATAGAAAATGTCTTTAGACAACACTGACTCCCTCAGTCAAGAAATGGAGATGAGCACCGTGCCTTAGAATCAGAAACGACTAAATAGGGAATCCTTTACCTTTAGTTAATTGAGAAATGTGGTAGCCATGATATGCACATATGGGAACTGTGCATACTTTGGAAAGTATTCAAAGAAACCTTTCCAACCTCACATGAACACAAGTTTACAACCAAGGAGGGGTTGGATACCTACAATAGACTTCTCTGCCTGCCTTGTGTTGGAAGTAAAATCTGGTTTGTTTCCAAGCCAGGAGAAAGATGCAGGAGCCGATGAATTTGGAGGCAAACTGCAGGAAAGGAGGTGTCCATTTTTTTATGAATCAGAAGTGAAGCGACTCAGCATCGGTTTTGGAATAACTGGCAAGCCTGCAATGGGGAGTAGAGTGATTGTTATACCCTTTTCGACTTTTGAGATTGAGATGCCTGGTGGGGTTATTTGTTTAGATTAATAATTTTTATTTGTTTATTAGAACAAAAATTAGAACAAGAATAAAAATAAAATGATAGGGACAATAGGCACGTTAGTGCACTTAAATATGATGTAAGGTCCACAGAGATGTGCCTTTCTGTGTTCTAATTGCCCCTATTTGGTTTCCTGGATGGTGGTCAGGGTCAAGGCTACCCTTGGGGAAAGGTGGAGAAGGTAAATTCTGTGTGGCTTTGTGTTTTCTGACTTAATCCTGTCAGTTCAGTCTGTCTCAGTCTTCTGTAACCGGGGTTATTTGAGGCCATTCTGGCTGGGAGGCAGGGATTGCTTTAGCTTCTGTGAATGGTTTTTCTTTGCCTTCTCTGGGGGTGTGGAAATAAAAGGGGGGGGGGAATCTTATGATTCTTCCTACACTTGGATTGTTGCCCTCCAAACATGGATGTCTGAATTAATTCAATGCTCAAGCCAATATGACCCTGTAAAGCAAGTTAGCTTGCCAAGGAAGGTTTAAATGGAACCCAGGTTCAAGAGTAATGCAGTCCAGATCAGAGAAGTCATAGGCATTGAGTAGGAATTTGACTGCATTTTGCATATCTGTCCTCACATAGCGGCTTAAAATACAGGTTTGGGATTAGATTCACGCTTGGTAAAACTTTACAGTTTTAATGGCTTGCCATCAAAACCAGGCCATGTATTCATTCTAAATTCTTTTTCTCCCTTACCAAGGAAAGAAAGATGCTGCGATTCAATAATTTTAAGTCTGAATCTAACCATGATGGAATAAAATTATTTTACCATGGATAACAAATCTCAAGAATATGTGGGAAGGCATGAGAATTAATATTTTCGCCATTGTGTCATTCTTTAGGGTCCTCTCAAGTTTGTACCAAGCTCTGACATTACCCAGGTACCTGCCTTTCACTTTTAAAAGTCTCTGAAACATGAAAGGAGTGAAGGGTGTAAATGTTCCTTAGCAGATCTGCAATGCAAACAGAAACTGACATTGTTGGAAGTTTTAATCTGCAACAGAAAAGTCAGACCACAGCTTTAAAAACAACTATACGTTTTTTTAAAAGAAACTAAAAAAAGGCTTTCAAATGTATGTGCTCTTTGTTCACAAAGAATAAAAGAGGCATAGACTTGGAAACAAATCTTTTGATGTGAGGAAGTGTCACTTGCAATTGTTCTTTTTAAGAATATTATTTAAAAGAATGAATCTGCCTGAACAAAATATAAATAAAATCTCTCTCTCTCTCTCTCTCTCTCTCTCTCTCTCTCTCTCTCTCTCTGTGTGTGTGTGTGTGTGTGTGTGTGTCTGCATACATATTTATCTCTATTGAACTTTATATTCAACATATGTGGTTAAGTTCAAAAGTAGTTCTGAACATAAGCGGTTTTGGATGCCTTATTTTTAAGATTTTTAAAATATATTTTGTAATTATGTATAAGTTTATTTTAACAAATTCAACAAAAAGTTGAATTAAGAACTGCCTGTCTGTATTTCGGGGGAGTTTTTCTAATGGTTTAATAATATTTCTAGAATCATCAGACATTCAACTGTCTCTCTTGATCGTCCCTTTTAATTTTTTTCCCTAGCCAATGCATCATTATCAAGGTCAGGTATATCCATCCCGCCGCCTGCATCCAGCCCTGAACAGCTAATAAAGTAGCCCACAAGATCATAAATTTTTAACAGTATTTATGCATATAGTATGTTTGCATAATATTATATCTTTTATTATGTGGCCCAAGACAATTTCTCTTCACTCAGTGCAGCCCAGGTAAGCCAAAGGTTGGACATGCCTAAACAAGATAGTGTACAGATATCTATATTACTTACTTAATAGTATACAGATGTTTATAATGGCACCTAATGAAATAATAAAGGTATTATCATCGAAGCTTTTGAGGATTACAGGTCATTTCATCATGCATCAAAAATTACTGAGACTTTAATCCATCTCAAGAGAACGTAAACCAAATTTTTAAGTTTCTTAATCAGTAGTCATCCTTCTCTGGTGAATCACCTCCCCTGCCATCTTTACTTACTATGCGTGATTTGTTCTTACTATAGAGCTTTTTTTTTTCATATATGCCAAGCTTGGAAAAAGATATGCAGCTCTGGTTCTGAAAACGGACTATATGACATAGAGCTGCGTTTGATTTACAGGTTTGTTTATAAAGCAACGTCTAGTCTAAGCTCAGCCATGCCTTGAGTAGCAATCCTTAAAATAAGGCACATAATTATTGCCTGCATTCCTAATGGCATTCAACTAAGTACAGAAAACAGACTGTTGAATTGTAGATTTAATAGCTTTGTATTTCAACAAAAGAGGGTAGAGGCAAGATAAAAAAAAAAAGCAAATGTGTATTTTTCATAGAACAAAATATTCAACCATTCTAGTAATCAAATATGCATAACAAAACAGTAACACAACCAGTTTAAGTACAATAATAATAAAAATAAAATCAATTATGTTAAAAGCTCTGGTGAATATAATTGCCTCTTCTCTTGTGTAGAGTTTATGTGAATGTTTCCAGGAAGGGTATTTCACAATTATAATATTGCCAAATCCCACCCCACCCCCAAAATTCTGGCTTTATTTACCACCTGCCTTCCCTTTAAAGACCAATTATACTTGTGTTCTAATTTGTGTCCTAAAGAGCAAGCTGATGATACACATGCTATTTAGTAATGATTTGTTAATGTCACACTTCACTAGAAAGTGGGAATGTTGAGATTGTGAGCATCAATTAATTTATTTTATTTATTTTATTTTATTATATTTGTATACCGCCCTTCTCCCAAAGGACTCAGGGTGATGAACAGCCATGGTAAAAACAATATACAAGACAAAAATTTAGAAATCATTTAAAATAATTCAATCATTGGCCAAATTTAAAACTCCCAGCTAAAACCATTTTAAAACCATTTTAAAAACCCAATTAAAATCGTTTATCCCATCAGACTAGCTTGCTGGAATAATAGGGACTTCAGAGCATGACAGAAGGCATGGAGGTCGGGGATCCTTTGTATGTCCGGGGGCAATTAGTTCCATAGGGCAGGAGCCCCCACAGAGAAGGCTGTCCTCCTGGGGGTTGCCAGTCGGCATTGTTTGGTCGACGGCACCCTGAGGAGGCCCTCTCTGTGGAAGCGTGTCGGTCGGTGGGAGGCAATTGGTGGCAGAATGCGGTCCTGTAAATAACCAGGTCCTAAGCCATGGAGCGCAAGAGGAGTGTTACATGGGAGCGACGAGGGGTGTTACATGAGAGCGACAAGGGGTGTTACATGGGAGTGACGAGTTGCTATTTTGGCTAATTATCGTCCAGTCTCCAACCTTCCCTTTTTAGCGAAGGTTGTTGAGAGTGTGGTTGCATGGCAGCTCCCTCGGTACCTGGATGAAGCTGTCTATTTAGACCTGCTCCAGTCCGGCTTCAGGTCTGGATACAGCACCGAAACGGCATTGGTCACGTTGGTGGATGATCTCTGGCGGGCCCGGGGTAGGTGTTATTCCTCTATCCTGGTGCTGTTAGACCTCTCAGCGGTTTTGATACCATCGACCATGGTATCATGTTGCGCCGGTTGGAGGGACTGGGGGTGGGGGGCACCATTTTACAGTGGTTCTCCTCCTACCTCTCCGACCGGTCACAATCTGTGTTGACAGGGGGGCAGCGGTCGACCCCGAGGCGCCTAGTGTGTGGGGTGCCGCAGGGATTGGTCCTCTCACCCCTCCTGTTCAACATTTATGTAAAGCCGCTGGGTGAGATCATCCGTGGTTTTGGGGTGGAGTTCCATCAGTACGCTGATGATACCCAGCTGTACATTTCCATCCCAGACCACCCCAATGATGCCGTGGAAGTGATGTCCCAGTGTCTTGAAGCCGTGCGGGCCTGGATGGGGAGAAACAGGCTTCGACTCAACCCCTCCAAGACCGAGTGACTGTGGCTGCCGGCGTCCTGATATAGCCAACTGACACCATCGCTGGTCATTGGGGGCGAATCATTGGCCCCCACGGAAAGGGTGCGTAACTTGGGCGTCCTCCTGGATCCACGGCTGTCTTTAGAGGATCACACGACAGCTGTGGCCAGGGGAGCTTTCTATCAGGTTCGCCTGATACGCCAGTTGTGGCCCTTTCTAGATCGGGACTCCCTACGCACAGTCACTCAGGCACTCGTCACCTCTTGCCTGGACTACTGCAATGCTCTCTACATGGGGCTCCCCTTGGGGTGCACCCGGAGGCTCCAACTGGTGCAGAATGTGGCCGCGCGGGGGATTATGGGAGCGACGGGACGCTCCCACGTGACACCTCTCCTGCGCGCGCTGCATTGGTTGCCGGTGGACTTCCGGGTGCATTTCAAGGTGTTGGTAATCACCTTTAAAGCGCTCCATGGCTTAGGACCAGGGTACTTATGGGACCGCCTTCTGCCGCCAATAGCCTCCCACCAGCCGGTGCGCTTCCACAGAGAGGGCCTCCTCAGGGTGCCGTCAGCCAGACAATGCCGGCTGGCGACCCCCAGGGGGAGGGCCTTCTCTGTGGCAGCCCCTACCCTCTGGAACGATCTTCCTCCAGAACTGAGAACAATTGCCGACCTCCGGACTTTTCGTCGGGCCCTAAAAACTTATCTCTTTCAGCTCGCCGGTCTAGCCTGACCCCTGTTGAATTTTTAAGATCTTTTGTATTGTAGGGTTGTGGTATTTTAAATATTTAAATTGTTTTAATCTTAGCCAAAGTTTATATGGGTTTTTAAAAAATTTTTAACTTTTATCTGGCTGTTCACCGCCCTGAGTCCGCAAGGAGAAGGGCGGTATATAAATCTAATCAATCAAATCAAATCAATGGGGATGAGTTGCCCCATTATACGAGTTGCACCCGCGATACACAATCACCCGCATTCTGGACCAGTTGGAGCCTCCGGGTGCTCCTCAAGGGGAGCCCCATGTAGAGAGCCTTGCAATAGTCCAGACGGAAACTATAGGTTTGTTTTGTATATATTCTTATTTGTTTCATATTTTGTCCTACTCTTTCCCCAAGTGGTTTCTAGAGTAGCTTTATATAATAAAATTATATTATTTGGGCTGTGTCATTCTGGTCCTTTAGCAACCATATGCTGCTCAAACATCCTGAAATTAAATATTGAAAGTAAAGTAAACAAATTCACAAAGTCAAGGGTCAGGCAGATGCTCCAAGGATAAATTCGTGAAGAGGAGTATTGGAATTCTAATTACAACAAAGATAGTTGTTTGCTACAATTTTTACTTCGAATAAGCTTTCTTTCTAGTGTGGGTTGTTGATGAGAAGGGTACCATTAACTTAGGCATGAAATATATTTGCCAGTGATATGTTCAATTCCATCTCTGAGTGAGACTGGAGTTAATACTTCAATAAAGGGGATTTTTTTTAAAAAAAAATAGATACTGCTATGAAAAATGCTCTCTCTCGTTCCTCATGGTTACAGGGATACAGTCATGTGGTTTTCTTAGCAATATTATTGGTCATGTTAATATGTGATGCATAAATGTTGGTTCTTAAGTGATACATAAGGAAATCACTATGAGCATAAATTGGACCCTGCACCGGTGGGAATAAGCTAGGAAAAAGGAGGAGGGGAAAAGGAAGGAGAAGGAGAAGGAGAAGGAGAAGTAGTTGAGCATAAGGCTATGGTCCGTACTGCAAGCCAGGGCTTGCAAACTGAGCAATATATGTATGATTGAAAAAATAAATAAACAGAAATAAAATTAAAGTTTAAAAATAATTAAATATATGATTGCTATTGAAGTTTTTTTCCCTTTTGTCCAGTAAGCAATATGAAATTGGAGAGGTAGCTTAAATATTCTGAATAATCATAAATTGAGCTGAAGCAAAACATTCCTCTTTACTTACACTCCAGTAAGTTCTAAACTGAGATCCAGTTTGGTGTAGTGGTTAAGGCACCAGACCAGCGACCATGCATTTCAATCTCACCTTAGATATGGAAACCACCTGAATGTCCTTGGTTCCTGCTCTAGCTTAAATGGTTGGCAGAGCTGGATTATGTCCCTAGATTCCAAAATAGATTCATGAGTTACTGTAAATCTGATATAGAGAAATATTTTTACCTCTTTCTCTCCAAATGGAAGGACATCTAAAATTAAACAGCAGTATATTTGAAAGCAAGCCTTTCTTCAAGGGGTACATAATTATTTTAGAGAATTCGTTGTGACAATTAAGTGTAGCAGTGGATAGCTTAAGTGGCTTTATAAGAGGTCTAGATAAAATTCACAGCGGTAAGATAAACCTTGTCAATCCTTATTAGTCAGACTAGTTAAATGGAACATCTGTATAACACAGAATGCTTCTAAAGTTCCTTCTGGATATGAATGAAAAACATGTTGGGTAAAGCAAAAGCTCTATTGCCATTTATAACTTCTGTATAAATATTTGTCAGTCTCTTATTGCAAACAGATTGTGTCTGGATCAGACTTCTTTATTGTTAGTTCATTGTCTGTAAGCAAGGATTCCTAGTCAAGGAATCACCAAGACCACTGCCAGAAATACTGACAGGGGTAGTGTTTTTATATACAGGGCAAGCCACTAGTCTAGTGATGGCGAACCTTTTTGGCACCAAGTGCCCAAAGCGGAACGCACACGCATGTATCCTCACACGCTGGAGTGCCGGAAACTGGAAGACCACCTGGTATTCAGGTATCCAGTGCTCCAGCGCACGTGAAGAGCAGCTGGCCGTCGTGCCGTCACCAGCTGCACTTTTGGTTTCCAGCGTGTGCATGTGCACTGACCAGCTGGTCTTCAGGCATGTGCATTCCAGAAACCAAAAGAGCAGCTGGTGATGCCCACAGAGAGAGCTGTGTGTGCCGTCTCTGGGATGCGTGCCATAGGTTCGCCATCACGGCACCAGTCTATAAAATGGGAGCAAACCGAACTCCACTTTAGCACTGATGATGTTATGTAGTTGGGTAATGAAACATCGTCAAAAAAACAACCAACTTCAAAGAGCACCAAGGACCCCACAGTTCAATCCTCACTGCAAACATTCTCTTCCATTGAAAACCTTTGTATCTTGTACAATATGTGATTACTGCCCAATGAGGGAAGAGAGCACAATTTTATTGTGATAAGAACTACATTAGACATGTCAAACACGTGGGCCCAGGATAGACCCAGAGTTGCCTCATGGGGCTGTCCCAGAAATGGTGAGGAACCAGCATGTCCCGGCCACGCTCATTCAGCCGGTCACGATGTCTAGGCCACGCCCACCCCAGCCCCGAAGGGCAAACAAAATCCTGATATGGCCCACAATGGGATCAAGTTTGATACCCTTGCACTACATGATATGGGGCCGCAGGTAACAAAGGCTGAAGTTTGTGCTATTCATAGGTTTTGGCATTTCTTTTATCACTGTGGTTTGTATGAGATGCCTATGGTTGCAGTGATCTTCAGTATTATTAGCACAGGAAAAACCAAACGTCAGTTAGTACCTATTAGCAAGGGCTACCTTTGCTGCCATCTATAAGAAAGGATTAAGCCATTGTATAAAGAAGTTCTATCCCACATCACTAATTCTCTCTTCATATTTCTCCAAATTCCTGCTGTTGATGCCTGGGTCATCTGGGTCCATGTGAGGCAGAGTTCTCACCCAGCTCCCCAATCATGACAAACCCTCTAAAGTTAACTCAAAGATTCCTTTATTAGAAATGCCGGCAGCCCTGGCAAAAAGTTTCTCTCTCAAAGCAGGCTAACAAGTCCGGTCGGCCAGAAGATGAATAGTTGTCTGCCACATCTATTCATTTCCTCCCTCTGCCTTTTATCCCCACAGCTAGGGTGGGGCTTCGCTAGCAACAGTGGCTCTTCCTTCCCAAGGATCGGCCCACGGATTTCCACTGCTCTCCTCTCCTCTGCCTTCTGTGCATCTGCGCCTTGGCCATTGGACTCAGCTGTTCCTCCTCTTCCTCATCAGCCACCTCCAGGCCTGGGGGCTGTTGACTCTCCATCTGAGGGCTGACGGAGGGCCCAGACTCCACCCCTGTCTCTCTCTCTCTGCCAGCTCCATTGCCTCTTCCACCTCAGAGCTCTCAGGTTTTCTTGATGCTGTCCCTGACTCCCACGCCTCCTCCTCCTCTGATTCAGCTGCTGGAGGGACCAGCGGCCGACAGGCCAGAACACAGTAATTTAAAAGACAGCATTAATAGGTCTTCATGAGTAATTTACAAGCTTTGATTCAACATTTACTCCAAACTCATTTTATTTAATATGAAAGGAGTGTATCTTTATGAAAGAAATAATCCCAAATGTTAAATAGCAGCAAATGTCCCTCCAATGTTGAAATCCCAAAACAGAGACCTACAAATCATTAATAAAATTTGACATCATCAGGTGTGAATTGTAACAGAAAAATAGCAATGACTTTTATTAATTTGCACTTGCCATGTTTTGCCCTGGGATCAATTTTGTGTTATGAATATAATACAAAAGCTGCAAGTTTATATCTCACAATAGAAAAGATATGGCTGTAGAGCATCGTACAGTAGATCGGAAGGAAAAATGGGTGTTCAGAGCACTGGAACACTCATATTTCACTTCTGCAGCTGGGAAGAGTTGTATCTCTTCCCAGCTGTCATCTGCTGTCGCAGTGTGATTCTAGAACAGGGATCCTCAAACGTGGCAGTTTTAAGACTTGTGGACTTCAACTCCCACAATTCTCCAGCCAGCATTAGCATAGCTGGCTGAAGAATTCTGGGAGTTGAAGTCCACAAGTCTTAAAGCTGCCAAGTTTGAAGACCTCTGTTCTATAAAATGATTTTATTTTAAAAAGGTAGACATGCTACATATTTAGTCCTTTATGCCCCCTTTCACATTCAAAGCATTGCATGTCCCTATAAAGATCTGGAAGTTCCTATTCTAGACTGTGAACCATGGGAGGAAAACTTCCCCAGTAATAGATTGGGCTTTTTTTCAGTGCAAATTTTTAGCACTGACTCTGGGGAATAATCCAGATGAAGGCTATAGTGGAGGAAAAAAATTAAAGCTTGTTCGTCACGTTCTTACTAATATTAGTTTGCATAATGTTCCCATGCGTAAGTTACGAATGGAAATGCTTGAATTCATATAGCAATAGCACTTAGCACTTAGACTTATATACCGCTTTACAGTGCTTTACAGACCTCTCTAAGCATTTTTTACAGAATCAGCATATTGCCTCCAATCTGGGTCCTCATTTTACCCACCTCGGAAGGATGGAAGGCTGAGTCAACCTTGAGCCTGGTGGGATTTGAACTGCTAGATTTCAGGCAGCCAGCAGTCAGAAGTAGCCTGAAGTACTGCACTCTAACCACTGTGCCACCGCACCTCAAATATAATTATATAATTAATATGTGTTACTTAGCGCTAAGCTATATCCATCACCAAAGCACTTTCCATTAATCAATACGATTCATTTGGAGGTATTTCGTATAATAGTCCTGGTTATATTGTTTCTTGGAAATGGCATCTTTATTGATATTTGTATCACCAAAAACTTAAGATAAGACAAATGGGTCTTCTATTTTAATATTTAATATTCTGTTTCTCTGCATTTGATATTAGTAGTTAATTTCATCTTTCAGTTAAACAAAAAGGCTATTTTATTCTGAGTCACATTCTTATTCTGTTCAATCTGAAGCAAAGGATTAACTGAAAGGGTTGCTATCAAAAACCCAACCACTGTTATCAGCTTAAGTGAGTCATGTATATGAAATCCTAATGTGCTTTTAAATAGGAAGCTATAAATGGGAGAGATTGGGAAACGAGACGTTAGAATATGTTATTTGGAAAAGGACATAGGAAAAATTGGAAAAAATAATTGCACACAGGCCTATCGAAAAAGACTATGCAACTTGGAAAGAATTGAATAATTGTGCAGTAATTTAAAAATAATTCTTTGTTCTTTCTCAGGAGGAAAAAAAAAACCAGAAAGAGGATTCCAGTTTAAAAATTAACCTTGATTTATTTATTTATTTTATTTATAATGCAATTTATATGCCGCCCTACCTCCAAGGACTCAGGGCGGCTCACAACGGTAAAAAGGCATAATTCCTCATTAAAACAGTGAAAATTAAAATTCCAATTTAAAACCATTTAAAATTGATTAGTAACCCCCATTAGTCCAAGCTGCGGAACAACCAGGTCTTCAAATCGCAGCGGAACAAGCGAAGGTCAGGAGCCATCCGGAGCTCCAAAGGAAGTTGGTTCCAGAGGGTGGGTGCGCCCACAGAGAAAGCTCTCCCACTGGGGGTCACCAGCCAACACTGTCTGGCCGACGGCACCCTGAGGAGGCCAGATTGCTGAAATATTTGTTTTACCTGTTAAAATTATTTACAAAGGATGTAAATACTAACTGGTAATCTAAGGTACATATCTGCTCAAGAATCAGTAAATAAGGCTAAGCTGTTTTACCTGTATGTGCCATCTAGGCTGATGCAAAGTTGGTCAGGTCAGAACTAAGAATTGTTCATCTATCAATATTTATTTGTTTAATTTATTTATTTGTTTAAATTTGTATACCACCCTACTCCCAGAGGGACTCAGGGCGGTGAACAGCCAAAAATAAAATACACTTTACATACAAAAGGTAAAAACTATTAAAAAAGATTAAATTTAGGCTCGCAAATTTAAAACCACCAATTTATATAAACATTTAAAAACCCAATTTAAAACCAATTTAAAAGGGAGAGTTAGGCCAGCCCTGCCTGTTGGAATAGAAGCGTTTTTAGGGCACGGCGGAAAGTGCGTAAGTCCTCAATTCTCCGTATCTCTGGGGGGAGCTCATTCCAGATGGCAGGTGCCCCCACAGAGAAGGCTCTCCCCCTGGGGGCCGCCAGTCGACACTGTTTGGCCGACGGCACCCTGAGGAGCCCCTCTCTATGGGAGCAGACTGGTCGGTGAGAGGCTATCGGTGGCAGAAGGCGGTCTCGTAAGTACCCTGGTCTAGCCTAAGAGAATATCCTAATCTCTTAATCCATTTTCATCTAATAACCTAAAACCTGTGAGTAAACCATTATATTAACAGTGTTCACCCTTGTTCATTTCTTAATAAACTGAAGATAGTAGACTTTAATAGATTTTTTTAAGGAAACCCCCCCCCCCATCTCATACATTGTCACACAAGGTTTTCATAGAAATGTACATGTGAGATTATCTATCCATTTCTTCGATCAGTGAGTTCTGCAATGAGAATGTGCTATAATATTGTAATGGAATAGAATTCATTATTTAACTTTATTTGCAAGGCTTATATAGCAATAGCACTTAGACTTATATACCACTTCACAGTACTTTACAGCCATCTCTTAAGCGGTTTACATATTACCCTCAACAATCTGGGTCCAGGATGGAAGGCTGCATCAACTTTGAGCCAGTGAAGATCGAACTGCTGGCAGTCAGCAGAATTAGCTTGCAATATTCCATTCTAACCACTGTGCCACCACGCCTCTTCGATATGGCAGTCCAACAAGCAATTGAAATTGAATAGTTTATGCCCTAAGGCAATGCTTAACTGTTCTTGCCATCAGATGGATTCCTCTGAAGTTCAGACAAATTCTGATTTTTTGGGACTCCAATCATTGGTTCTACTTTCCAGAACATCAAATTCTAACTTTTTAAAAAGTTGCTTTGTTTTATAACTGCTGAATATCTGATAGGTCTGCCAGTGCTGTTGATACAAGTTGAAGATGTTAAGAAATGCTTCGACCATTCAGACTTTATGAAAACAAACCATTATTTTTCCAGCCCTTAAACACTTAAAAATGGATTTCTTTTTTTAAAAAAATGGCTAGATCATTGAGATGTAAAAAAAAAAAAACTCAAAAGAATTATTGCTGTCAAGAAAACAACATGAATGGGTTCAAGTAGTCATCATGAGTTGAGCAAAGGACTTAATGGAAAATAAAATTATCAGAGTTTGTTGCAGAAATCACATCTGGAAAGCACACACAGATAACTGATTCAGCAGGATTCATTCACTTCTCTTTATACACATAATAACACATACAATACCAACGGTAGATTCTTCCAACTATATAGAGAGTTACAAACAAAAAACACAGGCCGGAGACAGAACAGCAGAGATGAGTTTAAGCGTCAATTCAGAGAGCTGACTAGTTTGCAGCTTCAGAGCTCAGAGGTTAATACAGACAAAGAGAACCACCTCTATACAGGGCAGTTAATCTAAGCCACGCCTAGGCTCCTTCCAGTTTCAGTTTCCAAACAGTCCTCATTGGCTGACTTAATTGTTATGCCTATTCATTGGCTGACCTTGTTACCATGGCTCTGCCAGTCATGAATTCCCTGACAAAAATCTGTGTGTCCTGGATTCCTATCATGTTTCCAGATGTAAAAGATGCAGATAGTTTGCTGCTACTTTTTTTAAGGGTAGAAATATGCATTGTCCCATTATTTTCATTGTTTTTTTTTATTTTTATTTTATATTCTGACAAACTAATACAATTTTGAAAACTGAAAACCCCAAAAGAATAAATCATTCTTTTTGTCAAGGGATTTATATCAGGTAAAGTAAACATGTTATAAACAAGTAAACAAACACTTCATGTTGAATAAAAGGTTCCTTGGAAGCAAGTGACAATTTAACTCAACTATTTTGGCAGAGGTTTTTTTTTTAACTTATTTTTCATCCTTTATTATCTCTAAGGAGATACATTTCGAGCAAATATATGAAAAAAACATTATGACCCTGTTCACCTGTCCTATCTAACAAATTTGTGAAACAACGATAATGCAAATTATAAATGGAAAAAGACACCAATAAGGCTTAAGACTACCATCTTGCCTGCCTAACTCAATGAATTTACTCATGACAATAAGTGGGTGGATGAGTGAAGAGGTACTCTATTTCCCCAAAAATACGACAGAGGAGCCCCATCTTTATTTATTTATTGGTTCAATTTATATGCCGCCCTTCTCCAGAGACTCAGGGCGGCTTAAAATGCATTAAGCAATAGCCTAATAGCCAATAACATACTTTTGTATATACCTGCTTAATAGAGCTTTTGGGGCCCCCCTAAATGGTGTTCTTTTTTACACAAAGTCATCTTATTGCCCCCACAATCCAGGTCCTCATTTTACCTACCTAGAAAGGACGGAAGGCTGAGTCAACCTTGAGCCTGGTGAGATTTGAGCTTGCAGTAATTGCAGGCCACTGGTGTTACTTAACAGCATCTTAATCTGCTGCGCCACCAAGGCATCTTGCTCCACGTGCCCCAAAATAATAAGAGCTCCCCGAAAATAAGGCCAAGCACTTATTTTGGGGAAACACAGTATATAGAAGCATATTTTATGGCAACTTTTCTTTTTCTCAAATGATATATGCTTGTATATTGGTGAAAGATTTTAATTCACTTGCATTACCAGTTGAGTAACAAATTAATTAATAAGTTTAAGATACATGTTTTCAATACTGCAGCAGCAGACCATTGCACAGAAATGGAAGGAAGGAAGGAAGGAAGGAAGGAAGGAAGGAAGGAAGGAAGGAAGGAAGGAAGGAAGGAAGGAAGACAATATCCAGAGATTAGAAAATGGTCTTTCTGAAGACCTTTGTTTGCATAGTTGATGAGTATGAGCATGTTGATTTATATGCTACAGTAAGCATTACCTAAAATTGAGGCTGAACAGCTTAGTATCCATCAGATATTTTGGGCTTCAGTTCACATCAGCAAGCAAGATTTGTGAAACAGTCTGGACCCTTGATCTTAATCCGCTCCTATTCAAATCAAAAGCCTAGTTTATCTAGTACTGCATATTTAATAAACTCAACAATATTTAAGCAATTGACAGGGTTGTGTGTTTGTGTGTGAGTGTGCGTGTGTGTAGTAGGGAGAGGAGAAACCACAGTCTGGTTAATGACGATAAATTTTAACTACTTGCCAACATTATAAGAAAAGGGATATTGATTAAATGGTCTTGTGATTCACAAAATGCAAGGACTACGTCATTTAGTGTATTGTTTCATTTTCTTTTAGGTTACTCAATACTTCAAGCTATTATGGAAACAGCAGGAGAAAAAAGCTGGCAAGTTAGCGCCATATGTGTGGAGAATTTTAACGATGCAAGTTACAGGCAGCTTTTAGAAGATTTGGACCGAAGACAAGAAAAGAAATTCGTAATAGATTGCGAAATAGAGAGGCTTCAAAATCTCTTAGAACAGGTAATACTTGCTTTTAATGCCACACATCAGCTTTGCTTTAGAAGTGAACTCTCTTTTCGGTCTTTTATTCTTTCCTGTCTGTCAAGAGGGCATTTTTCTCATCTCCACTTTTATACATAATCTGCTAATTTGTATCAATAATTGCCTCCATTTTTACTATAAATGGGAAATTCCAATAAAACACTGTTCAGATTCACCCAGGAAAATTAATGGAGGCAGCATATTCTAGGACTTAATGAAATATAATGGTAAAAGACTTATTGCCTTAGATGTGAGTGAATATTGGTCACATATAAAGCAGGGACACAATTCTTCAAACAAAGGAGTCTTTAGAGAGACTCCCTTCAAAAACTCTTTTGATAAATCTCTCTCACTCACACAAACACATTTATTAACATTAAGGTTTTAACTTCCGGAGATACATACATTTATACAGTCAATACACTTGAAATCTGGTTAAAGAAATGAGTCTGCTAATGCCACTGAAAGTTTGGCTTTTCTTTGGAGGATACAATAAGGAAAGCACCAATATTTACTTCCAATGAAGATAGAAATCAGCATCACTAATAAATCATATTGCAACACTAATTTATTGACAGAACAGATTGCTATAGTAATAGTTTGGAAGATAGTGGTGGGCAGATATGCTAATGGTCTCATTGAAATATGCAGTATGAAATTATAGGATTGTTAAATCAGTGCAGACATACAATCATACAGAAAAACAGAGTTGGAATGGGAGGTTCTCAGTAAGAGATCCTATACAATGTCAGACAAATCACTGTCCAATTTCTTCTTAAAAACCTCCAGTGATAAGAGTATCTGCAACTTCTATAGGCAAGCCATTCCATTGATTAATTTTTTTTCACCGTACGTAGGATCCAGAGATCTTACACAGTATCAATTTGACCATATCATTTTTACAGCAGATCTCTCTCTCTCTCTCTGGGGTCTCCAACCTTGGCAATTTTAAGATTTAAGCTTTGCTGGCTGAGGAATTTTGGGAGTTGAAGTCCACAAGTCTTAAAGTTGCCAAGATTGAAGATCCCTGATCTAAATTACTACTGTAGTTATCATATCTTTCTTTTCTTATTTTTTAAACTCAATTTTCTTTTCTGTGTGTATATTCTTCCCATTAGCTATTATTTTTATTTCAGAGTCATATTGGTGTAATAGTTAAGGCACCACATTAGAAATCAGAAGGCTTTGAGTTCCAGTCATGTTTTAGACACAAAGCCACTTGGGTGATGTTGGGTCAGCCATTCTCTCTCAGCCCTAGGAAGAAGGCAATGGCAAATTAGTTCCAAAATCTTGCCAAGAAAACTGCAGGCAGACTAGGAGTGAACACAGACTTAAAGGCACCAGATATACATACATATACACATACACACATGCACACACGCTTAAAAATGCATCTTCTTCATTATTTCTTTGCAACACTTTTTCCTAAGTATTCTTCATTAATCAATAACCAGTGAATCTTCACTTTATGTATGCTGGCTGCAACGTATCACAATCTCTATGGTTTGTTTGTTATGAAACACAAACATTGGGAAAGGCATATAAATATAAACTCCATTTATTCATTCATTCAAATTATTTTTATCATGTCTTCCTCTAAAAAGATTCCCAGAGCAGCTTACAAAAAATAATAAAACTAATTTTTCCTTTAGTTTATAATTTAAAAGACACAACAGGGATTGGGAAAAGAGAAGGAATATAGTGATTCTGACCTTCCTTTACTGCTGAAACAGTACAGGCTGGGGATCAGTGCAGTCCCATATTACATTTTCAGTCTGATGTTTCAAGAAAGCATGTAAGGGTTTATTTATTTATTTAGCATATGGCATATGCATGGACTAGCAATATAAATTAACATTTCAACTAGATTAGTAGAACCCAATAAAATATAAATTGTCAAAAAGATCTGTGTTCAAATATCAATGTCTAGGCCATGTAACTATTGGAGCATGGCATTGTTTATATTAAAAAAAAATCAGATACTGGACTGGTATATGTTCTTAACTTACATCCGGTCATAATACGATCTACAGTTTGACATGGGATCCCACAGTCACACTGAGGGGAGGATACTATGCTCCATTTATGCAGAGAGTCCCAGCAGACACCATGTGATGTGCGAATCCTATTCAGAATTATCCATTGCTGACATGATTCAAAGCCAGGTACCTTTTTTGTAGGGTCATTTATATGTCTTCCTATAACTGGGCGTATTCCATAGGAAATTGATGTTAAAGTTGTTGGGCAGATGTTGTGCAAGTACCACTGGAGGTTTCCTGGATTTGAGTCTTCCTGCTGATAAATGAGGAAGGTCGGCATGCATTGGTTGGAGTGAGTTGCTCATCATTTTTCTTTTTCCTCTCACTCGTGCATCTTGCCCTCGTAAAGCTGGCAGTGCTATACTGCTCAGAACAGGAAGCTAGCAAGTTGGAGTAGTTTTAATATATCCTCATGGTGTCATTGAGTCTGGTATCTAACTTATTAGTATGGCATCTGTTAAGCCCGTGGTGGCGAACCTATGGCACGCATGCCAGAAGTGGCATGCAGAGCCATCTCTCCGGGCACACCAGCTGTCACCCGTTGCTCTTCTGGGTTCCATGTGCACCGGCCAGCTGGTCTTTGCACATGCGGAAGCACAGGAAACCGGAAAAGCAGCTCCCTGGTGTGCATGCACGCACTGGGAAGCTGAGCTTCTGGTTTCCGGCATGTGCATGAGCACTGGCCAACTGGTCTTCACACACGCATGTGTGCCAGAAACCAGAAGACCAGATGACCAGCGTGCATGCACATGCCGGAAACCGGAAGCTCAACTTCCCAGTGTGCGCATGGGTGCTGGGAAACTGCTTTTCTGGTTTCTGGCGCTTCCAGATTTGCATTCCATGGAGCTGTTCTTCCAGTTTCCACTGCTCTCCCATGTGTACGTGCATGCTCCTGTTTTGGCACTCAGTGCCGTAAAGGTTCACCAACACTGTGTTAAGCCATTCAGGGATACAATATTGTGCTGCAGAGTAAATCAACCCTAAGGCTGAGGGTGGCTGCTGAGCTGGATAGCTCAGCAGACTAAAAGTATTGTGATTAACACCACCTGTCTGCAGTTACTCTAAGTTCGAATCTCACCAGGCTCAAGGTCGACTCAGCCTTCCATCCTTTCTAAGGTAGGTAAATTGAGAACCCAGTTTGTGGGGGCAATAAGCTGACTTTGTATAAATATACAAAAGTATGAAGGCTATTGCTTAACGCATTGTAAGCCGCCCTGAGTCTCTGGAGAAGGGCGCCATATAAGTCAAATTTTTTTAAAAAAGGTTTCCATTTAGTTCTATATAATTTCTGAGTATGTTGCTGTTAGTATTTATTTTTGCTGCCGTATTCTTTAGGTGTTTCTTGTAGGAAAGGTACTTTGAATGGGGATCATAGGGGAGTAAGTTGTTGTTTAAGTAGACCTTTTGGGGCTTCATATGCTAGTTTGTGGTTCATATGCTAGTTTGATGTTCATATCCTAGCTAGTTGTCCATATGCTAGTTTGTTGTTAAGCACGTAGTTGCTGGTGCTAGGAGTGAGCCTCCAATCAGTGAAGAATTTTCCCAAGATTTTAAGATGTTTGGACAGGAGGCTGTCAGCCACCTTCATGTGTTTTTATTGTACTCCTATGGTTATAATTTAGAGTATAATTCTTTATTGGCCAAGTGTGATTGGACACACAAGGAATTTGTGTACATAAGGAGAATAAAATACATTCATCGAGAATAAAAGGATACAACACTTAGTGATAGTCAAGGTTACTAATAAGCTATCAAATCGTACTAGGAAACAAATAAAAACAATATAAATTGAAAGATATAAGCAACATGGTTATAGTAATAAGTGGGAAGAGATAGATACTAGCAAGGAAAAGAAGAATAATAGTAATACAGTCTTAGTAAATTTGACAGTGTTGTGGGAATTGGTCGTTAAGCAGAGTGATGGCATTCGGGCAAACTCCTTGTGTCTAGTTGTTTTGGTGTGCGGTGCCCTATAGCGTCATTTTGAGGGTAGAAGTTGAAACAATTTATGTCCAGGATATGAGGGGTCTGTAGATATTTTCACAGCCCTCTTTTTGACTCGTGTAGTATACAGGTCCTCAATGGAAGGCAGGTTGGTAGCCATTGTTTTTTCTGCAGTTCTAATTATCCTCTGAAGTCTGTGTCTGTCTTGTTGGCTGGCAGAGCCAAACTAGACAGTTATGGAGGTGCAGATGACAGACTCAATAATTCCTCTGTAGAACTGGATCAGCAGCTCTTTGGGCAGTTTGAGCTTTAATCCTTCCTTACAATACAACCTGCAACAACAACAACAAAAATACATCTGAAAATGAAGCTTCCATTCCCTGTTGACAGATATATTTTTTTTTCTCTAAGTCATCTAAACTACTGACTTTCAGTTCCTTTTCTGGCAGTGAGTTCACAAATAAAAAAAAAAATATGCATCATATAAAAAGAAATTTCACCCTTTGTCTCAATAATACTGCAGACTCTTGGATGATCCCAGGTTCTAGTCTAGAAGAACAGGACAAAGCAAGCTATTTCAAACCATGTTTTTATTATCTGCAGACTTTATGTAGCTTTTGTGCTGGCATGACAATCTTTTTGCAATACGACAAGTAGAATATTCTAGGGCTTGAGACTTGGCCTTTGAAGGTGAAAAAGTTGCTTCCGGGCACAAAGGGTTGTTATGTAGAAACTGTCAGAAGCTCATTAAAACAGCTGCATCTCTGATCAAGATGGATTAGTTTAAGGGGCTGCCAATGCTTTGAAACACCTTCTTCTCTTAAATCTGAAGGATGGTACAGCCTGATGACAGTCTTCATGGAGCATCATACATTTCTGTAAAAACATTATGAGTGGCAAGTTTAATTTCAGTCTCTTCCTGGCAGTTCCTAACATTGTCTTTTTCATTCAGTTGACATTTTCAGTAAGTGTTCATCTATGTCCTTCCCTACATCCATTTCCTCAGCAATCACAGCTAATTCAGACTCAGACATCACATATATTTTCTTAGAATTTCCTTGGCTTTGGTTTCCATCATTTATTCTCATTTATTCTCATTTGCTATTTTATGACCAATCCCTAATTATGGTTTTTAATAAGTTTCTGTGTTCTATAAGTATACCAAATTCAATAAAACAGTTTCAAGCGACTTACTGAACCAGAGTGATATTGCTAATTAGTTTTTTTTTTTAATGAGAAATAGATAAATATGACTCTCATTCATACTTCAAATGGATGATAGTGCCCTTCGGTTTTGCTTTTCCATTTATTTCCTTTATTGATCAATACTTTTACATAGGAGTATAAATCCCATCAAATTCATAGGATTGCAGTGTTATCTACTTTTCAGATGGGGTAGAAGGGAAGGAACATTCAGCCCGGGCTATCATCTTATCTTTCAGTTTGATTTCATATCAAGCATTTTGGATATTTACAATCTGGGAATTATTCTGGGAAGCAAATTAAGAAGGCCAATAGCTTTGTAGTCTTCACTGTGTTTTCATGTATGCTCATACATATCTATCACACAGTTCTCTTTCCTGGCCAGCAATGTTACAAAATTTTGCAAAAAACAGAAAAGGAATAAAAATAATAAGCCCAAAGAAGTAAGTCATAAGATAAGGAAATATAAAAGGAAACACAGCTACATTTATTTTATATCAAACCATTCAGATCCATTGCTATACTTTAAAGCTACCTTTGCCTCCATAAACCCTTTTATGCATTGTCATTTGATATTTAAACTGTGCTTGTTTGAATACTTTACACCCATAACTATTCTTACCATATTCAGAAACCTAACTTCAACTCCATGTTCACATAAATCATCCTGTAATTCAAGCTTCTTCGCTTTATCAAGCAGTTTCTCTAAATCAGCAGGCACACAATTATTTATGTTTATTTATAAATTTATTTGTATCCCACCTTTATTATTTTTACAAATAAGGCGGTCAACATATTCAACACACCTTCCTCCTCCTATTTTCCCCACATCAACAACCTTGTGTGGAGAGTTGGTCTGAGAGAGAATGACAGGCCCAAGGTCACCCAGCCAATTTTTTATGGCTAAGAACTAGAACTCACAGTCTCTCACTTTCTAGCCTGGTGCCCAGACCAACCTGGCTCCTTAACTTCTCCCATGTTTATACATTTATACAGCCCTACCTAGCATTAGGGATGCAGTGGCTCAGTGGCTGAGCTTGTCGATCAAAATATCGGCAGTTGAGCTGTTCGAATCCATAGTGCCATGTAACGGAGTGAGCTCCCGTTACTTGTCCCAGCTTCTGCCAACCTAGCAATTCGAAAGCATGTAAAAAAATGCAAGTAGAAAAATAGGGACCACCTTTAGTGGGAAGGTAGCAGCATTCCGTGCGCCTTTGGCGTTTAGTCATGCCAGCCACATGACCATGGAGGCATCTGTGGACAGCGCTGGCTCTTCAGCTTTGAAACGGAGATGAGCACCGTCCCCTAGAGTCAGGAATGACTAGCACATATGTGCGAGGGGAACCTTTACCTTCACTTTACCTAGCATTAAGCCATTCTACTGTTCCCAAATTTTGGTCACCGCCGCCTCTTGGATCCTTTCACTTAAAATTCTGCCAAACACACTCAAGAAATTAATTCCTCTACTGTTGCTACCTTTTTCTTTGTTTGGGGATAATGGCAGTCACCACCAGCCAGAGATACCATCTTCATGCACAAGTTAAATAAGTCATTTAGTCACTTCACAAGTGAACCATATTCATATTTTAACATTTGTCCAGTTACTTTATCTGTACTTGCTGCCTTATCCTTTTTCAATATTCTCTAAAGCATTTGCAAATCTTTTTTTATTCATTCATTTTGGACAATAAAATTAATAGTATTCATTTCACTTCAACTCTTTGATATACTGTGGTCATTCCCATATAGATCTCTCAAATTCTCCATCCAGCCTCTCTTTTCTTCGGGTTCATCATAAATCATTTTGTCACTTTTATTTTTAATCCTCCTGTTCACTCTCTTGCTTTAATCTGTTTTCACCCATTTCCAGGATAGATTTTTTTTCTCCCATTCAAAATTGCTCTGCTTTTTCTCTTTTTCTTCTAGTTCTTTGCTCTGCCTAGAAACTTTGCCACCATCGTTTTCCAAAATCTGCACATTATAAATATTTTTTTCTCTCTTCCTCATCGTTTGCAGCAATTATTGTCATATATGCATGTTTTCTTATTCGACTAAACCATATCCAGACCACTGAGATTTAAAGAAAATTCAATTTGATATATGGGTGGAGAAACAGAACATTCCTGACAATCGCTGGATTTTGCCCATGCCTGTTTCTGGTATGCATTTTACAGATAGTCCTTGATTTATGACCATAATGGAGATTTCCCATTATGGTTGTAAGTCGTGATGGTCATAAAACAGGTCACCCATATGATCAACCCAATTTTACAATCTTTTTTGTAGCAGTCATTAAGCAAACCCTGCATTCATTAAGGAAATTTATTTTTTGCTATGGTCTTGCCAAAAATAGGAAGTAAATGCCAGTTTTCAGCAAAAAAAAAAAAAGTCATAAAATGTGGCCAAATGAGCGTGGGACACTGCACAAGGCCATAAATGAAGGCCAGTTGCTGAGCATAGTAATATAAGGGGGGGGCATCAGAACCTCCACATCAAATTTTAAGTACCACCCCGGAAGGTCTGTCATAACTTCAAGTGGTTATTAAGTTCAAGACCACCTGTAGTTCTCTCATTCATAATTGAACATGCACTTTTCCTGCTCCAGATCACTCTACAAAGTCAGAAGTTCATTCATTTTTACTGTTTTCTTCTTCTTTCTCTTAGATTCACTTTTTTTTTAAAAAAAATGTTTCTCTCTCTCTCTCTCTTTTGATTAAATGATGTTATTCACCATTTTCACATCTTAATTACTAAGGGTAGTTTTTATGTTTAATACACATTAAACATGAGTAGAGCATCAACCACACCATCGTGGCTGCCTTCTTGACATTTTTTTTTTTACTGTAACTCATCAAGTTGGTGCCTTTCATATGCCATGAAGTCTGCAGATGTGTGACATTACGGTCTACCAATGCTACCTTTTAGTAAGATATAGAAGTTATAGTTTGGTTATCAAACTCAGTCCTACCTTCTGCCACATGCCACATTCTCTGCTAGGGCAGTTTTGGCATATTTTGTCCAATATTTAAAATAGCCTGATGGGAATCCAATTTTAAATCATGCCATTAATTCCTAATTGAGATAATGGCTTTTTTTCAAATCAACATAGGTTGCCTATGTCCTATCCCACCAATCAAGAGGTGTACTGATACAACCTCAGGATTCGTGCTTCATTTAAAAGACCTTTAAATTAATTCCCAAGGTCATAAATAATGTGTATCCCATACTTATGGATTGGAAAAGGAGTTGCATATGTGAATTTTGTTTTTTTGTTAAAGATCTAAAGACAAACTTTGTCCTACCAGATGTGACTTGCGGCAAAGGAGTGCCATCTAGTGGTTTTGCCAATTGTTTTATTATGCTGCTACTTTTTAAACAAGATACTAAGCTTTTTGCCTCATTAAAATACGTTGTGAGCTGGAGATTTCAGCTGGTTTTCTTTTTTTAAAAAAAAACAGGCAATCATAATTGCTTTCAGAGTTAGTGAAGATGTGAATAATCTGGAAAATAGAGTTCATGTGGAGTATTTCTAAATGAAGCAGAAACCTTATAATGCACAAATAAAAATTATGTCAGTGTAGAAAACAATTTTATTTTATTAATTTATTTTAGTATGTATTTGCTTTAATGTGTTGTGAGCCAAAATGTTATTTCAGGTATCTAGACAAATTAAAGAGAAATAGAGGCTCTGAAGATGTTGAGAAGGTTTTTTTTAATAAATTCTCATAAAATTGTTCAGCTATTGGTTGATATATTAAATGATGATCACACAATATATTGAATGATGATCAGACAGATTTAATGCATGATGATTTAGTTTCACTAAATCATCATTGTTAGTAAATTCAGACTTTCCCCAGTTAACCGCCAAACACAATTATTTATGGTCTGAATACAGTGTTGCTTAAATTGTTGACTCAATTTCACATCATTATTTCAATGTTATATTTTTGTGCCTGCACTGCCTATCTAGATATAGAGATGGAAGTGTGATAATTTAGAGGAAGGAATAGTTTTATTCTTAGTAATCTTGCAGGTCAGGATCAGTAGGTTGAAATTTCAGGAAGTGGATTCAGGCTAGATAGCATGATGTTTTTCTTGGCAGTAATTGGTGTCAACAAATGAAGTAAGTTGCCTCATAAAATGATATAGGCTAAAGCCTTCTGGACAGCCATCTGTCCAGAAGGCTTTAGCAGATCCTGATCTGACCACCGTATTCTCTTGACAAAATTCTATCAGCCTGTGCCCTGCTTCATTTTGTACTCCAAGGCCAAATTTGCCTGTTATTCCAGTTATCTTTTGGCTTCCTACTTTAGCATTCCAATCCTCTATGATGATAAGGACATCATTTTTTGGTGTTAATTCTATAAGGTGCTGTAGGGCTTCAAAGAACTGGTCAATTTCATCCTCTTCAGAACCAGTGGTTGGGGCATAGACTTGGATTACTGTGATATTGAATGGTTTGCCTTGGATTCGAACTGAGATCATTCTGTCATTTTGGGGATTGTATCCCAGTATTGCTTTTCCTACTCTTTTATTGATTATGAAGGTTACTCCATTTCTTCTGAGGGATTCTTGCCCGCATTAATATACCTGATGGTCATCTGAATTAAATTCACCCATTCCTGCCCATTTAGTTCACTGATTCATAAGATGTCGATGTTCATTCTTGTCATCTCTTGTTTGACTATGTCCAGTTTGCCTAGATTCATGGATCTTACATTCCAAGTTCCTATGGAGAAAAAACCTTTACAGCATCAGACTTTCCTTTCACCAGCAGATGCAACCACAGCTGAGCATCCTTTGGGCTTTGGCCCAGTCACTTCATTCTTTCTGACACTAGTAGTACTAGCCCTCTGCTCTTCCCCAGTATCATATTGGACACCTTCTGACCTGAGGGGCTCATCTTCCGGCGTCATATCTTTTTTCCTTTTGGTCCAAGGGGTTTTCATGGCAAAGATACTAGAGTGGGTTGCCATTTCCTTCTCCAGTGGATCATGTTTTGTCAGAACTCTCTGCTATGACCTGTCCATCTTGCGTGGTCCTGCACGGCATAGCTCATAGCTTCATTGAGCTATGCAAGCCCCTTTGCCACGACAAGGCAGTAATCCATGAAGGGGTTTGCATGGTAACTTTCCTGAAAAGTCTGCTAAGCAAAGAAATAGTTTTGGCATTTGACAGTATGAAAGCTCATTAGCACAGCAATCCTCTCTATAATAGACCTGAAAAGTACATCCTCTTTCGCAAAAATATTGCACTGTAATCAACCATTACTTATTTTATTTTAAGCTTGGGACTAAACTCCAGGAAACAGGGAAATTCAGAATATTTGAAATGGCCATTCTATGTCTCACGATACTTTTTCAGCATTGGAGTGGAATACAGCTGCTGAATATTCATTGATTTACTTGAGGTCACTATGTCACTATGATTTTAATACTGCATCCTGAGTGTGTTTTCTCCTCTCTTAAGGATAAGAGTAAGGAGTAACTGATCTTTCTGTTTAAAGCTTTATCCTGAGCACAACAATAAATCTCTCTCTAGGAATGCAAGCATACAAACATGAGTTTAGCTGCAGAAGATTCAAGGACAAAGCTCACACAAATAAGTTGCTTTTACTGAAGGCATGACAATTGCTCTTACAACAATGAAGACCAGCTGGGGCAGAATCTCACTAGTTTAAATGTCAGCTCTGGGATTTAAATCTATTATCAGTTTCTCCAGCCTACTTGGCAACTGACATTTTATTGCCTGGGTCTTAGCCTTGACTTTTGAAAGCATCTGCACAGTGTTTTGATAACAGTCTCAGACTCCTTGAGTCTATGGAGATTCTCAGCCATTTCAGGTCATGGTTATCTCAAACATATTTCAAAAGGCAACCTTGAGAAATATGTTTCACTTCTCTTCCAAGAAGCTTCTTCAGTTCTGACTGAATGGTGGGAGGGGGAAGAGTGGAAGGATTTATAAAAGGAATATTAATCCTTCCATTCCCTCCACCACCACCATTTAGTCAGAACTGACAAAGCATCATCATCATCATCATCATCATCAGAGCTACCCCGCTATTTAGATTTACCGGACTTGAATATTTTGACTCTACACCTTACTCGGAACAGCTTACATCCTCCGATGATACCTCCGATAATACCTTAACAGTTCCTAGGTTCTTGGTTAGGACTCGAGCTGCTGAGCTATTAAACAGCCTCAAAGGCTGTGAATCTCACTACAGATATAATAATAAGAATAATAATAATAACAACAACAACAATAATAATATAAAAATAAAAACAATAATAACAACAATAACAACAACTGTATTGTCATTGTACGTGCATACACAGTATACCCATACAACGAGATTCACTTAACATCCAAAGACCAGGTCAACACACATAACAATCCCCAAACACACTCCCACCCACCACAAATTCCCCACCCCTAAACCACCCAAACATCCACACAACAGACGAAGTAATGCTGTTCAACAGCTCACTGATGGTGGCCCTTTAGTTCATGGTTGAGTGCAATTATAGCTCTGAGATAAAAACCATTCAGAAGACGTGTGGTCCAAGTTTTAATTGTTCTGTATCTTCTGCCAGAAGGCAACAGTCCAGAAAAGATTGTATATAGGATGGAAAGAGTCTCTAAGAATGTTATGCAACTTTCTCAAACAGTGAGATTCGAAGATGTCATCCAGGGCTGGTAGCTGGAGCCCAGTGATATTCGGGACAGTTTTAATGATTCTCTGTAGAGCTTTTCTGTCCGCTACAGAGTTGCTCCCATACCATGCAAGAATGCCGTATGTCAGGACACTCTCAATGGTGCTGTGATAGTAAGTCAGAAGTAGATGCTGAGATAGATTTATCTTCCTGAGCATTCTCAGGAAATACAACCTCTTCTTGAATGAGAAGCAAAATGTCTTCCTTGAGGAAAAAAAAAAACAAAGTCCTGTTGCCTTTTGCAAAAGCACCTTGGAGAGCTCAGATCTCTTATTTCTGACTTTGCCTGCTTCAGATTCTATACTAGGCCTGAAACATTTTAAGCCCAGTTGCATATATATCGCTGCTATATACATCAGACAGCAATATCTCTAGAGCCTGATGGTTGAATATGTCATCCTGTTGCTAAACAAAGCAATTCCACTGGCTTTTTCATTGCCCTGTAATAAAACATGGTAATAAGGTTCATTGATCCAAAGCCTTAGGACAGTCTGTTTTGTTCCAGTTTCCCCAAGCAAAGGTTTTTTGTATCTCCCTGGGAAAAAAAACACATTTGAAAGTGCAATTTCTTTGAAAAGATAGAAACAGATTCAGAAAAAAATCAGAACCTTCTTGTAAGTGCAATTTATGTTTGTTTATTTCACCCAGGGACTGATTTCATCACACAGAAAAAGCTATTTCTCAATTTTAAACCATTCTGCTACCTTGTGAAACTTTTGCCATTTTTAAGAAGATGCTTTCTCAGCTACTCAACCTTGTCTGAATTTATGTCCATCTGTTGTTCAATTTCTCAATTTCCTGGCAGAAAATCACTTTTTTGAGATTCATCTCCAAAGCTCATTTGCTGGTAGAAATCAAACTAGAGTTAATTGTCCTGTAAATTTGTTCTCCTAAAAGGTGGCCTTTTGATCCTTCAGAATATTTATTCCTTTGTAAGTCATTTCCATAAATAATTTGCTAACACATATCAATTAATTCATGCCTTTCTGCCTCAATTTATCTACACACAGAATTATCAGCAATTACTTAGGTGACCTTTTGTTTCATCTACATTTGCAAAGACATAATGGAAATGTTATTAGTATAGCCGTTATTGTCATTGTACATGGTATATACAACGAAATTGTAAAATTCACTCATTTTGCCTTGAAAAATGTAAGTAGAAATTAATATTGAGATATGCTGCATAAGCATTTGATCCCTTACTGTGAATTTGAAAAACATCTCCCTAAATTAAAATATTTCTATTAAAAAAACACACATATATATATATATATATTTTACATTTGTGTTCTTTCTATAAGACAAACTTCTATAAAGATCATCTCTTTCTCCCTAATTCGCTTGCCAAAAAAGTAGGCTAGAGCAATCTTTTACTAAAATGCATTTGTAGAAAGAAAACCGGATGAGTAAGTAGAGTTTCAGGCAGTCCTTTTGGTCAGTTTATCCTCACTTAATAAAACCAATCCCAACCTTTGTTGCCTACAATATCTAGATAAGGAGGGCGATAAAAGACATACCAATTTTGGAAATAAAATTGTGAGCATGGTTGCGAAGAATATGTTATTACTTAGGAGTTGGCCATTTATTTATCTATTTCCATTTTTAAGCTATATTGATTTCGAGGAGTTTGACAAAACATGTTTAATATTAATATTAAAAATTCACTTACTTTCTCATTTTTTGCACTGCAGTGGAAGAAATGGAAGGTTAGATAGATACCTAGGTAGATAAAAATTGTATGTAAGAACAGTTTACACAGAAAGTTGTAACAATGTATGTCAAAAAAAGAATGCCTCTGCATTGGAATGAAAAATGTTTTAGAGTGAAGGTTATCTTGAACGAACATCTACCTGTGTTGGTCCTGTATTGGCCCTAAGCAGCCTCAGAGAATTCATCTGCTGACAATAAGAAATAAATTATTCTGACATGTCATGGATATTGATATATCTATTTGCTATAGATGGAAATGCCAGAGAGATACAGTCACTAAGAGAAAAGGCTATGAAAGAATACACAACACTTCATTCAGATTTCAAAACTGTTACCCCCAAATTTCCACCTTCCTATTCTATCGCTATCAGTATCGTTGGCAGAGTGGTAATGTTGACAATATTGGCTAAAGTTACTAATCTGTTGTATTTGTAACAATCATTTACAGTAGGAATTATTGCAGTATTTTAAATGTGTTACTTTTTAAGAAGTTGTTGTTGATCACGGGAATCACATGAAATATTAGTACCATTTTATAAACCTTAATAAAGCCACACCTGGAATACTGCATCCAGTTTTGGTCACCACATTACAAAAAAGATGTTGAGACGTTGAAAAAAGTGTAGAGAAGAGCAACTAAGATGGTTAAAGGCCTGGAGACTAAAACATGAAGAACGGTTGCAGGAACTGAGTATGGCTAGTCTAGAGAAAAGAAGGACTAGAGGTTGCATGATAGCGGTATTACGGTATTTGAGGGGCTGCCGTAAAGAAAAGGGGGTAAACTTATTTTCCGGAGCACCAGAAGGCAAGACAAGAAACAATGAATAGAAACTAATCAAGGAGAGAAGTAACCTGGAATTAGGGAGAAACTTCCTAAGAGAACAATTAACCAGTGGAACCGCTTGCTTTCAGAAGTTGTGGGTGCTTCATCACTGCAGTTTTTTAAGAAAAGACTGGACAGCCACTTGTCTGAAATGGTATAGGGGTGCTATTCAGCAGGTTCTGACAGGTTCTGGAGAACCAGCAGCGGAAATTTTTGAGTACTTCGGAGAATCGGCAAATACCACCTCTTGCTGGCCCCAGAGTGGGGTGGGAATGGAGGTTTTGCAATATCCTTCCCCCAGAAGTGGGGAGGGAATGGGGATTTTGCAGTATCCTTCTCTTGCCACGCCCATCAATCCACACCCACAGAACCGGTAGTAAAAAAAAAAAAATTCCACCACTGGTATAGGATTGGATTAGAAGACTTCCAGGGTGCCTTCCAGCTCTGTTATGATTTATCTTCTCTAAAGGATATTTATGATCTACCCCAGATAGTGCACCAAGATCAAGACAGAAGTATAGGTTTTTGGTACCAGTTCCTACCTTAAGTGTCTACATGTAGAGATACACAATCAGGATAGATTGCTAAGATATTTAAATCTTGACAGGAGGTTATAGAATCTCTCATAATGAATGCAAGCATGCTAATTTTTAAAACTTGGTTGTGAAAAGCATAAATCAAAAAACACCAAATCATGGAGGGGGGAGGGGAGGATTTTTTTTTAAATTAGATTTATATGCCGCCCTTCTCCGGAGACTCAGGGCGGCTTACAATGCGTTAAGAAACAGCCTTCATACTTTTGTATATTTTATACAAAGTCAGCTTATTGCCCCCACAAACTGGGACCTCAATTTACCTACCTTAGAAAGGATGGAAGGCTGAGTCGACCTTGAGCCTGGTGAGATTCGAACTTGCAGTAATTGCAGACAGCTGGATGTTAATAACAGGCTTTAGTCTGCTGAGCTATCCAGGCTCCTGGAATCAGGAAAATCATGTTTTCTGACAACATTTTTCATTTACTTTACATAACTGCATGCAATAGTTGTCATTATTTGTTGTGCTTCTGCATTTGAGACAAAACCACACATCTTCCTAAGTGGCTTGCCCTGCTGATTTCCTTCTACTCGTAGCTCCTGCTTTCCCTCCTAGAAAGAAAATCTCAGCGTCAATTGCCCCTTTTAGTGAACCTCTAGAACCACAAAGTATTTTTCTAAAGACACGCTTCAGTGCTACTGCAGCTGTACTGAACCTTTGCCAGTGTTTGGTGAATCGTCTTTTTTTCTTCTTCCCTGCTCAGAGGCTCTTAAAATATTTTGTGGATGGCTTTGTGGAAGATTTATCCTTGCTTCAGGTGCTGCATAGAAATCTCATCTCTTAGAAATTTAGATTGCTCGTCTTTTTTTTGGTTTTTTTTTTTTTTTTGCTGCAATATTGGCACTCCAGTCCCAATTTTTTTTTTTTTTTAATTTTGTTAGACCCTTTAACAGTGTCAGGTATTATGTTGCTAGATTTTTCTGAACTAGGTTTTGGGGTTGCAAACATTTCATTACCATATTATATAAGCATCTCTGCAGAAGATGGGGAAACCTATGCTGTTTTTCCTCTGGGTTGTTACAGAATTCTATTAGAGAATCCTCCCTATCATAATCATTTATTACGAGGAGCTGTAGCTTTCAGAAAAAGTTTACCTTAAACATGGGCAAACAGGCAAAGTTAAATGAGAAAAATGTTTCGCGCTACCAAGGGAATGCACTCTTTTGAGCAAGATATGAACACTCGACTTAAAGAGATATTCATCTTGATTTGCTTCTGTATTTAAAAGATGCTTACATCCTTACAAAAACATACACCCTCAGGGCAGCCTGCAACCAATATATTTTAAAGAGAAGCCTTTAAAAAAAATGAAATGATAGAATTTATTGGAAAGGAACAGCCAAGTCATCCAATTCAATTTCCTTTCCAGTGCAAGAGTTACACTGTAAATTCTGTTTCTTCTCAAAGAGCGTGGGGAATATGACTACCAACTCTTGAGTTGCAAACAGTTCACAACTGCCATATGGCAGCACAGAGATAAAGAGAACTCTAATTCATTTTTACCATCTAGTGGTTGTCTGCAGTTTATCAGCTCCTGTTGGAAGTCTTGGTGGGGATTTTTTTAATTTACCGAATTACAGAATCACAGAACTCAAAGTGATCTCGAAGGTCAAAATGTACTCCAATCCTCTGCTTAGCACAGGGTATGTTAAGACCTTTTGACAAGAGATTATCCAGCCTCCGTTTGAAGATTTCCAGTGAATGGGAACATACCACTTCATAAGGCTTTCTCATAAGAAGGAAGTTATATTATTCCTCAAAATATGTAACCTGATTTTACTTCTCAACCCTTCGGTCTATTGGTTCTGTCCCTTTCCTTCCACAACAGTATAGAAGCACTTCTCTGTCTGACAAACCTTTGGATAATTGAATATTACTATTGTAACTTCCCTCAGTCTTCCGTTTGGCAAGCCAAGTTTACCCAATTACTTTGACCATTCCTTACACGACTAGCTTTCCTGTCCACTTGATAGCTCTCCTCTGACCTTGCTCTAGGACAATAGTTTATAGAAATTGATGCAATATTGTAAGTAAGACTTGACTAAGTAGAGTGGATTATATATGTCTCTTAATGAAACTGAAAATAGCATTTTACTTTTTAACTATTTCATTGTTGCTCCTGTTCAGTTTGGGATGTACTAAATATTCAGATCTTTTGTATATATACCATTATCAGGTCTCCTTTATTTTTGCCCTTTGTTTTCTCCCAGATACAGGAGAAATGCATTTCACGATATTATGTTCTATCTTGTTCATTTTGGCTCATTGCTCCATTTCTAGGATTGAATCTTTTCTTTGTCTTCTAAAGTGTTAGTCACTCCTCAGTCCCATTATCTGTAAGAATGTTGATCAACATAAAGCCTGGGATTAAGCCTCATACCATCTCACTTGATATTATTTTCTAGGCAGATCTGAAATCAGTCTTCAGTGCTCAAGACTGGGAAAGATCGTTTAGCCAAATGAGTCCATGTTTTTATCATCTACCCTGCAATTTATCATGTTATTAATGAGATACTTTGTTGAATGCTTTGTTGAAGTTAGGGGATATATAAACAGCATTCTCTCAATATCTTTCTATCTATCTATCTATCTATCTCTCCCTTTCTTTCTTCCTCTCCCTCGCTCTCTCCCTCCTTCCTTCTCTCCCTCTCTCTCTTAGAAAGAAAGAAAGACTGAATTAGAGAGAGAAATGTGTTAGTTTAGAAAGTCAGTGCATAGTCTTATATTTTCATATCCATTATTTAAGCATGTTTTAACTATCTTTGTAATTTTGATGAAGCTGTACAATACTGTCAATATATCATTATCAGTAACAACTATTCCTTTGAATAGTATAGTTAATTGCTTTCTCTTTTCTACCCCATCTTTCTACAGATTGTGAGTGTTGGAAAACATGTTAAAGGCTACCATTACATTCTTGCAAATCTGGTAAGAATCCTTTTTTATAGTTAATTTCATGCCAAGCTAGTTAAATGATAAATGACCACAGGAAAGGGAAATATGGTGTTGATTTAGTGATGAAAATTGAAATGTCATTGTTGGTTTTAAGCTGGCTTCATCTAATGTAGTACTAATACATTAAAACCATGTTTTGGTTTTGTTGACTCTGTTTAACCTTTCCTCCCTGAAACTCTCTTTATCACTAGTCCTTGTAAACTGTATTTCAAGGAAAGGTCATGCAGCACATTCCTTCCATCCAGTGATGATGGTGAAGATACAGAAGATTGCAAAGTGTGTTGCAATGCAATTTCCCTACCCTCCTCCCTTTGTACCTGTACAGTCCATGTTCAAAAGGAACAAGATTTGCATTATAATGGTCCATCAACCATCCTGCTAATTTTGATAAGAGTGTAGGAGATGACCAGGTTGAGCCTGAGGGAGGGGTCAAACATATCTTCAGTTATGAGTCCCTGAGCACCCACAAGAGATCTAACTCCAGCTCACCTTCAATGCCTTCCTATTTCCCATTTATTGTTGTTGACCATTAGTAGTTCAGATTCTTGCAGAGAGCTTAAACTTGCAATAAATCTTTATACTCAATTGAACTGCTGGATTTCCTGATTTCCCCAGTGCTTGACAATGTGCACTATGAATGTATGTGTGTGTTTGTGTGTATTGATATAACATCTACTAGGTTTTATGTAAATCATATACCACCTTGAATATATTTGTATAAATGTTACATAAATGCAAGTCAAGGGCAATCCAATTAATTATAATTATAATAATAAACTGCTCCAATCTCTTAAGAGTTCTTACCATTATAGCATCCCATAACAGATAAAAGCAAAAAATCTATTTCTTAAACACTCTCTATAGAAATGCCAACTTTTCCTGCAAAAAGGAAAAATGAATATGTTACAATTATTTGCTACTGTTAAATATGTAATTTATATACTGCATTTCATTTTAAGGAACTAAATTTCAAAAATTTAGAAAAGTAAAAGTAATAAAAATTAATTATTGAACTTGCTGTCAGGTTATTTTGAGAAGACCAGTATTAAATAAAGGCGATATACTAAATAAATAGATGGGAAAATGAATGAATGAATGAATGAATGAATGAATGAATGAATGAATGAATGAATGAATTTTTTTTAAAAAAAAAAAAACCACTATTCTGCAGTTTCCCAAGAAACCATCTGATAATAATTAGTGGGGGGAAAACTGTTCTCTGTTTTTTTCCCCACTTTTATATTTTTTAAACCTTAAGTTTTATAGTGGATATTTTTGAATCAAACTCATTACATGAATGATATATCCTATATCAACACAATATATGATAATGAATGATAGGAAAAAATGAATGATAGGATCAGTAAAGAGAATTAGTAATACTTTTTGAAATGTCCCAATTACTGACAATGTTACTATTTTAAATGTGATGCATTTTTAAATGTGATACTTAAGAATTAAAAAGTTTATTGATAGATGCCAATATCATTGCATCTTGCTGTGAGAAAGTTTCTCTCTCCTCTTTATCATACTGCCCCTACAAAAATAATAAAATACATAGCAGTAATGTTGGCATTGTTTATGTAATGTTAACTTGTTTATGCAAATCAGATTAGTAAAGAAAAGTTTGTAAAAGGATTATTCATTATTTTCTGCAGCTATTAGTATAAGAAGAGACATGGTGGCTCAGTGGCTAAGACGCTGAGTTTGTTGATCGAAAGGTCGGCATTTCAGTGGTTCGAATCCCTAGTGGCGCGTAATGGGGTGAGCTCCCGTTCCTTATCCCAGCTTCTGCCAACCTAGCAATTCGAAAGCATGTAAAAATGCAAGTAGGAAAATAGGGACCACCTTTGGTGGGAAGGTAACAGCCTTCCGTGCACCTTTGGCATTTAGTCATGCGGCCACATGACCACAGAGACGTCTTCGGACAGCGCTGGCTCTTTGGCTTTGAAATGGAGATGAGCACCGCACCCTAGAGTCAGGAACAACTAGCACATATGTGCAAGAGAAACCTATACCTTTATTAGTATAAGATATGGTGTATCTTATTTATTATTTTTTCCACTGTGAACTCATTTAAAATATTTATACTTAAGTAGATAGTTGTAATATAATAATTTTATTTTTATGGGTTTGTATTGGTAATTGCAATATTGCTGGGCTGGAATGAGACTGCTTGCAGTGGAAAAAGCCAATTATTGAGTATCTGCCACAGCAAAAAAAAAAAAACCTCTGTCCATACTAAGCAAGAAAGGACTGTTTTTCATCCTTCGAGTGGTTTGCTTCACTCCCATTAAATCAGGACACTAGCCTACAGCAAGAAATTGATGTACACTAGGCAGTATGGGACAAGGGCTGAACACCATATTCTATCCCATTTTCAAGCCTGAGAATTCCAAGATCAGAAAAGAAATGCCACAAAAGGTTTTGCCATGACTGAGGGAAAATATATGAATACTGTACAAACTTTTCTCTCCATTTTTAGAGGAGAGATCTAAGAAAGATCTTGTGGCCTCTGGGATGCCTTTAAGGGAAAAATAGAAGCAATCAAACTAGTTGTTTTCAATAGCCTGTATAAAATATGAGTCAATGTGGAGGCAACTCTAGAATTACATCAGTGTACAATTACACAAAGTGTACATAAATAAATGTGTTATATTGTATTAGAAAATGAAACAGCTGCATTCATTTTAAACACACCGGAGGATCAGATTAAAATAGTCGAATAATAAAATATAACTTTTTAACTTATTTAGTCATTACAATGGTATTTTGTAATGACTAAATATCAGTGAAAAAGTTTTAATGACATGCTGTGGATAAAAATACAACATGATGGAAATTTATTTTTAACAGGGATTCAAAGATATTTCCCTGGACAGATTTATGCATGGAGGAGCCAACATCACAGGGTTTCAATTAGTGGACTTCAATACACCTATGGTTTCTAAACTCATGCAACGGTGGAAGAAACTGGACCAGAGAGAATACCCAGGATCAGAAACTCCCCCTAAGGTTCTATTCTACATTAAAATCTGAAATCACCTTTCATATTTCTTGACTTCAACCATACCGCAGTTATAAGTAACTGCCTAATATTGTGAAGATTGATTTTTATGTGTTCATCAGGTTCCCTCCGCCCCTTCTACTTAATCTTCATACTTTGTTTTTCCCCAGCCTGGGACTTTTATCCCGTTGTTGATCAAACTGAGAGCACTGAGATAAATATAATTTTGGTGGTAATATTAGTCTTAGTTCTTCTGGGTATAGATGTGATGGAGTTTAGTGAAGGATATCTTGGATAATCATTCTAAGACATTGTTACAGGGAGTGGTACTTTCCACTCTGTATCCAGAATGATCTCATTCTTCACCTTGAGGTTGAGTCAGAATAAGAAACAAATAATGATGTTACATAGGTGGGTAATGAAATGTCTGCAAACAAATAACCAAGTTTAGGGCTTGGCTTAGCTCAACCCTGAACTACAGATATTCCTTCTGTTGTCCTTTCTGAGATTGAGTGAAACCATTCTTTCCAGTTATGGTGAAACTTATTTAGTATTCATTAGTGAATTGAGTTTAAAAGAATAATCATTATTGTATGTATTGTTCCCTATTGGCTGTTTAATTAAGAATTCCCAAATATCTTATATCTTTATAATTATTCTGATTTTTTTTTTACTTTATCCATTCCTAATTAGTTGTTTATGCAACTTCTATCTGTTTTGTTATGCCCAAAATCAATAATTGCATCTTTGAGGGGTTTTCTGTTCTCATGAGCAGGTCATAAAGTCATATTACTGGCTTTGACTTTGTGAAAGGAAAGGATTGACTCTTTCCTCTTGGATCCAATCTTATCTGAACAAAAGTACATTTTATGGGAAGTTCAACTTTCCAGTTCTTTTGTAATTCCTAAAGTAACCTTATACAATATAACTTCAGAATTAAACATCATATTAATGTCCCAAGAATGCGGCGATTTTATCCTCCTCATTTACTAAGAAATCTTTCTCAGCTTGCTGAACTAATGCTTGTCAATTGAGGAATCAAATCAAGGTTTAATAGATTTATTTTTGAACATAATTGTAATACTAGGTATTATTGATGTATAATTTTTCCATCTGATTAGTATACCTCTGCTCTGACTTATGATGGAGTACTTGTGATGGCCGAGACTTTCCGAAATCTTCGAAAGCAGAAAATAGATATTTCTCGAAGAGGAAATGCTGGGGATTGTCTTGCAAATCCAGCTGCTCCATGGAGCCAAGGAATTGACATGGAGAGGACATTGAAACAGGTGTGGTTCTTATAAGATTTACATCTGTTTGGTTTTTGTGGCAGCTGCTATGTTGAAAATTATCACAAACATTTAAACTTCCAAACAGTTATTGGATTAGTGCCAATAGTGCCAGATTAGGGATGTCAAACTCAAGGCCCGGGGGCCTGATCTAGCTCACGGGATGCTTAGATCTGGCCCACAGTGCCGCCCTGGAAATAGCAAAGAACCAGCCCGCGGTACCTCTGCCAGTGAAAACAGACCTCAAGAGGCCCTACTGAGCTCCTTTTTCGCTGGCAAAGTTGTTGCAGCCAAAAATGGAGCTTGGGAGCCTGTTTTTGCTGGCAGAGTGCTCGGGCCACCATAGGCTTCCCCAATGCAGGTGACATCAAGCTGACCAAGTCCACCCTGGCCCCTGAAGTTTAAATACAACCCTGATGCAGCCCTCAATGAAATCAAGTTTGACACCCCGGGCCGCAGCAAACAGGCCAGATGAATACGGACAGATGCTGGGAAGCAGAGACAAATTTTTTTTCCCCTTGTTTTCCTCCCCAAAAGCTAGGTGCGTCTTATAGTCCAGAGTGTCTTATAGTCCGAAAAATACAGTAAATCTTAAGTGCTATTGCTATTGCTATATTTCCACCACTGATACAAGCAGAATGAAATGTAGGGGACTGGCGGCACCAAGGAAAAAAGCATAATGCAGCACAAACTGCAATTCTTTTGTTCGCTGTTGCTTTTCTCATTTCGACAAAAGGGTCAGTTCTTGCAGCTGCCCCTATTCATGCTGTATTTGTCATTCAGATGAAAGTTACTGGAGTGCAAAGAATGTTAGTTCTGCTTCGTATGTTGGTTTCACATGAAATGGAAGATACATTCTCTGGTATAGAAACCCACTGTATGATTGTTCCAGTTATGCTTTCTCAGCTCAACAATATTTGAGGAGTTCTCATGAGGGAAAATCTGAATGGGACTGATTTGTGTATATCCTTGAACTTCTCAAGGAAGTGGGGAATATAAATCTAAGTAAAAAGATAGGATAACATCTTCCTGGAGTGGACAACATTAATCCATTCCATGTTGAACATAAGCCAGGGTTTTTTCCCCCACAAAGTTATGAGGTAAAAAATGTGATTTATTGCCAAGAGAGATGAATGCAGAAAAACTATATGAGCTAATTTCATATCACAATGATAAAAGAAAACGAAAAGTTTATATTTTTGTCTAAGAATTATTTTATGTTTTTCAATGTGCATGCCAAATGCATTTGTGCCACCCTGTAGATCTATTTAATTTTGATGGCTCCACATAAGTCACAATTATAAATAATCTCTCAATCTTTCTGCTTTATTATATCACTTAAGAATGAAATAAAACAGTGGAATTTTTCAACTAATGAAAAGGATCTCCATACTCTGATGAATATAGAGACTTAGAAGTTTTGTTGTGGCTCATCAGTGGCCAGTAAAGCTGGCAGCAGAGTCGGACAGTGAGGAGGTTGGGGAGGAACTTGGGCCAGTCCTGAGGGCTGGGGAAAGCTCAGACGAGGGCTCTGCATCGGAGGCAGAGAGGGAGTTAGACAGCAGCGAGGCAGAGGAACAGCTGGAGCCCATTTCCAGTGTGCGCATGTGCAGAGCTACCAGAAGACAAGAACAACTCAGAAAGCAGGGTTGACTTGAGAGTAAAGCCATACCTTGGAGGTGTTTCGCTCTTCCCATAGGAAATAAAAGAGGAGCAAACAGGGAGTGGGCTTTTGCAGGAAATAATTTGTTCATTCCGTGACTCTGAGAGACTTTGTGCCAAGTTTGGCCTTGTATGCGGTTGGAAAAAAGTTACGCGGCAGCTTGCCAAAGGAGATAAGGTGTGTTGAGAAATATTCCTTTGAAAAACTGTTTGGACAAACCTTTGCTGATTATGAATGAACGTAATTCACAGTCATATAAATAAAAGAGGTTTTGCCGGGACCAATTTCTGCCTCCTGCTTGTTAAAGGAGCCTAGGTCAGAACAAGTTTTCAGATCCAGTCTGAGGCTTTTTTAGGCTTTCTTTTCACAAAGAATTGGTTAGATCTAGGAAAAGAAAAAGTTAAAAAAAGAACAACAACCCTAAAGCAACTGTAAAAAATTCATTTCCTTGAGAAGCTTTTCATATTGTTCTTTTCTCCCTCCTATTTTACACCATTGCCCCGTACGATGTAGAAATTAAGTACTATATTGTCAAATATTATAGACAACTGAGTGCTGTAGAACAATGAGATGGTAATCCCACTGTATTATAAAAGTGGTTAGAATATTTCTATTTTTTAAAAAAAAAATACAAACATTTGGGCATTTGGCACTTTTTATTTTAGTCTTTAGTTACGTACAGAAACTGCTAGGGAGTGGTACCAGAAATTTGCAATTGAATTTTCATCCTGAGACACTCTAAAAGTGACTTTAAAAGTTAGCTATGTATAATCCCTGGGCTATGTACTCACTGTTCCTCACTTCCAACATTTCAAGGACAGAGGATCTGAGGCTTTGGATTCTAGATTCTAGAGTGGGATGGGATGAGGTGGACATTCCCTTATAAAGGTTTATTGAAGAACAAAGTGTTAAACACCAAAAGCACACAGATTTTGCTAAACTCTTCTTTCATCCTTATTAAAACTAGGGGTAGAAAAATGAATCCGAGTAAACAGTTAACATATCCCTCAATTAACAATCCTGTGAAAAAAGGTTTACTTCTATATGATATCTTGCAATAAATAAGTACTTTTATCACTAATCCATATTTTAATTTTATGTCCAATTTGAAGGTTCGGATACAAGGACTGACTGGAAATGTTCAATTTGACCACTATGGTCGCAGAGTCAACTATTCAATGGATGTATTTGAACTGAAGAGCACAGGCCCTCGAAAGGTGTGTTCTAATTCTGCATTATTTGTTTAATTCATCCATATGTGTCTGTGTGTCTATAGAAATTGTTAATAGAACTCAGTTTAGCTAATAAATCCAATTATGTTTGCAACACCAACCATTTTATTATCCGGATTTTAATAATACTCTTATTATTAGAATATAAGTATGCAGTTTTTCATATGACAAGACACAGCATCTTTCTTTGTCATAAGGAAAGAGTCCTTTGTTTGCTGGACTTTTTCTTTTCATAATAATGGTGTAAAAAGCAAGGTTTGAGTTAGGAATACAAAGACAAATAAAGGAACCCAGAAGTAAAACAGCTGGTTAATTTGTCCTCATTACTGTGCAAAACATAAACACTTTAGGACAATTCAAATGTTTCAATTAACTGATTGCTTTTATTATTATTATTTAATATGAAGTTTCGGAACAAGAGATCTGGAATATTAAGAATATTTGCTCACTCATTTCATTTGTAATTAGAGTCCAATAAGAGGAGACAGACATAATGTCTTTAGAGGAGAAATGCTCACAGAGTTTATTTTGTTTATTTGTATCTCACCTGTATTACTTTTACAAATAGCTCAAGGCAGTGAACATATCCAACACACCTTTCTCCTATTTTCCCCATAACAACCCTGTGAGGTGGGGTGGGCTGAGAGAGAGTGTCTGCCCCCAAGCTGCTTTCGTGCCTAAAGCAGAACTAAAACTCATAGTCTAGAGCCTCAACCACTAGAGCAATTTGTAGTTTGCTGAAACACACGAAACTCTTACCTTTCAAATATGCTCTATAAAGGTAAAGGTTCCCCTCAAACATATGTGCTAGTTGTTCCCTACTCTAGGGGGCGGTGCTCATCTCCGTTTCAAAGCCGAAGAGCCAGCACTGTCCGAAGACATCTCTGTGGTCATGTGGCCGGCATGACTAAACACCAAAGGGGCATGGAACGCTATTACCTTCCCACTAAAGGTGGTCCCTATTTTTCTACTTGCATTTTTTACATGTTTTCGAACTGCTAGGTTGGCAGAAGCTGGGACAAGTAATGGGAGCTCACCCCGTTATGCAGCACTAGGGATTCGAACCGCTGAACTGCCGACCTTTCAATCGACAAGCTCAGCATCTTAGCCGCTGAGCGACCATGTCCTATACTTGTGACTTAATATATAAAATTGAAACATAGTAATCCCTTTTCATTTGGGTATATACTTTGTTGATGGTTGCCTGATGTAAGAGTTGAAGTCAGACATCAACTATCTAGAATTCGTGTCCTCCAAAGCCCAATACTTCATTTCCGACATCAATTTTCTGAACAAGGATAGGTCATCAGAAAAAAAAAAGTTATAGGCTTTTAATTTTAGTGGCAAGAAATATCCTTGCTTCTTATGGTTTATGTACTATGATTTATGATTCCTTCAGCAATATCAATTTAGGACATTCCTTTTCTTCTCATGCATCAGAACATTTAAGGGCAGGAGAAAACACATGTATTTTTATCACTCAACTTTTTAATATCTTTTTAAAAAACCATTCGCAGTGGTACATGTTTTCATTTCTGCAATTAAATTCCTAATCTTCCTGCCCACTTTAATCTTCCTATTTTTCATACACAAAGTTTTGTTCTGTTCGTTGTATTTCCTCTGTTGGAGCATTACACAGAAGAGGGCAATTTATTTTTTTTCCTCACCTATGTGAAAAATCAAAATAAAATATTATCAACTACAGCCAGTTTCTTAAATTAAAATATTCACATTCAGTTCCGTAATTAGAAACAGACTGGTATTTTGTAAATGAAGATGATATAGTAACTAGAATCCCAGTAGATGAAATATTACAAAGCGAGACTATACTAAAAATGCATGGGTTGATCTGAATCCATCTCAAGCTTTTTTTTAAAAAAAGTTTTCAGAGATCATTCTATTATATCAAGAGCTGTTATTATATTTCTGGTTTGGGTTTTGTTAATACTTTCATGTACAGCTTTCCCTAATGAGTCCTTGAATTTGATGAAAGACATTGTGCAAAACATCTCTTGAGAACATCTCTTCTGTTAAGACAAACAGTATCTGCTTTCCTTTTCAACCACATTCCTTGGCAAGTTAGCAAGGCTATTTACAGTTAAGTAGGCTCTCCCACCTTCTCCTCCTCACTGTTTTAACTGATAATTAGCCAGGGAGGAGGGAAGCCATGAGATTTAAAATATTTTATAAAAGGAACTTTTCCCCTCCGCTGCACAGCTTAAACATTTTCTAATAGTATATATCTGCATGCTATAATGTTGGTTTGATATAGATGTACACTGTTCTATTCCCACAGACTATTTAGCGATAAGAAATGGGGAAGTAGACTGGACAGTACTTTTCTCTCTCCCTCTTAGACTGGCTCTGTTTTCTTTGACTCTTAGTCCTTCACTTTCAATTAGTGTCTTCTATTGCACCTTCAAAGCTTCTACTCTCAATAATTGGCTAATCACCAATCTTCAACACTCTTATTTGGCTGGTGTCCTGTTCTTCTCAGGCTTCTTCTCAAGCTTGCAACACATCATCAGTGCAACACTTCTTAACTCAGGCCACCAACCCATATAGCCTATAACTAAAACCAACCAACTTCACCTTCTTATGCTATCTACTTCTAACTTATGTTGCCAACCATTATCTTCTTCCATCAGTGTTCTTTCTTTCTTCCCCAAACTTGCTTATTTAAGACTTAAGAGCCTTGGTGACATAGTGGTTAGAAGGCAGGCTACTTCTGCTGACTGAGTTCATATCTCACCAAGCTCAAGATGGACTCAGCCTTCCGTCCTTCTGAGGTCGGTAAAATGAGGACCCAGATTGTTGGGGGCAATATGCTGACTCTGTAAACCACTTAGAGAGGGCTGCAAAGCACTATGAAGTGGTATATAAGTCTAAGTGCTATTGCTATTGCTGTTCCCTTCTACCAGCTCAGCAGCCACCCCACCCTTCCCCGATGAAAAAGGCTTTCCTTTGCCAAATCACCTCCTATTCTTAGCTTCTACATATGAGATAAAAAAGTCCAAATATGCATTTTGGGATTTTTGGCTACTAAAGGTAGCCCTCAACTGATATCCATACATTTAGTGACCATTTGATGTTACAACAGCACTAAAAAAGTGACTTACAGCCATTTTTCACACTTATGACCATTGCAGCATCCCCATGGTCATGTGCTCAAAATTCAGACGTTTGGCAACTAGCTCATTTTATGATTAAAGGAAGTGTCCCGAGGTCACGTGATCATCTTTTGTGACCTCCTGACAAGCAGAGTCAATGAGGAAGCTAGGTTCCCTTATCAACCATGTTACTAATTGAACAGCTGCAGTGATTCACTTAGCAACTATAAGAAGAAAGGTTGTAAAATAGGGCAAAACTTACTAAATAACTTGCTTAGCATTTTGGGCTCAATTGTGATTGTAAGTAGAGAGCTATCTGTATGTGATGGGAAGTTGGGTGTCACGTGTCTCCATTATAAAATTTAGTATCTCCAAGCCTTGACCTTGAATGAAGTTGTGGATTATAATATGTTCCAATAACGGAATAAAAATAGGAGAAAAAGAATGAGATTAAAAGGTAGTGATGAGGGTTGGTGACAACCTGAGCCATTTGTAGAACATATGAGCTCTGTAGCATACAGATTAAGAAAATAGAAAGAAATACGATTTGCAACAATATGATTCTGGGAAGTACTTATCGGCCTTTTTCCATCCCCAAGAATATGATATAGGCATGAACACTTACAGAAATAAAGGAAAAGAGTGAAAAGATACCTGATAAACACTTTAATGAAATCCTGGATTCTTTTCATGGTTACTGGAGAAATAATCACCTGTTAAATAAATGATTTAGAATGGCCTTACAATTATTTATTTCTATCCTATTGTGTGGAAAGGGTGACATCTCTGAGCACTTCAGAATAGAATAGAATAACAGAGTTGGAAGGGACTTTGGAGGTCTTTAGTCCAACTCCCTGCTTAGGCAGGAAACCCTACACCACTTCAGACAAATTGTTATCCAACATCTTCTTAAAAACTTCCAGTGTTGGAGCATTCACGACTTCTGGAGGCAAGGTGTTCCACTGATTAATTGTTCTAACTTCAGAGGGAATGAAGCTTTCTTGGACATATAGATTAATGACATTTTGTAGATATTCAAGGAAACGAAAGTGCACAAGAAAAAGAGAAAAAGCTCTGTGTCTGTTTGTCAACAAAGAGAGGAAGGTACCAGTAATGGATCATTAGAGACAGGAAACAAGAAAAACCCATATAGATATTGGAGCCATCATGCAAAATAAGACTGTTACCAAAAGTCCATTATGTTTATCCCCTGAAACCATATGCAAAACAATGCAGTGACTCTCCATATGTCTTAAACTGCATATTATTCCCACAGTGACAGCAAATAAAAGTTTTATTTCAGATTTTCAGATTCTAATTTATACCTGGATAGATAGAAGAGAGAAGGGAGGGAGGGAGGGAGGCGAGGAGGGAGGGAGAGAGAGATCATTAGAATTAGAATCTGAGAATCTGAAATAAAACTCTTTATTTGCTGTCACTTTTATTTTGCATGAGGTAATATATATGTATATATGGAATCATAGCAGGGACCGATGTAAAATTACCCTTGAAGGTTGTCTAGATAAAGGAATGTTTTAATAGTCAGGATAGAATTTGAGTTTATTGTAAAAAAAATCTGTTTCTTTGCACCTTGCAAAAAGAATAACTCATCAAGTTCAGTTGGGCCAAAAGACAATCAGGAGATAAAATATTTGTCTACTGGTGGCCACAGTGTAGTGGAGGTGGGGGAAGTAGATTATGTCAGTGCCAATGTTTAAACTACATTTGAACAAACTGTTGTGGTTGACTTCATCGGCATGAATAGAAAGTTAGCTTCTGCATTTGTTTATTACAGATTGGGTACTGGAATGACATGGATAAATTAGTCTTGATTCAACATGAGCCTACACTGGGCAATGACACAGCTGCCCTTGAGAACAGAACAGTAATTGTAACTACAATTATGGTAAGTTTATTTTTCTACTCTTTGAAGGAAGCCAAATATTTACCTCATTATCCACTAAATGCTCATTTTGGTAGAACTCAGGAAGTAATGTTTAGGGTTCTATCTATTTCAAATGAATATAGAACATTTTTACATAATTTAGACTGCTTTAGAGATTACTTTTTAAAACATCATATTCAGCCTTTCAGTTAATCTCTGTAAAATGGAATATACTACAAACAAGAATAGAAAATTTTGAAAAAAGGGGGGAAACTTTTATTTTCTATAACTGTACCCTCATTCATTCTTGCCATGTTGTTGTTTTTATTGTTGACACTGCTGTTTTTAAGGGAAACTGTATGCCTTGTAAAAAAATAAATGAGAATTCATAAAAATGCACACGTCCTGATTTCTGTAACAAATACCTTTAGTATATATATTTAGTTATTTTTAGAGTGTCACCCATTTTTTAAAAAATGGGTAAAACAATTAAAAACACAGATTCTCACAATTTCTACTATTTTCTATTGTAAATAGATTACTAAACAAAATTCAACAACTACAACTTAGCTAAATTTTAGCCTTTCTTTATTTTGTTCATTTATTTTATAGGTTGACATGTCTTTCCAATAATGTCTTACACTGAGCAGACTTCATGGCTCCCAATATTAACGAGATTAATAATTAAGAATACAACAATAGCATAGTATAAATTACCCAGATGTCAATGAACAGTTGTAATCTATGCATGCATTTACTGTTCAGGAAGGATAAATACAACCCCAAAAGTTCCTGGACTACAAAATCTTCAATGTTTACAAATTGTTATTCAGGGCCCATCTATATGAGGGAGAATGCAGTTTAATAGAATGGGAATGATGATTAAAGATACCTAACCCTAGGATCTCTGAAGATAGCATTACTTAAAGTCCCCAGAGAGACCTTATCCTTCCAGGACTCAAGGAATGGGCAGAGACTATTGGGAAAAGGTGGTCCCAGAGATATCTACATGCTGAACTATACACAGCTTTTAAGGCTGACTACCAGCATCTTGAATTACCCTGAGAAATAAGCTAGTAACTAGTACTGCTTTCAGAACAGACATGGGCAAACCGCCTGACACCCAGGATAGTCCAAAATTGCATTCTGGGCCAAGCTGAAATTCCCAGGAGCTTTTCAAGATTCATTGCAGTAAACAAATATAAGGTGATAAAGGCATAAGTGACCATGAACAAACCTCCCAATCTAGGAAAGATCATAACTAGCACCCAAGATGAAATTGTGCAAAATTCCTCTTAGCCATAACTGCCCGCTTGCTCTTAAAACAGAGTGCTAGATGAAGAGCCTTAACTAGTTGAGCAATGACTTCTTGAAGGGGGACACCTCACCCTCTGCCCTGTCTTACAAAATGCATTCACCACTGTCCAAACCCAGGTTTTTTTGTCATCTCTGAAAAAGGCAAATAGGATCAAATAGGAGGAAGATCCAGAGCGAATAAAAAGTCATCTGATCCTAACAAAAATAGTTAATTTCCCCCACCTTCAAATAACATTGCAATTGCTCTAGTATTTTTTTAAAAAAACAAACAAACAAACCATATTTAACTTGTGGCCTCCTGCGTGAGTTTAGTCCTCTGACCTTGAATAAACTTATAGTTTCCATAGAGGCTATAAATTCATGAGCTGTCTCTATTTCTAAAAATGCCAATTAAAGGTTGCAATTAAAGTTTCCCTAAAGCTCAACTCAGAGAACTCTACCAGGAAGCTAGGCTGAGGTCCAACAGTTTGGGCAGGGATGCCACTATAAAGTAGGGAAGCAGTAGAACAACAATTTCCCAGTTTGTCCTAAGAGATCAATTTCAAAAACAAGTTGGCGTATCCAGTTATCTGCAGAACAATGCCTCTAATCATCAGCATTTCCTATAACCGTGATGGCGAACCTATGGCATGAGTGTCGGAAGTGGCATGTAGAGCCATCTCCCCAGGCATGCCAGCTGTCACCCATTGCTCTTCTGGGTTCTGGCCTGACAACTAGTTGGTTTTTGTGGAAGCGGGACCGCTGAAAACTGGAAGAGCAGCTCCCTGGCACACATGTACGCACCAGAAACTGAGCTTCCGGTTTCCGGCGCATGTATGTGCACTGACATTGGGGTCATTGCGCATGCACGCATGCCAGAAACTGGAAGCCCACATGCACGCTGCAAACCAAAAGCTCAGCTTCTCAGTGTGCGAATGCACGCTGGGGAGCTGCTCTTTCGGTTTCCGGTGCTCCATGGGAAGCTGCTCTTCCAGTTCCAACACTCCTCCACACGCACTCCTCTTTTGGCACTCGGTGGTGAAAAGGTTCACCAACGCTGTCCTATAAGCTTTTCAGTAATATAATTCACTCTCATCCACACTAATACCAGTTATGAGAAGAGATGTTTACAAGTATCAAACAACAGCAGCAGCTGGAACCTAAGCTTTCAAGGACATGATAAACTGTCTCCTAGTGTGAGCTATGGAAGAGGTAACAGAAGTAAGGATGGATCTCAGTTGCTCACTCCTTTTTCCTAGGATAGTCCCACCTCTTTACCCCGTCATGTTCCTCTCTATTCACCAATACCTTAATTTCTATTACTTCTCCTTCATTCCCCTTTATTCCAATGCTTCCCTACCCCTGAATGTGCCAATTACAGCCGTCCCTTACAATCCTTTCTCCTCTTCCATTTCCACTTCTATTTCTATGTAATTGCTCTTCCGATATTCTAGATCACTTCTTCCAAATTATCCCAACCCATCAGGGTACCAGAGGTGGGATTCCCTACGGGTTTGCAAATGTGAGCATGTGTGTGCCCACCACCTTCAAAGCATGCTCGGCCTTATGCAGATGCTATTTGCTCGCACGTGTGTTTTCCATGCATGCACACGGCCTCCAAAACGTGGCTAAATAGGATGGCATTACATCCGGGCAGGTGGGCAGGGCCTACCGCAGTCGCCGCTACCGGTTCAGACGAACCAGACAGAAACCGGCTGAATCCCACCACTGGTGTGTACTTGACAATAAACAAGGGTGATTCATCAAAACTACTGATGAACTTTCAATAACTTCCATCTCCAACCCAACTGTCATTGCATTCAGCAGCCCACCTCCTACACACCAAAACTTTAGTCTTGAAAATGCTTAGAAGGCATTTAATAAGTATTGTCTCCTAGATTCTAATTCCAGAAATCCTTTACTTTCACTCAAAGGCTTGACCTTCCACTACCTGGTCTCAAGTCGACTGCATCTTTTCTTCTTTTTTACTTCCATACTTCTTTTTTTTTGTCCTCCTAATTTTCTCAGTGCTTTCTAAATGGGATAGAAGATGCTGAAGCACTCCATATCGAATTACCAGAACCAGTTCTTCAATATATACTACCTTCACCCATACAGAGAAATTGTGCAGGCATTTTTCAGATATTTAATTCCTTTCAGGACTCCGGCACCATATACAATTGCTCCAGTAGATACATCCTGCCCATACCAGTCATTGAACTCAGTAAATAACTTCAGTCCAAGAAGTGCAAACTGACTCCTATTGTCTACATTGATTCATGGAGGCATAACAGCCTGAATTCCTCTGCACCAATTCCTCTGCAGTTACCAGGCCATTAAATCCATAATCAAAGCAGTAGTGACTCACTGCAGAAGAGAGGATCTGTTAGGGATCTAATATGATATAGGCACTAGCACCACTTCCCCAGTCACCAGCACTGTATTCTCCATCCTCTTTCCACCAATATCTGGTCCACAACTTCATTTATCCTATCAATCCTACTCTACTCTTACTCTTTCTAACAGTTTGCAATAACTTCCCCTATTTGCAACTTTCTAACTTCCTTCCTACCTAAGTACTGTTCCTCCCACAATGCCTTCTTGGGGGAAAAAAATATTTTCAGTGCAGTTAATTTCAATGCGTAGAACAAACTGGTTAATTTTTTTATAATCAACTGAACTGTGAAAAGATTTAAACTTTGGTTGATCGTAGTTATTACTGCTGCTGTTGTTATTATTACTCAGTAGTATTTAGTAAATAAAACTCTGCAAGAATTTTAACGAAATAAGATACATGTATTCATTTTCTTAATTCAATTTCATTACTATAGAGCTATAAAATTTCAAATGGTTCCTTTTTAATTGAGCAAAATAGCTAACATCTTTCTTTTCTTGAAGTCAGTAGCACCCTTTAGTGTTGAGGGAGACTGTCAAAGAATAACCTTAATCTGATTAATTTAATAATTCTCCACTTAATGCACTATTTTTTTTATATATCACATTGGACAAAGTTTGGATTATTTTTTTCACCGAACATTCCAGATTACATTTATTTTAAACAATACAAAGTGTTTCATATTGTATTGTTATATTGTTTGTATGACATATAGTTGTATAATTTAGTGTAGTGATCCATACGCTTCCTTCTGACAAATTACCTGTTAAGGATTATCGTTCTTGGATAACAAGGACCAACATTCTATAGAGGAATTCTAAATGTAAACCTAATTGTATAGTTCTTCTTTGCATGGGATTTATAAAGAAAAAATGTCTCTTTCCTTTGAAAAAAAAAAAAGTCACAGTAATGGAAAAATCATACTTCAGTACAGTCCTCCTCTTTTCAGCCACTGATGAAGAACCCTATTTTAAGAAATTGACCAAGGAAGAAAAGAGTTCCAAGCTGCACATATGAACATTCCTAACATAAGATCCAATATAGTAGCACTGAGCTGTATTTTTGCCATATGGATTTCTGAGCCTCTGACTGGATGACCAGACACTGAAGCATCAAGCAAAATAATGTTTTTGTTTTGTTTTGTTTTGTTTTGCTTTGCTTTGCTTTTGCTTTTGCTTTTTTTTTTTTTTTAAAAAGGCTCTGTGACTTTGAAATGTTTGAAACGCAGGCATTCAGTCTTCAACTGGGCCAAGGTGAAGAAAATGATGGAGATTTCAAAACTGTCTCAGTTGAAATTTTCCACTCGTTACAGTCTTTTGAATTGAGGCTATCATCTGTGTACTGTTGTTAATTATTGTCAAATGCTTCCAAATTTAGGGGTAACTAAATGATGCTTAGAAAAAAGAGAGAGACAAAAGTGGTATGCAGGATACCAGAGAAGCTGCTTAAGATGTCTTTGTCTTGCTTACAGTGAATTATTTTCATGCCCGTTATAAATGTTATCTCTGCAAAAGAACGTAGCCAGTCTTCACTTATTCCGAACAAAGCATCTGAATAACTTCTATGTAGCATGCCACGATTTCTTAAAGTACACAATTTTAAGCATAAAAAAGCAGAGAGAAAATGTCTTGTTATGTTCCATTGTTAAAGTGCAGGCATCTTTTTTCCTTCTGTAATAGTACATAATTTGTGATAAGTTATTTATGTGGAGTTGTGTGGTGTATCTAAAGTGTTTACCATTGTCATGCACTAAGTAAAGATATATATAAAACCTAGGTTAGAAATACAGATTCTTGATAAATCAGAAGTGTTTCCAAAATGACTCAGATCTTGCTAGTGTTTTTCTAGTGAATCTGAATTCCTGTTATTCTAAAAGGTCCACTCCATAAGCCAAAGGGAACTTCTTTATTTCTTTAGGAAATTTATCTGACCCACCTGAAACCTGCTGGATCCTAAACAGCTTCCAGGACATAAGTATTAAAAACACAACACAAATTAAAAATAAAATGGTGTCTAAAAATATAAAGCTAAAAATGATTTTAAAAATATACACAGTAAAAATGGCATTACTGTCAATCTCCAAATGCCCTCTAGAACAGTCACATATTTACCTGCTTCTGAAAAGCCATGAAGGTGAGGGCCAAAAATGCTTCAGAGGTCAAGCTCGTCCAGAAAGGAAGAGCAGCTACAAATACTGCATGATGCTAGATCTCTTGATAGGTGAGAACCCTCAGAAGGCCACCCTAAAGATCTAGGTAGGACCAGGGGTGGGCTGCTGGGGGTTTGCAGGGGTTTGGGAGAACCCCTAGCTAAAATTCTGTGCAGTTTGGAGAACCCCCAAATCCCACTTCTGGCTGGCCCTGCCCATCCCCCCCATCCCTTCCCAGGAGTCCCCACATGAACTGTTTTGGATGCAGATAAGTGCAGGGTGCGCCCGCCCTTGGGGATGGCGAAAAACAGGCCTACTGGAGGTTTGGGAAGGCCAGAAATGGGCCCGTTTCCAGCCTCCAGAGGGCCTCCAGAGCCTGGGGAGGCCGCTTTCACCTTCCCAGAGGCTCGAGGAAAACCTCAGGAGCCCGGGGAAGGCAAAAACACCCCTGTGGTGCAGGAGGCTGACTAGGCCATGCCCACTATGGCCACACCCACTCAGCAACCGGGCAGAGAACCCCTTGCTAAAATTTTTGAAGCCCAGCCCTGGGTAGGACATGTAAAAATTATTGAGAAACGTCCATTCTTGAGATATCCAGGCTTCAATCTATTTAGATTTAAACTTAAATTAAATTAAACAGCACCTTAAATTACATTCAGAAACCCAGTACTATTAATTTGAACTCTAGAAACCAGTGCTATTTGTATATGAGCCTTGGTGGCGCAGCAGACTAAAACTGCTGTTAAAGTAGCACTTAGCTGCCAGCTGCCTGCAATTACTGCAAGTTCAATTCTCACCAGGCTCGTGGTTGACTCAGCCTTCTATCCTTTCGAGATAGGTAAAATGAGGACCTGGTTTGTGGGGGCAATAAGCTGACTTTGTATAAAATAGAACACCGTTTGGGGGGGGGCGCAAAAAGTCCTACTGAGTCGGTATATACAAAAGTATGAAAGCTATTGCTTAATGCATTGTAAGCCGTCCTGAGTCTCCAGAGAAGGGCAGCATATAAATTGAATTAATAAATTAATTAATTAATAAATGACATGGCAACTCTATGAGTAGGCATTCTAGATGAGCTGAAATTTCTGATTTCAAGTGCAATGCCATGCAAAACAAATGACAATAATGCAATCCAGAAATGAGGCCATGAGTGAGCATCTTCAGTGACACCTGTTCCAGGTAAAGCCTCAGCTGGGTGCCAGCTGAAACTGTCCAAAAGCCCTCCTGACTTTGGTCTCCAAATGCTCTTCAGGCAAGAACCCTGAGAGTCCAGGAGAACCTCCATATTTGCAAATAATGCTCTTTTAAGGATTTTTGAAGCAGGATGATGGAAAATTTAAAAACCGAAGGCCATTACTTAAGCCCAGTTGTTTTGTAGATGTGCATTGCATTTTCAGAAAGGAAATACCTTTCTCCAACTCTTCCTGATCACTTCAATGATACTTATTTTACATACTCCATTACTATATAATACCAGTAAGCATACTACCAGGAGATTCTGGAACACTACAGCCACTACAGGAAAACACAAACACAAAATTTAGCATTTTAGACAACTCTATTGCAGCCAAGAAGGGACGCTCAGTGGCTAAGACGCTAAGCTTGTTGATCAAAAGGTTGGCAGTTCAGCGGTTCGAATCCTTAGTGCCACGTAATGGGGTGAGCTCCCATTCCTTGTCCCAGCTTCTGCCAAACTAGAAGTTCGAAAGCATGTAAAAAATGCAAGTAGAAAAATAGGAACCACCTTTGGTGGGAAGGTAACAGCGTTCCATGCGCCTTTGGCATTTAGTCATGCCGGCCACATGACTACAAAGATGTCTTCGGACAGCGCTGGCTCTTCAGCTTTGAAATGGAGATGAGCATCACCCCCTAGAGTCGGGAATGACTAGCACATATGTGCAAGGGGAACCTTTACTTTTACCTTTTACTGCAGCCAAAAAGCCTCCTGTATCCCTATGATACAGGAGGCTATATTATGTCCCTAATTTATTTCTTTATTAAACTTACATGCTGCCTATCTTGCCTAAAGACAATCAAGGCAGCTTACAATCAATAAAAGCAACGACAAAAAAAGTTTAAATAATAACTCAAAAAATTGATTTTACAAATAAACAAAGATGACAAGAAAAGGGGTCAGATGCACATAGGGAAGAAGTCAGGTCTTATCTTAGCCCATTATTCCCTCCCAAGTGAAATGCCCCTATCAGGGCCGCAGGCCAATTGGCAGAGTCTTCAGAATCTTTTCAGAAAGGCAGAAGGGTGGGCATAGATTTCACCTCAGGGAGGCACAATATTCCAGAGGATAGGTTCCATGGCAGAAAGCCCCTCTTTCCTGAACTAATTGTCCTACTATGCCTCATACATCAAGGATCTCTTCCACAGAGAAAGCCTGAAAGTTCTTTTTTGATAATATGATGAAACCATCGTTAAAAAACATCTAGTATTACAGAGAGTGAATACATTTTTTTAATGATCAAATTTAGCACTGTACACAGTGGATACTGAGAGTGAACCTTAGGATATAATGATAACCTGGAACATTGATTAGAAAACATTTGCCCCGAGGCAACAGATCTGTCTACTCATCTTTAAATCTTTATGCGGCAGACATTGATGTCCAAATATCCCCTAGCCGTTGAAAAAAAAAAAGTAACCAGTGTTATAATAAAAAAGGAATAGAAGGCTATCAATAAAAATAAGTGGTGATGTAAAAATATTTTCTGCTATATTTACACTATTAAGAATCTACTGCAGTAGTTCCCTAGCTATGCCATTTTGCTGTTTTTCCCCCTATCAATAGAGAAACTATTCAGAATGTCTGTTGAAATAAAAAATCAAATCTCTGGATCAAAAGTAGCACAGTATAAACATGTAAAATAGCTAAGGCTTACACACATCTCCTATACCCAGGTGTTTCCAGTATCCAAAGGGAATAATACCCCCCAAGTGATAATATCCAAGTGATTCTACTCGGTTTATTTTAAATTCATGTTGAAATTGGTTTATTACGATGCAATTTAAATTCAGTGGACTGCCTATGAAGGGAGAGCCACAGTGCAAAATTATTCTTTATCGTGAAATATGCAGTGAACTCTCTGCTTTTATCATATATATTGGAAAGAGTCAGCTGGGGTAGAAAGATTCAAGCTCTATCAGTTTACTTATTGATTTAATCAATTTATATAGCCACCCATCTCATGAAACTCTGTGCAGTTTACAATAACATAGATAAAAAGGCATAGAATGTAAGAAAAGAAAAGAAAAACACCCAGCAGCCAGGAACCATAAAAAGATCATTAACACAACCAGGACATGCTTCGAATCACACCTGGGGCTTCAGGCTTGAGTACAAAGCCACATTTTCAAGTTATTGAAGAAGGTCAATAGGGTTGAGGCTAATCTAAGTTCTGGAGGGAAGATCCAGTGTAGGTGCCTAGCAGGAGCTTCAAAAATTTTAGCAAGGGGTTCTCTGTCTGGTTGCTGGCCATAGTGGGAGTGGCCTAGTCGGCCTCCTGCACCATGTGGGGGGGGCATTTTTGTACTCCCCGGGCTCCTGAGGCTTTCCTCAACCCTCTGGGGGTGCGAAAACAGCCTCCCCAGGCTCCGGGGGCCCTCTGGAGGCCAGAAACAGACTCATTTCCGGCCTTCCCAAACTTCCAGTAGGCCTGTTTTTCTCTCTCCCCAAGCCTCCACACACGCCCTGCACTTTACCTGCATCCAAAATGGCCTGCGTGGGGACTCCTGGGAGGGTGGGGTGGGCAGGGCCAGCCAGGACTGGGATTTGTGGGTTCTCCGAACTGCACAGAATCTTAGCTAGAGGTTCTCCTGAACCCCTGCGAACCCCCAGCAGCCCACCCCTGATTGTATCCATAAAATGCCCCTCCTGCCAGATCAAACAGGCAGAAAGAACCAGTAAGAGATAGTCCCATAGGTAACCTAGTCCAAAGCCATGAAGGGCTTTAAGGGTGACAACCAGAACTTTGAATAGTGTCATGAATCACACTGGAAGCCAATGGTAGGTAAAGTGGGTACAGTGGTGTCACGGGCACCAAATAACCAGTGGTATTAACTACCTGCGCCACTGTATTCTGCACCAGCTGGAGCTTCCAAATAATCCACAAGGGCAGCCCCAGGGATGGGTTGCCCCCAGTTTGGACCGGTTCTAAAGAACCGGTACGAACGCGCACAGCCCCGTTGCGAACCGGTAGTAAAGGTAAGTAGAACCCACCCCCATGTACAGTGCTTTGCAGTAGTCCGGTCTGAAGATCATGAACACATGAAAGATTTGAGAGTAGCCCCCTCCCAGACAAGGAGAACCCTGTCTTTAAAAGAAAACCTTCTGCCCCATAGGATAGAACTCAATCTGTGTATATTCTGCCCTATATAATTCAGTAAAGTAGAAGTTAATGCAAAAAACGCATACTATACTTTTTAGAATTATGGTATTCAGAAATGACTTTGAAAGATAGGAGAAAGAACTATAGACTATACAAGCATCATGCAAAAGATACGTCAGCTCACAGAAGGAAAGGGAACTAAGAAGCATCTCGGAAGGGACCCTCCCTAATTTTCCAGAGAATAAAAGGAGGGGACAGATATTTTCATACTTTTTTGTGTAACCTTACAATAAAGATAGAGCTAATATTCATGTGCTTCTTCTCTGGACTACTTCAAGGGGCTAACATGTAGAGACTCCTGAAAATAGAGAATAGAAGCAGACAGATCACAATGGTGAAGAATTATATTCAGAAAAAAGCTCAATTCAAGATGTGGCATTTGTTTACATTGTTAATTTTTTTCTAGCTGTTTATTAAATTGAGGGGAAGATGTTTTCAAGGTATTGTACTCCAAAATAATCTGAAGCAGAAAATTGATTTGCAGATCTCCAAGGGATACTTATGCAGTTCATAAAAAGAATCAAACATTGAGCTATATACCATATTTTTCAGAGTATAAGATGTACCTTTTTCCCCCAAAAAAGAGGGTGAAAATCTGGGTGCGTCTTATACTCCGAATGTAGCCCTGCCCAGCTTTTCAAATGGAGGTTTCAGAGGCTGAAAAAAGCATCAGAAAAGAAGCTTCAGAAAAGAAGCCCCCAAACCGAGTTCAGAGGCTTTTTTTCTGAAGCTCTGTTTCAGAGGTTTTCAGAGGCAGAAAAAAAGTTTTTTTCCTGAAATGGAGTTTCAGAAGTTTCAAAGGCAGAAAAAAAAAACAAGGCACAGAGTTCACAACCAAGGAACCTCTTGCTAAAATTCACCTCTGAGAACAGTTGATTGGAGGTATTCCGGGAGGCTGATCCACCTGCCAATCAGCTTTTTTCTTATTTTCCTCCCCAAAAACTAAGGTGCGTCTTATACTCCGAAAAATACGGTAATTCCCCATGTTCCATTAATATAAGGCCTGCCACAGGTTTTAAACCACTGTATCTAAAGATAACTTACAATAGCCCATGCTCAATGTCAGTGCTTTAGCTGAGCAGAGTCTGAGCATGGGCCTTGGCATGCACCACGCTAGATCAGATGTTCCTAGACTTTCTTGTTTCATAGCACCTGGATGTCTCCATAATTTTCTGAGTCCCTAGACCGAAAGACAGCTGAAAACCCAACTTTGCAAATATAACATATTTTTAAAAAACGGACATCACAATAAATTAACCCCAGTATGTTTGGCCTGGTGCCCTGAGGTCCTGCAGTGCCAAGTTTGACACTCAAGTACCATAAAATCTGGGGTGACAAAATATATCATCTCAAAAATGAGATATTTTAAAACAGGACTAAGGAACACTGCCGGTGCTTCTAATCCAAATTAATTCTAGTCCAGACAAGGATTCAACACAGCTTGTGTCATTTTCTTAATAGACATCCTAATATATTTAATCATGTGATTAATGTGTTTTAATCAATCATATGGAAGAAATTCAGCACAAGAATGGCTGTATGAATTGGCCTCTAAAAATAAGTTAGAGAAAAGTTCCTCGGCAATAAAATTGATGTTAAGTTTTCTTGGCCACAACTAATATTAGATTCATTTTATTTCTCATGGGAAAAGGCTCAAACACTTGCTTCAATTAACCAAGTGTTGCCTAGAGCCTCAAAGCAGTTTTGTCTCTTGTTTGATCTTTGCTTTTTCCTTAATGCAATCCATCTCCATCTAATTGACAACTATGAAATGGTAGCCTTTCATTTAAGCAATTATTTGTGGAGGCAATTCCCAGAAAGACTTGATACTTGCAGTCATAACTCTTGCAATAGAGGCAGTATGGAAACCAAGCATATTTTCCAAGAACAACCCTCAGACTAGAGCAGGGGTGTCAAACTCAAGGCCAGATCTAGCCCACAGGGTGCTTAGATCTGACCCACGGGGCCACCCTGGAAACCGAGAAGGACTGGCCCACAATGCTTCTGTCAGTGAAAATGGAGTTCGGGAGGGCCACATGTACCCCCCAAGCTCTGTTTTTGCTGGCAGAGGGTTGCAGGAGGCCATCACACCCAGAAACAGGGTTTGCTAGGATCGTGCGCCCCTCCCCAGCTCTGTTTTCACTGACAGAGGGTTGCAGGAGGCCGTCACAGCTGAAAATGGAGCTCAGGAGCCTGTTTTCGCTGGCAGAGCACTCGGGCCGCCACAGGCGCCCCTGACATGAGTGACATCAAGCTGGCTCTGCCCCCCTGGCAACACCCACCCACTCTGAGGTCAAACACAATCCTGATGCGGCCCTCAATGAAATTGAGTTTGACACCCCTGGACTAGAGTTTTAGATTAGTCATTGTAAGTGAGGGCTTTAATAATGCTTCTGATGTGGAGAAAAAGGTGAATTGCTGTAGTTTGTGAGAAGTTCCTGTACTTTTTTTGCTCCATAGTGCCTCATATAATTTGTAAGATATATAAGCATACTAGTGTACTACTCGGAGTACAACTTCAGAAGAACATATGAAAACTATGCACTAGAAAACATCATAAAAGCCAACCTTTCCATTCCCCTACAGTTTTTATTGGTTGAAGAAGTATTAATGAGCTTTTCCATCATACTTTTGATGCCAATCAGGTTACTAGACAAAGTAGCATATTGTTGCCATCTACACTGTGAGTTAATCTAACTGGGATTTAGGAGAGCTGCAGTGTAATAGCTATGATGGAGACTATACAATAGTCTCTAAACTCCATACACATATACATACACAATCAAAATATAATAAAAGAAAATTACACAATAGTAATCTCTTCTTCTTTTAGCGGCCCCATAATCCCTTGTGGGGTGAAGTCTGAGCAACTGAATGGAGCTGACTGTTTATTGGCCAGATGCCCTTCCTGTCGCCAATGCAGAGTTATGTTCAGTTGATATATTCTCAACGTGCCCAGAGAGAGAAATATCTGCCTCTACCTAGGACTGAACTCACAGCCTCCTGATTGTGAGGCTAGAGCTCCACCTCTAGGCCACCGCACCACTCAAAATAACACAATGGTAATAATACAATCAAAAAAGAGTTTAACACCAAGGAGCCTTGGTAGAGCAGCGGACTAAAGCGCTGTTAAATAGCTGTTAAATAGCACTTAGCTGCCAGCTGCCTGCAATTACTGCAAGTTCGAATCTCACCAGGCTCAAGGTTGACTCAACCTTCCATCCTTCCGAGGTAGGTAAAATGAAGACCCGGATTGTGGGGGCAATAAGATGACTTTGTATAAAAAAAAGAACACCACTTGCGGGCCCCAAAAGCCCTACTAATCAGGTATATACAAAAGTATGAAGGCTATTGCTTAACGCATTGTAAGCCACCCTGAGTCTCCGGAGAAGGGCGGCATATAAATCGAACCCAAAAATAAATAAATAAATAAACATAGAATTGTTATTAAAATAAATTGAAAGTGAAGAAAAAAGTCTATTAATATAGACTCATCTAACATATTATTAAATCTGGATAAAATAGAAAGTCTTTCTGTATCTTCTCAATATTATACTTCTTAATGTTATACTACATTGAAGATCTAAAAAATTAACATGTTCTAGGGATATCTCCAGGCCATCCTTGCCTTGAATTTATTTTTAATCCAGAACCCATTCATTCTCAACTGGACTGCAATAGAATTTGCTCCCAGCTCCATACCAATCTCAGGATCTAAACAACTGATACAAGAAGTTTAATTAGTAGTATTCTTGTGGGTCCAATTGGCAAAAAAAATGCTCAGGACAATATTGGTTGGAAACATGCAGAAGAGCCCTTCATCCTGCAGTGGAGAAACAATAGCTAAAATGATAGCAATAGCAATAGCACTTAGACTTATATACCGCTTCATAGTGCTTTTACAGCCCTCTCTAAGCGGTTTACAGAGTCAGCCTATTGCCCCCAACAATCTGGGTCCTCATTTTACCCACCTCGGAAGGATGGAAGGCTGAATCAACCTGGAGCCGGTGAGATTTGAACTGCCGAACTGCAGCTATCAGTCAGCTGAAGTAGCCTGCAGTACTGCACTCGCCACCTTGGCTCTTGATGATGACTCAATAGAAGTTAAACCATGAAAAATTAGAAGGAGTCTAGTTATACATTTCCAGGCTAACAAATTATATTAAAATCTTGTGTGTGATTGGGCATGGATGAGAAAATCACAAGTAAAGTAAAATCTTGTTAGGTTTTATTAAGTTTTATCAAGTAGGAGTTGCCAAACGATGTTCCAGGTCAGCTGTGAAGTTATTGACATACCGTGGAGCTATGTATGTGTCTATGGTTGTTTCAGTGATGTGTAGATATATATTACCATGTTTCTCCAAAAAGAAGGCTGGATCTTATATTCTTTTGACCCCCCAAAAAATAGCTAGGCCTTCTTTTTGGAGGGTTCTAATTATTGATTCACCTTGCGGTGGTGGCACCGACAGCCCCTGCTGCTGGCCCACTTCTTTTGCAGCCACTTGCCACCACTTGCACGCATCACCCTGGCCTCAGCACCAGAAAGCTCTCTGCAGCTGATAATAGAGCTCTGGATCGATCCAGAGCTCTGTTATCGGCTGCAAATGTCTTCCGGCAGGCATCTGAAGACAAAATGGAGGCCAGGGTGATGCGTTCAAGTGGTGGCAAGCCACCGCAGAAGAAGCAGCTGTAGAAGAGGGTGAGGCAGGTGTTGGGGTGTGCAAGGCCTGGTAAATAGGGCAGCTCCACACCCCCATCCCCCCCCAGTTTATTTTTTACCTGTCTGCCTCATCCCACCCTCTGCACCCCGGGATGGGCGGGGTCTTAATTAGGGCTAATTTTGTGGGAGGGACTTAATTTGATCACATGCACTCAAAAACGTGATAGGGCTTCTTTTCAAGATGGGTCGTGGTTTTGGAGAAACAAGGTACTGCCAAAGATGAGGTAGTTATTAATGAGTACAAAGTAATACAATCTAGCGGCAAGATGGTCTTAGGGAGTTGCCAATGGATTGTAGCCTTCATGGTGATGTGGTGTAGTTAAGGGTGCTGCTGGTGGCATAATGTAAGGGTTTATGCTTTTAGTAAAACTTGTTGGTTTGAAAAAGTACTAACGGAGTCCTTACGAGTTATTGCTATAATGTACTAATAGGGTCAATTTAAGTCAAAGAAAGTTAGTGTAATAATGTCTGCAATTAAATGTGGCATTGTTCAAAACTCAATTAATCCCATGCATTTCTTTTGCCTTTTAACTTTTCAATATTTAGCTATAAATCCCATGTTTAATTCAGAAAACAAATAATGACCAGGGTCAGTCAACAACAATCTCTTTCACTCATTTATGTGTACCTAACGTACAGTGCAGTACAGAATCTGGTGAATTTGGTTTTTCCTCTTCCCCCCCCCCCCACCACCACCACCCCCCACAAAAAAAGAGGTACATAATGTGCTCTGTTTATTGGCCTTTTCTTATTAAGGAAAACTTATTTAATGCCACTTGAGGGGGGGAAATAAATCAGATACTTGAGCCATTTTCTGCATTTAAGTGGAATCAGTAATACCCAATTTTTCATTCTGTGAAAATCAGATATATATTGATTTGTAAGTTTCTACTGCATGCCACGCTTTTTAAAGAAATTCAGCAATTTGCCTTTTACCCTATATGTTCCTATACTTATTGTGAGTCTATGCTGTTTCACCCATAAAGATATAAGAGCAACTTATCTATATACTCATATTAGGAAATTGAACACTGTTCTTCTTATACCAAATGATATGTTCTTGTGTTGTATGTATACATGTTTACATTTCTGTCTTAAACTCATGGAAAACAAGATTACTGTCTGCTTTATTTAACTGAAATAAGCATGGAGTGCATTAACATAATTGTTTATATAATATTGGTGTACTATAAGAATTCTTAGTTTAGAGTAGACAATTAGATCGTTTGCTGTGTTTTAAATAATAAAAAAAACCCAAAATGTGTGAGTGGTTATGTTCTTATGTATCTTTCAAATCTTGTCTCAACTTTCTTTACTAGAATCCAAGATCAGTATAACCTAAATTAAAACAAATCAAGTACAATCCAAAAATGTAATAACATCTCAACGGTTTGATACATAGTGAACATCTGTTGATAGAACTGGATATGATGTAGTGCAATTAAAAAGCTGATTTTAGGAGACCTGTCATTAAGGGAAATGTCTAGGTAACATTGATTGTGGCCCCTTAGGAAATTAAAAAAAGCAAATAAATTGAGAGTACAATTCTGCATACAATTTTACCCTTTAGAAAATGGAAGATACAGGTGTATTGCCTAAGCACCATGGGACTGCCATCCATAATTGCAGAAGAGAAGGCTTTAAAAGTGTGCTCTGGAAGAAACCCATTAGGTATGGGTAATTTAAATATAATCTTCCCAAACAGGTGGTAACTACGCATTTAAATTTTCATCAGTGTGTGCGAGTTTGTATTACAGGGAATCCTTGATTTATGCTACAATTGGGACCAGCTATCCATCATTTAAACAAGGTAGTTGTTAAGTGAGTTGAGGCTGATAATATGACCTTTTTTGCCATGGCTGCTAACCATGGCAAAAATCACTGCAGTTGTGGAATGAATAACAAAGTCATTAAGCGAATCCAACTTCTCTCATTGGCTTTGCTTGTTGGAAGCTGGCTGAAAAGCAATTGCCTGAATTTTTATCAAGTGGCCATGGGATTCTGCAATGGTTGCAAGTGCAAAGATCAGTTGTATGCCATTTTTTTCAGCACCATTCGAATGGTCAGCAAAGAAATAATTATAAGTCAAGGACTGCCTGTAATTTGTGTTTAGAGTAGAGTAGAGTACAGTAGAGTAGAGTAGAGTAGAGTAGAGTAGAACAGAACAGAACAGAACAGAACAGAACAGAACAGAACAGAACAGAACAGAATTCTTTATTGGCCAGGTGTGATTGGACAGACAAGGAGTTTGTCTTTGGTGCATATGCTCTCAGTATACATAAAAAGACAAGATACATTCGTCAAGAATCATAAGGTACAACACTTAATGATAGTCTATAGGACTCAGCAGTTAGGTTAGGACATTCTGCAGTGAGTTGCCAGAACCTCTTTTAAACCTATATCAGTCTCCACTAACTATTGTCTGGAAGATACCCGGTGAAGTTCCGAAAATAACCTTTATAGATTAAAACCTCGTATTTCCCATTGTATTTATGAGAAAAATTTTCCTATGATGTTGAAACCTTGATATCAAAATGCAACAAACCGTTGTTATGATCTTAGGTTGTTGTTTTTTGTTGGTTTTTTTTTTGTTTTGTTTTTTTCTGAAATAAGAAATAAAAGCCTTAAATAGGTTTAATCTGATGCTTAACTAAATTGAAAAAAATGTTTAACACCCATCCTGCCTCTTCCCCCCCGCCCCGCCCAAAAAAAGAAGGGCAACTCCAGCTCGATTTTTGCAATAAATAAATCTGAGTTTTTGAGAACAAACAAGAGTTAAGTTTAACAAGAGTTAAACAAAAATATTATCTTGGTCATCTCTACAATTAGTTTCTAACAGATAAATTGCTTTCTAATTGAATTTCACCTGTTTCATTATGAATCATGGAAAGGAATCCCCCCCCCCCAACAGGCCACCAATGGCTAATAGGGGCATTTGGGGGAAAATGAGCAATATTAAGTGTTTATAAGCAAATAATTTTATCTTACAATCACTGATAAAAGTATTTTTCTGCTACAATTTAATAGACCCTTGTTGCCCAGACAGTGCAAAGTTATGTTAAGTTGGGATTGAGAGTTGAACATTTTTATATATTCATTTCTATTTCAACAATGTACTAGTGTGATTTAGAAAGGTTTCTCACACTGATAAATACATTTTTATATTAACCAGTACTATAAGTGTTTGATTTCTTTGTCTAAATCTTATACCATACAAATTTCCTTTGTATTTTTAAGAATCTGCTTCAAAATTTTCTAGCCCTATAATTATTAAAAACTACATCAACTAAACAATGGATTGATCTCAACCCAAATGCATATCACATTTTGTTTTCAATATCCGAAAGGAATAGCATCAAATCAAGTATCTAATGATGCTCCAAAACATTGTATTATACATTTATCAACAAAGAAGTTAGATTTTTAAGCAAATTCTGAATGGATCACCTCACATTATACACTGCTACAACTTGGCTTATACTATATGCCTTTCATGAATCATTTTTTTCAGTACTTAGCAAAACAAGGTAAATATATGCGCATATGTTATGGGAATTAAACCATTGGCAAACCTGTTTCTAAGCACCTTAGGTATGCAGCCTACTACATGTTGTAAGCTACTATTATATGACTTTCTAGACGTGTATCAGCAGAAATGCAGTAATTTGGTCAAGAGATGAATGGTCCTGCCATTTCTAAGTGGAAATTTTCCTAAGAATCATTTTGTGTGTTTGCATATACATGTGTGTTTTAATATGTGGTCATATAATGTGTGTTTTAACATGTGATCATCATCAAAAGAGATATCAACCCTCCTAAATAAATTTGGGTATAAATAAATATATGCAAGCAACTTAGATAATACAAAGCCTAGGCTGCAGACTCAACAGAGCCATTTCAGCAGATAAAAGATATTTTTTTTTGCTGTAGTAAATGCTGAGTAAATGTCATACCACTTTAATTTAATTTATAATTCACAAAGGACTCTCTTTTTTGTGTGAACCTCAGTTTCCCAGATTGTAAATTTCTGTACATTGTGTAATAATCTAGTAGTCCCATATTCATTTATTGCTATATATATCCTGCCTTTCGAGGTGACAATATTCCAAATGTCTTACAAATTATATTTTTTAAAAAAGAAAACTGAAATAATTATTGAATAACAAACTGTTAAGATCATTTCCAAAGGATCATTGCTCCTCTGTTCCTCTGTCTTCAAGGGATCCTGAATCTGAAACATTCACTGTTGTCTTGACTATCAAGGAATAATTGCAAATTGCAGAAAAATTCTGAAAAAAAAATGTTCTAGGGAAACATACTTAATTCTTGGGGCCAAACTTCTCTCATTATAGGAAATTACATCCTACTTCAGAAAATTGCCAAGAGATAGCTAATGTCTTTCAGTGACAATATTAATTTCCTCATTAGTAGTTCTTCTTTACTTACAAGGAACATCCAGATACCAGAAAAAACCTTTTCATCAAAATTATGAATATTGCTGAGTTACAAAACTCAGTCCTCTTACCTTCATTATTTATTACAGAAATAATATTTCCCTGCTTTCCTAGTAGCTCCTAGATACCAATATAGCAGAGGTGTCAAACTCAAGGCCCAGATCTGGTCCATAGGCCACCCAGGACTGGCCCATGGTGCTTCTGCCAGCAAAAACGGAGCTCCCTTTTTGCTTGGAGATGGTTGTGAGGCCATTGCAGGCTAAAACGGAGCTCAGGAGCCCGTTTTCACTGGCAGAGCATTTAGAGGCACCTCCGACATGTGATGTTGAGCTGGCCATGCCCACCCTGGCCACACCCACCCCAGCCCTCCAAGGTCAAATACAACCCTGATGCGGCCCTCAATTAAATCGAGTTTGACACCCCTGCAGTATAGTAAATATCTAACTGATTGTACCTTTGTTTGTATATTATTATGATCTATTTGATCATAATGTCAAAGCTTTAAAATATGGAGCAAAGGGAAGCAATCGCCATTCTCAGAAAATATGTTTGCCTTCTAATTTGCCACAATTTAACTCAAATGACAGTAGATGAGGAAAAAATTGAAATGTGACTTAAAGTAACTATTGGCAAAATGTGTCTTGATCGTTGGGAGAGAGGAAGAAAGCACTGACACACATAGAAACCCCTAAATATTAAATATCTTGCTAAATAATATGGGCCTGCTACTGCATGAAGTGTCTGGATAAACTAAAAATTAGTAGAATACAAAATGCTTGTGCACTACCAATCATTTCTGTGTTTGCTCTTACTATTTGCAGTAAAATGGGGAGTATAGTTTCTTGCAACTATACGAAAATTAGCAGTGAAATTAAACACTGGAAAAGAGTTCAAAGAGAACAAATTAAGAAATGCTGAGGGGGAAAAAATCCTCTGTTGATTGATCTGATTAATTTTGAAGTTACTATGATAGATTGACAGAGGGCAGAGACACATCACAGATCTCAAAGTAGTATTTCAATTTCTAGATCATATCTAATTTATAACTAGGTTTAACTTGCTCTAATTAACTCATGAATAGTTGATGAACTAAGCCAGCATCACTTTAATCAGGGGTATTGTTTATTTGTTTTAGTTTTCATCCAGATCCTAAAGAACGAACCTTAAAAATATTTTTAAAATATTTTAAGCATATTAATTACATTGCAAGATCATTGGCACGTGTGCTGATATCTCACAAAAGATACTTTATATGCAAGTTTTTGCAGCATGAAGAATTACTTAAGACTATTAGCTAATTTGTTTGGATTAGTAAATGCAATATTGACAATAATTGTATAGTTACATAATATACAAAATTCTGTTTTGTTTTGTGATAAATACCTGTTCAGTAATATTTGTTATAATCTTTCAGGATGAAAAACCTGACAAAACAACATGTTCTGTAACTGATGGTGAACAATGAGTCTTTGTTTGAACCTGAATGGTGAACATATTTGTTTGGTACGGTACCTGTTCCTCTTTCACAGTTTTCATTCTTTCGTTATAGGAAGCCCCATATGTTATGTGGAAAAAAAACAGAGAATTGTTTGAAGGGAATGAGAAGTATGAAGGTTACTGTGTAGACCTGGCATCAGAAATTGCAAAGCATATTGGCATCAAGTATAAAATTGCTATTGTTCCTGATGGAAAATACGGAGCAAGGGATCCACAGACAAAAATCTGGAACGGGATGGTGGGAGAGCTTGTATATGGGGTAAGCATTCTTTTGATGCAGGTTTTAGCTTAAAATTATCATCAGTGCAACTATAACCATAATATGCAGGCTGTTGCAGCCCGTTCATGGCCAGTCATGAACCCTGAGGTCATGCTACTGCAATTTGAAGACCAAACAAGTGACTTTCTATGGCCTGTTAAATACGAAAGGGGTTTTAAAGGGGGAAAGGGGTTAGTAAGAACAGAAGTAGCAGTTAAAACCCCAAAATTGAATCTGAAAAAATATTAAAATATATTTATCCTTCCAGTGATATTGTCACACACAGAATAGAATAGAATAGAATAGAATAGAATAGAACAGAACAGAACAGAACAGAACAGAACAGAACAGAACAGAACAGAACAGAACAGAACAGAACAGAACAGAATAGAATAGAATAGAATAGAATAGAATAGAATAGAATTTTTATTGGCCAAGTGTGATTGGACACACAAAGAATTTGTCTTGGTGCATATGCTCTCAGTGTACATAAAAGAAAAGATACATTCGTCAAGAATCATAAGGTACAACACTTAATGATAGACACAGGGAACAAATAAGCAATCAGGAAACAATATCAATATAAACCGTAAGGATACAAGCAACCACCACATTGGCATACTTGCAAGACGTTGGTTGCCTGGTTGCAAATCTAACCCCCCCAGCAAAGGATGGTACATAACACTTAGCATTTATTAAAAATTAATAACAATTAATTTCACAATTTTTTATAAATTCTTCAAATATGAGAGAAAAGGACACGAAAGGAAAGCAGATTGCAAGACCACTGCTTCTTTTGTAAACCCTTCATGTATGTTCATGAAACGCTCGAGTTGGAGAGAAAATTGCATTTTGTGCTGGAAGAGACATTAAAACAATTTCCCTTTGATGGGTCATTTGTCAGAACATTTGAACTAGTAAATGTAAAAATTCCCAGACAGTTCCCTCTTTTTTTGTCACTTAGAGAAGATGGAAATGTATTTGGATTATACAAGGGAATTATTGGAGTATGAAAGTACTCATCAGAAATGTGCATTGGCCCTTAATGTGGCAGAAGGAGATTGATGAGTTTACTATCACTGCTGTGCCCACCCTGTCCCCAGCCCTTCTGCATTGGTGTTCAGTGGTAGAGGATTTTCATGTAAAAGCTATTTCTATCCCCAGTATTTCCAAATTAGAACTGGGAAGGACACCCCAGAGGTCAAAACAGAAGCAGAAAAAGTGAACAGTGAAAGAAAAGTTTGATTTCATTTCCTCTTCATTTCAGAAAGGCATCTTCATCAATTAAGATTATTCTGAATGCTTCTTGAGAAACTGCAAGGAAAAACACACCTTAAATCATATTTATCTGATCAATAGACATATTTATATGGCTTTTTTTTTTAGGTCTTCTTTTTGATTTCAACCGTTTGTGCAGTATTACAAGACTGCCATTTTTGTAGAAAGCTCTGGATTCTTCTAGATGTTAATTTTATTATTTATTTTATTTATTATCTCTTTCCCAAGCAGAAGACAACATTTTCTATCCTAAGTGAAGATAGGAATGGAAATATTTCAGGTTAACGGGTCAACTGTTTATTTTTACACTTTTGAATTGACCGATGAACTAAAAAAACCCCATCTTTTCTAAAGCATCAGAATAATATTATATTTTAATTTCATTGAAATAAATTGTCAGTTTAGTTCTGCATGTAGCACAAGCCATCATATCTCAGAAGTATGTTCCCTGGATCAAAGATAGTTCGCTTCTAGGCAAGATTGAGATTTTTAATCTGATTCAAGTGGATTAACTAAATGTCCTTGGAAAGAGGAAGCTCTATTGAAGACAATGAGGCTTAGTTGAAACAGTGAAGCTTGGGGATTTAAAAAAAATTTCTTGCAACTATTTATGCTGAAGAGAGTATGATAAGTAAATTTAGAGAAGAAGAGAGGATGTCGAGAGCTTTGTAGCTGTCTTTTTAATATGTTGCTCTGGTAAAAACTCCTTACTAGAACTAATTTAATTTGCAAGATTAGCTGTATTTTAATGCACTTTCATTATCTTTATCTATTGTACTTCTAAGATTTCAATAATTTCAATGCAAGTTGCATTTCGTTGTCAGATAATTTTAAAATGAAGCACAGCCCGCAGAGATAGGGTACATCTGCTCTTTCTTTCTACATTTTAATGACCAAAATATTAGCTACACAATGGTACAATTTTTGGAGATGATTTAGTAAAACCCTTTCTAGTAATGAAAGACATTAGCTTACATCCCGCAGATGTTCTGAAAAGCTTTAGCAGTCAAATGCAGTTAAATATTCAACTTTCTGCAGAGGAATGTTCTCTGTTCATCAGATAATGAATAAGTGGTCACTGTCCATTTCTGTCACAGTCTGGGACAGATTCCGATGTAAAGTTCAAATAATTTCTGCTGCATTGGACCAACCTTTCTTAGAGTAATATGTCAGAAAGCAGAAGTACATGATTATACTTACCATCTGCTCTGTTTCACATTAGACTTCTTTTTAGATATAAACTTGTAATAACAGATGTACTGTATACTATTACTTATTATGATTCCAAGATTCACGTACACATATAAGTTTAACTTGTAGTTGCTTAATGTAGACCAGGGATGTCAAACTCAGGGTCCGCGGGCTGGATCTAGCCTGCGGGGTGCTTAGAACTGGCCCGCAGGGTTGCCTTAGAAACAGTGAAGGACCGCCTTGTGGTGCCTCTGCGAGCCCCCCCCCCCAGGCTCTGTTATCACTGGCAGAGGGCTGCAGGAGGCCATTGTAGCCAGAAACGGAGCCTCAACAAGTGACATTCAGCTGGTCACACCCACCCTGGCCATATCTACCCCGACAATGCCCACCCCGGTTCCCCAAGTTCAAACACAACCCTGATGCATCCCTCAATGAAATCAAGTTTGACACCCCTGATGTAGACTATAGGAAAGCCTTTCAGGGAAGATTGCTCTATTGCATTGAGCTACAAACTGAGCATAGCCAAGAATGTTTTATTAATGTTAGAATAAGCAGTGATAATATGCACAATATCCACAGAGGTAGGGAATATACTAAATCCATATCTGAGTCACTTTTTGTTTGTTTGTTTGTTTAAGATAGACACAATGGTAGAGCAAAGCTTTGTATTAGGGATAGGTGAAAGAAAGGTTTTTAAAAATCCTTCTTTTAAAAAAAATGTGGCGCTGGATGCTGGCACTTGAATCTAAGCTTGGAAGTGGACTGAACATCTCATCTGCCCAACTAACTGAAAACAATGTTATTAAAAGCCACTTTTACTTGGCAGAAATGATATTTTCATTGCAGGCAAAAATAGTTTCCAGATTTGAAGTTAATTCAAATTAATAGGTTTCCCTACCTATGATTAGAAAGCTAAGGAGAGAACTGGATTTTATCAGCACTTTTGAGAACTCGGCAAAATCACTTCAAATTTTCCAAGACTTTTTTTTTAAAGCTATGCTGGTAAAACTGAATTGATTTTTTGAGTTGGGATGGAGCGGTGAATCCTTCTTTAATCCGATGCATGCATAAATTCCTGAGTTTATTGTTTGGCATTTCAAATGCCCAATGGAACATAAGCAGAAAAGACTACAGAAGACTACTTCTCAAAAGGGGCACCAAACATAGGATCAAACATGGGATTCAGGTAGCATGCCTCATCTAGAAATACAAAGGGTTCAATCTGGAACTATTTACCATATTTCATACATTCTTCTCACAATATTAAACTGCTGTGTCCAGCAAGAAGCCTGATAAATTCATAGATTATATAGAAAAACTATAGATTTTCGAAGAGCATATGTTTTCTGAAAAGTCTGGTAGGTTGCTTGATTCTTGTCTTTAAAGATGTGTTTGGATATCTAGGCTGAGCAAAAGAAATCCTTTACCAGCAAACATGGAGATCCACTGTAAATTGGTTTTACTGATCTACTCTATATAAATCAAGTATCTGATTGGCTTTCCACTGTCTTCTTGTAGCATAGGGTTTTCTGTGTTGAAGAAGTATGGTTTTACCTAATATAATATAGCATAATGTATATTTCAGGATACAAGGCTGTCTGGATTTACATTAGTTATGCCCCTATCTTTAAGTAGAGTACAATTATACACACCTCTTAATTAACTGAAAATGAGTGTTTATCTCTCTCTAGAATTCTTCCTGATGTACAACCACTTTCTCCTTCCAAATGTCCATTCCTTAATTCCATTACAATGTCTCAAGCACCATATTTTTGCCATTAGCCTCTATGTTAGCCATTCATTTTAGATCAGGGGTGTCAAATTCATGGGCCTGATGTGTCACGTGCTGGCAACGCCCACTCCCAGTTTAGCAAAGGGGAAAAAAGTCACGAGATGGCAATGCCATGACGATGCAAGTTTGACACCCCAGTTGTTGATGGATGAAAACCTGTATCATCCACTTGTTGATAATGTCTTATTGTTTCCCTAATCTCTATTTGTTTGGGTTCTCCTTTTCTTTTTACAGAAAGCAGAGATTGCAGTTGCACCTCTGACCATCACTTTGGTGCGTGAGGAGGTCATCGATTTTTCTAAGCCCTTTATGAGCCTTGGCATATCCATTATGATCAAGAAGCCCCAAAAATCTAAACCGGGAGTTTTTTCCTTCCTGGACCCCTTGGCCTATGAAATTTGGATGTGCATAGTCTTTGCCTACATTGGAGTCAGTGTTGTCCTATTCTTGGTGAGCAGGTTTAGTCCATATGAATGGCATACAGAAGAGCCGGAGGATGGTAGAGAAGGACCCAGTGATCAACCTCCTAATGAATTTGGCATCTTCAACAGTCTTTGGTTTTCCCTGGGTGCCTTTATGCAGCAAGGATGTGATATTTCACCCAGGTTGGTATAATGCTAAAATTGCTTCTAAGTTTGCATTTTATCCCTGAGGATAGAGTAAGGATAAGCATAGTCATAATATATACCCCATATGTATAAGCACAGGCATATTTTTTTTTTATGATACCATCCTTAGTTTCTTATCTCTTTTGTTTGTGAAGTTGTAATTGTCTTATTTTCCAATTGGATGTATCAAGCTATTATTGCCTTTCCATAGATTACTAATTCTTGGATCTTCTTTTCTTCTTTTTTTCTTTCTTTGTAAAATTCATAGCTTAGAGCAAGGATAACAGTTCTCAATTTGGGGGCTAGAACTGTTGCAAACATCTTTTGCAAGTTTAGAAAAAATGCCCAAGTTATAATTGTAAGAAAATGAAACGAAAAAGGAATGTTCCACTTTGTAATGTTGCGTTTAGATTTTAGATTTTTTTTTAAAAAATTGTGTGTTTGTGTGTGTAATATGATGCTTTGTCTCAGTTCAGGTGCCTCACAACAAAAAACCCCTTTTCACTAGATCTCATAATGTTTAATGATTTCTCACAAGCATATAGTAAATTGTGTATTCTGGAGATAACGTGTATCCCTAAAATCACTGATATAGACCCCTTAATGTCAGTGATAAAGGTAGAAGTTTCTATATTATTTGAAGGCAATTTGGAAATACATTCACAGTATTGTCAAATTCTGTTTTAGTTCCATTGTACAATATCTCTTTTGCTATTTTGAATTAAAGTACTCATGTGAGCAACGCATTGGGTAGAACATAAATTGCTGAATTAAAATATTTTATTTGTGTGCTTGTATCCCCACTTTGTTACTTTTACAAATAACTCAAAGCGGTGAACATACCTAATATACCTCGGTCCTCCTATTTTCCCCACAACACCCCTCTGTGTGTGTGTGTGTGTGTGTGTGTGTGTGTGTGTATGTAGGTCTTTGGTTATTCGGGTCTTCTCCCGCGTAGAATTGGAAGTATCTTGGCGACGTTTCGACGAAGTCTCATTCGTCATCTTCAGGCTGGTGTTCTCGGCTTCGTTCTTCCAGGACCATTGCTCCTGGAAGAACGAAGCCGAGAACACCAGCCTGAAGATGACGAATGAGACTTCGTCGAAACGTCGCCAAGATACTTCCAATTCTACGCGGGAGAAGACCCGAATAACCAAAGACCTACATACAAACACCTGCGAAAACCTCAGAAAACAAATATATATATATATATATATATATATATATATATATATATATATATATATATATATATATATATATATATATATATATATATAAATAAACTGTAGTCCCTTGAAAATCTTTTTGTGTGGTTTAATTAAAGATGGAAGTAGACTTAGGTCCCTTCAGAAACTAAGTTAAATCCTTAAGTTAATGTTAATTTAATTGAAATCCTTCTAAAATTAGTGGAACATTGGTTAGACAGAACTTATTTTCCTTATTTATACAGCAGTTTGTAACTTTTGTTCAAATAACCACATTCTGTAGTGTATTATGTACTACAGTGTATTATGTAGTGTATAGGATTATGCTACATAAGGCAAAATAGGTCAGAAGGCAAATGATTTTGATATTTTTGGCCAAGATCTTTGCTCACACAGAGTAACTAAGTCAATGGCAATCATAAGTAATTTTCAATGAACAAGGTTTATTTTTTTTAATCAATCTTAATTTAGAAACTTGCCAGCATGGCCAAATAGATATTTTGCTTTGTTTTATCTCCTCTGTTGTATCTCTGTAAAATATAAACAAAAATTAATTTTGGAGTTCACTACTATGAAAGGGAAGTGGTGGCTCAGTGGCTAAGATGCTGAGCTTATCGATCGAAAGGTTGGCAGTTCAACGGTTCAAATCCCTAGTGCTAGTGCCACAGAACATGGTGAACTCCCATTACTTGTCCAAGCTTCTGCCAACCTAGCAGTTCGAAAGCATATAAAAAATGCAAGTAGAAAAATAGGGACCATCTTTGGTGGGAAGGTAACAGCGTTCCATGCGCCTTTGGTGTTTAGTCATGCTGGCCACATGACCACAGAGACGTCTTCGCCTTTGAAATGGAGATGAATACCGCCCCCTAGAGTCAGAAATGACTAGCACATATGTGTGAGGGGAACCTTTACCTTTACTATGATATGAAAATCAATGGAGGGGGTTTCTCCCACCGAAAACTAACCACCTATGCACTTCGTGTTCCATTACTTTTACAAAATGAGATCAACTGTAGTCAAATGGTCAATGGTATGACAATAAGGGGGCCCCAGAACAACTCATAATCATTGAAGGCACCACTTTGAAGGGAAGTAGAGCCCTTACTCTGAATAGAACAGGAAAGATGATACAGAACTTTTTACTGTGTCAATCAGACTAATATTCCCTATCATGGACATTTTCATCATCCGTAACAACCTGGTTATCTTGGCAATGGGTTAATTTATTTCTCCTGAAAGACATTTTTATAATTTTCAGCCATTCTTTAATATCCTTCTCACCAAGAGAAGGAGATATGAAAAAGTTCAAAATAAAAGGCTGGTTTATATCTTATAGGTACTATTTTAATAATTCCTAATCTTGTAAATTCATCTTCCTCTATCTTATTCATATTCTCTTCTCCCTTAGCTGATTTCCCTCATATATTTGAAATACTCTTGAAGTTTTCCATGTTGCCCATTTTGAGACTAGCAGGGCAGGAATAGATGATGTGTCTGACCAAATTTCATCCAGTAGCTGGTCTATATTGTCAAAAAAACAATATTGACTTAAATTACAAAATCAATCCAGAATTGTGCTTCGTTGGGGAGAGGAGATTGGATGTAAAGTTTAAGATTTTGTGCTAGTCGACTATTTTTTATAAGGAGGCAAGTCTGTAAGGAATCGTTTCATTAACAGTCTGTTCATATTTGTACACAGATAAATGATAGACAACCCCATTCTGCTAAAATGTCTTGACAGTTCCCATCAGCTGTACCCAGCATTTCATGAGGCCTTGTTCACAGTCACTCTTGTCTTGGTCACTTCCTGTATTTTGAGTTACTGCAAAACACTCTACAAGGGTCTGCCCTTGAAGACCACCTAGAAGTGAACCAGTGCATCCTGTGTTAGCACCCCCTAGTTTTGAACACATTTCACCCCTGTTGCATGAGTTAAACCTCCTGGTTCTTATCATTAAAGCCCTACATGGCACAGGAACAGGCTATTCATCGCTCTCTGAGGTTATCTGTCCATCCCACTAGATCAGATAGAGTGGGCAGGCTCCAGGTTCTTTCCCTGAAATATTACCAATAGTGAGTCTTAGGAGGAACATGATTAAACATAATCATAGACCCAAACATTTGAGAGCTCATTTTTGCCATATATTCAATTTTTTTGTGGAAAAGCAAATCTTAGTACTAATATGAGAAATAATAGTGAGAAACTGTTTAGTAAAGTAGTATAGTAATACTATACTATAGTAATACTATACTATAGTGATAGTATAGGTATAGTATAGTAGAAATACTTAGAGGGACGCGGTGGCTCAGTGGCTACGATGCTGAGCTTATCGATCAAAAGGTCGGCAGTTCAGCGGTTTGAATCTCTAGTGCCGCGTAACAGGCTGAACTCCTGTTACTTGTCCCAGCTTCTGCCAACATAGCAGTTCAAAAGCACCTAAAAAATACAAGTAGAAAAATGGGAACCACCTTTGGTGGGAAGGTAACAGCGTTCCGTGCGCCTTTGGCATTTAGTCATGCTGGCCACAAGACCACGGAGACATTTTCGGACAGTGCTGTCTTTGAAACGGAGATGAACATCACCCCCTAGAGTCGAGAGCGACTAGCACATATGAGTGAGGGGAACTTTTACCTATTAGTATAGTATAGTATAGTATAGTATAGTATAGTATAGTATAGTATAGTATAGTATAGTATAGTATAGTATAGTATAGTAATAGTAATAGTAATAGTAATAGTAATAGTAATAGTATAGTAGTAATAATAATATACTATATTAATAATATAATATAATATAGTATAGTATTATTAAGCTATTATTAATGTTGTAATTGATAAATACCCAAGGTGATTTCTCAGTACTTAGCTTGGAAATCATTCAATTAGCTCCTGTAGCAAGCAGCTCCTCCTTGTAAGAGATAAATTAAACTTTTATTCAGACTATATTAGATTTTTCTTCATTCCCCACGCTGTCGTTGCTGCATGCTGAAGTGTAACTCAAATAATAAAGAGAAATTTTATTAAACAGAACAACGACCTTATTATGTGACTCTCACAATGATTGTTGTTTGATGAATACATTTCCTGTAATAATTTGTTTTGCTGCACCTTCTAGGAAAATACACATATTTTATTCCTATTTAGGTCCCTCTCAGGTCGCATAGTTGGAGGCGTCTGGTGGTTCTTCACGCTAATCATAATTTCATCGTATACCGCTAACCTTGCTGCTTTCTTGACTGTTGAGCGGATGGTCTCACCCATAGAAAGTGCAGAAGACCTCGCAAAACAAACAGAAATTGCATATGGGACTCTAGACTCTGGTTCAACAAAAGAATTCTTCAGAGTAAGTTGGTATGCTTCCTGAAATTCAATTTCTCCATCCAGCCTGCTGTTGGTTCTATGTTCCATTACACCTAATCTGTTTTGCTTCTGTGGCCAATGCAATATTGAAGTCGTTCCAGTGCTGTTGTTTGTTTAAAAATCAAAACACTTTGGGGTTTGGGGTAAACACTTGAAGCATCTGAGGATCCAGAGAGAGGTAACACAAGGGGCTTTGATAGGCTTTTTGTGGTTGTGAGGTGTATTTCAGGTTGGTTTTTGTTTTATTCTGTGACAGGCTTTGATGAAAAGCTGTGCAGTTTTGCTACGTGCAGATAGCGGATGAGAGAAAGTAGCTACATTGAAAATACATAGGATATGTTTCCAGCAGTTTGATCATTATCAATTTTGTTTGCTATAAGATATAAAAATATCTTCCAGCAGCTGGAAAATAAGAAATGTTAAGTACTTCTAGGCCCGTGATGGCGAACCTATGGCACGGGTGCCACAGGTGGCACGTGGAGCCATATTGGTGGGCATGCGAGCTCAGCTCCGGCACGCATGCGTGCGTCAGCCAGCTGATTTTCATGCCTTCTGGGCCCACCAGAAGTCAGGAAACACACTGTTTCCAGCCTCCAGAGGGCCTCTGGTGGGTGGGGAAGGCCGTTTTTGCCCTCCCCAGGCTCCTAGAAAGTTTTTGCTGGGGAGAGCAAAAAACGGGCCTACCAGGCCCACTGTGCCATCGCATGCCAAAAATGGAGGGAGCACGGGGGATCAGGGCACATAGAATTATGGATGTGGGCACGCGTCCGTGTGACACAACTGTGCTCCCCCCACTTTTGGCACGTGATGGCAAAAAGGTTAGCCATCACTGTTCTAGGCAGTGGTGGGATTCAAATAATTTAATAAGCGGTTTTCTGCCCTATTGGCCAGCTGGGTAGGCGTGGCTCGGTGTTTATGTGACCATGTGGGTGTGGCCTACTCAATATCACTCATGTCAATGGGCGCTTTGCCTTAGCTGTTACAATGTAATAAGGGTTAACCAGAGAAGCAGTTTCTGTAAGCAGGGCAATAAAGATTATGTTAGAAATAACTCCAGAATGTTTCCTCCCTGCCTTCCTTACAGGATTAGCCCTGTAAAGTGAAAAAAAAACAAAATAAGATTTCTTCCAACAACCGGTTCTCCAAACTGCTTAGAAAGTTAACAACCGGTTCTCCCGAATAGGTGCGAACTGGCTGAATCCCACCGCTTCTAGGTCCCACTGATATAAGCATGCATTAACATCTTTTCAGATATGATCTAAACATATTTTATTTTAGCTGTATTCACTCTTTGACATTAAATGCTGGACACAGACAAACAAAACATTCATCATTTGCTGCAGTCTTTAAATGCAAGTGAAGTATTTCTGAATAGAAATCTATAATGCTGTGCTGTAAATCTCACTGTTATCAAGGAGATATAGAACTTTATAAACAGTAGTATATGTTGTCACTTGTATTCTTGGCTGTCTGTCCGAAACATGAATTGGATATGGTTCACTGAAACTGTTTTGAGATGTGCTAAGCAATATGTTGGATCCAGAATTACTCGTATTTAAATTAGAACATTAAAAATAAATATTTCAGGTAAGAATAAGGAAAGTGGGATGTTTCCCTTTGCATACATACTGACACTAATCAGGGAAATCCCTTTGTATGCCAGGATTTGCACCTATTGTTTGCATACAAAACCATATGCTTAGACAGAACCTATATATAAAATCCAGACAAATGTCGGTTGAAGTTTTAATGTGTTTTCAACTGAAAAAGGGAACCACAATGAAATTATACTTACTGGGGTATTAAGGTGTAAAGTCCTACCTCTCCAGTCTTCTCAAGAAAGCAGCACTCTTGAAACGATTATCATTTCAAAATGAACTTTTATTGAAAGACAGTGATAGCAAAGGAAATTTAGGCAGGATCTGAAGCTTCCCGCTCAAAGCGTTTGGTTAAACTGCTACAAGCAAAGCCCCTCCCAATGTCCAGTATATAGGAATGTGTTAACAATACATTAAATGGGTCATAAAAAAAAGTTTCTAGGTAGATTATACCAACTTGTCTCATTTTTGTAAAGGGTATCTCTTTCTTTTATCTCGTACTTGAACAATTTCAGTATAGCCACCTGCATTTTGTGAGATGGGCTCCTATATAAATTTGATAGATAAATAAATAATTTCATAAGTTTTTTTTAATTTAACATAGTAGTAATAGATAGTGTAATGTGATAGCTATTTCAAAAGAAAGGGGTAGAATCCATAGTAATAGCAGATTAATTATGATACAGGTAGATGGTTTTTTGTGACAGTTATTTCAGTATTATTGTGGATGCTGTCATATATTTTTGCAATGATCTTTTAAAGCAGAAACAGGGTAAGTTCAAATACAATTATATTTAATACATTCAATTGTTTATATTAAAAATATTTTTATTTATGGGGATCCGAACATTACTATTTGTTCCATTCACTATGGAAATCAGAGCTAGATCTAGAAATATCATAAGTAGACTATTAACAAGCTATTTTAAGCATACAGCTGGACAGTTCAGACATGAATATCAACTATTAGATATTCTTTGACTTGCTTTATGTACAAAAGCAAGTCTGATCACATTGAAAACAATATGATAATTACTGGCTTTGGATTTATTGATCCCAAGCAAGCAATCCAAGGACTTCCTCTTATATGCGTGAAAATAATCAAGAAATGGGAACAATCTTTCACTAGGAAGTTTTTTTAGGCTATATAGAGATTAATAGCCTATTCAACTTTTTTTTTTTAAAAAAAATCACATCTTCAAAAATAGTAATTCACTCTATTCCTAGCCAAAGTTAGAATAAAATGTTTTACTTTGTGTTGAATCATTAGCTCTAGAAAGTACACCTAGTACTCAATAGATTTACTGCCATTAATTCTGTCTTCTAGTTACTGTTGTATGCACTCATATATTTTTTTCTGTTTGTCCCGGATTATATTTTTAAAGGACTTCAAGAACCAGGCATAAAATAGTTAAAATCTATTAGCTGTATGCCTGTCAAAACTGCAGTCTACTTTCAATGAAAGCATCTCATTCTATCAAAAGAGACCTATTTCCAATGGTGGAGCAACCAAACGACTCTTGATTTTATTCGAAATAGCAACCAGGTTTTGCAAGGCTCTTCTTCCTTTGTTGCATCTAACCTCCTTTTAATTTTCTTCAGAGATCTAAAATAGCGGTATATGAAAAGATGTGGGCATACATGAGCACAACAGACCCATCCGTCTTCGCTAGGACCACAGCTGAGGGTGTTGCCCGTGTCCGCAAGTCCAAGGGCAAGTTTGCCTTCCTCCTGGAATCCACCATGAATGAATACATTGAGCAGCGAAAGCCATGTGACACCATGAAAGTGGGCGGAAATCTGGATTCGAAAGGCTACGGAGTAGCCACACCAAAGGGTTCTTCATTAAGGTGGGTGGAATAATATAACAATCTAAAATGTGTTGTTATAGTATTCCACCTTCCCTGATGTCCCTGATCTAGTTCTTTTTGTGTTTTTCTGTGGACATGGTATGTTCTGTTTTCTTTTCTCCATTTCATATTTTCGATCGTCCAGGAGGTAACAGTTGCTATTAGCAAAATCCATTAAATAGTGACAATCAGTGTGTATCAGCCAAGGCCATATAAAAACCATACTCTCTCAACACTGCTTCCAAGTCTTTTTTTAAACAAAAGCCCAAGGCCTGATGTTTACACACAATGGCTTTTTAAAACAAAAATTGCAAAATTCCATTAAAAAAGGGAGAATCACATGAGAACTGCTTGTGGAATTGTGGGACTTTGAAAATGGTCTTTAAGTATTTGAAGCTCTTAATATTGCAGTACTGAAGTAAGGATAATCCTTGATTTGCAACCACAGTTGAGCTCCAAAATTTCTTTTGCTAAGACAACAGTTGTTAAGCGAGTTTTGCCCCATTTTATAAACTTCCTTGCCACAATTGCTAAGTGAATCACAGCAGTTGTTAAGTTAGTAACACAGTTGGTCAGTGAATCTGGCTTCCCCGTTGACTTTGCTTGTCAGAAGGTAGCCTTTATCTTTTTATTACAGTGTAGCTTGGTACTCATAGTTAATTGATTCTGGGAAGCACGGTGAATACCAAAAATGAATACCGAACAAATTTTTCCCATAAGGAATAATGTAGTGAATCACAAGTTAGCTGTCACCAACCAGTTCTAGCTTGGGTGTTGAGTACTAAACAAATGATGAGTACTGGGACAAAATTTTCACGTCAAAATGCATTGGGTACCAAATTTTATGAGTTTCAAAACAGCTGTGTACAAAAGGTACCACTCTACTTAGCTGCTATTGTGTATAGGTTTTGTAAAATTTTATCTTTTTAATATTGTCGACCATCCAGAGTTACCTTGGGGTAAGATGGGTGATCGGATGGATGGATGGATGGATGGATGGATGGATGGATGGATGGATGGATGGATGGACAGGTAGATAGGTAGGTGAATGGATGGATGGATTGGTAGGTAGATGGATGGATGGGTGTGTGGATGGATGGATGGATGGGTGGGTGGGTGGGTAGGTGGATGGATGGATGGATGGATAGATAGATAGATAGATAGATAGATAGATAGATAGATAGATAGATAGATAGATTTACAATAGATCTACAATACAATAGTTATAAATACATGCCAATTGCTGAATGCCAGAATTTTGAACACATGATCATGGAGATGCTGTAATAGTCAAAAGTCACTTTTTCAGTGCTAGTAGCTTTGAACAAATGGTTGTAAATCAAGGATTATCAGTATAGCATATAGATTCATCCAAGCAAAAAAAAAACAAACCAAAAACTTTTCCAAATGAGAATATTAAATATATTGCAGTGCAATCACTTTATTCTGAAGTAAATCCCAATCTCTTCAGTGTAATTTATTCTCATAAGAGTGAGCACATGAATTTGAGGTTGAGAATAAGTCCCACTGGAAAGAAAAGGAGGCTTACTTAGAACAGAACATATTTAAGATAATGCCGAACCTATTTGTTTTTATATGCAAGCTGATTTGATTTGCAGTTAAAAACAATCTCCCCTCCCTCCCTTTGATTTTTATTTAAAAAAGGAAATAATCTACAAAGCATTCTGAATAAGGGCAGCTGAAAAAGCTGTGGACAATTTCAGGGTATCAAATAAAATGAAGTATTTCTCCTATAGTTCAGCTGCAAAAAAATCCACAGTCCCTCAGTTTAATGTATGCAAAGCAAGAAAGACATGACACAATAAAATTGTTCACACAATGCAATTTTCATCCTGGCAGGACTCAAGGATACTTGTTTAAAGCAGATATGTGATATAATCCCACTGCATTAGAATAGAATAGAATAGAGTAGAATAGAATAGAATAGAATAGAATAGAATAGAATAGAATAGAATAGAATAGAATAGAATAGAATAGAATAGAATAGAATAGAATAGAATAGAATTCTTTATTGGCCAAGTGTGATTGGACACACAAGGAATTTGTCTTGGTGCATATGCTCTCAGTGTACATAAAATAAAAGATACATTTGTCAAGAATCATAAGGTACAACACTTGATAGTCATAGGGTACAAATAAGCAATCTAATCATATTAGGTAACAGTCAATCTAAATCGTAAGGATACAAGCAACAAGGTTACCATCATACAGTCGTAAGTGGGAGGAGATGGGTGATAGGAACGATGAGAAGAATAGTAGTGCAGACTTAGTAAATAGTTTGACAGTGTTGAGGGAATTATTTACTTATTAATTACTTATTGTTTATGGAAATTGCCAGATAAATTCAGATGGACTTTAAAAAGTACAAAAAGAAATATTTTAAAATAGAAGCTTCATAAAGACAGAGGCTTCCAATCCAGTCAAACGCCCACCCAGAGACTACAAATTCCTTAGTAAATCTAGAAACCATACTTTGAGGCTGTAGTGGCAATTGAAACGTTCTTCTCTTTCCTCTTCAGTCCTGGGTTTTCTTCATTCTTCCTTTTCTCAGACTTGGCCCTCCTCCTAGAAAACAAATCAGATTGCAGCTGGATCCTGGAAAATAGCCCATTTTTCTCAATGGCTTCTGCAAAATTAATAGCCTTTGAAGAAACCATATTTCTCAAGTGTATGTGATTGCTGTTGTGCTGTATAACATTGGGCCTGGCAGAGCAGAGACAGAGGAGAAGGGGAAAGCTCCTATCCCTGCTTCTGCAAAATTACAACTATGGACATTCTAGGGTAGAGGGACAGACTTTTTCTCCTCCTTGCATAGAATTGTTAATGATATGTTGGCATTTGGTGGTATGAAAGGAAGTTGTGAGTGGGTTCAGGAAATTGGAAGGAGAGAAGGGGCAGGGAGGGAGGGGAGAGAGAGAGACAGAGAGAGATCCTTGAGAATTTATTGGATGGTAAAGGGCTATTCTCCAATTTGGGTTGGCTTGGAAATATGCCTGAGCAGCTGTTCACTAGATGAGATTGCTAGGGCTCACTGCCTTAGAAGAGTGAGGAAAATCCTCAGGAACAACTCACACCCTGGTCAGCACTTCTTTATCCTCCTACCATCTGGAACAGATATAGAAGCAAAGCCAGCCACACAAAAAGGGTGAAGAACAGTTTTTATCTGTGGGCTGTCAGACTCCTGAATGCAAAATAACATCATAACTATGTGGTACGATGGACTTGCAGGGCTGACTCAATGTGTAACATGTTCACACTGGTGCAATAGGATTGGGTGTTTTGTTAATATGATTTATTGGATTAGGAATTTTCCGTCTTCACTGTGAGTTGCATTGTGTTGGGGGGGGTGTACTGAGGAAGCTCACCAATCTCGTACATCTGTTGTGCAGTGACAATAAAGATCATTATTATTATTATTATTACTTTATTCATTAAACATGAAACTCAGTCAACTGAACATTCAAAAATGCATCACAAATACCATTGACTGGTGCTAATGGTTGATACGGATTGCTGGGTATCAACCAAGTACCTTCTTAAGATGTACGATGTTCGAAGTAGCGCAGTTTTTTGCAGTTCCGCTGGTGTTATTGCAGAAAGCTTCAATTTGTTGATGTATCTTATAAAATTCTTGGACATGGTACCAAATGCCCCGATGACAATGGGTATCACTGTTACATGTTTCATCCATAGCCTTGTAGTTTCGATGGCCAGGTCATGATATCTTATGATTTTTTCCAGTTCTTCTTCTTGGATGAGAAGTGAAACATCTTAAAAAGAAAAAAGAAGGAAGTCCAGTTGCTTCCTGAAAAAGTACCTTTGGGCCAACGCTGTTCTCTTGAAACTGTCTAAGATGCTATGCTGTCCCAAAGGTGCTTTTTCAAGAGGCAACTGGACTTTCTGGTTATTCTTTGAAGATGAAGAAGCTTCTTGGATGAGAAGCGAAATGTCTTCAAAGAAAAACCAGAAAGCCCAGTTGCCTCTTGAAAAAGCACCTTTGAGACAACCATGACTGAGAAACTCCATAGATGTGTCTATGGTGCTGCCTAATACAAGTGATGCAACAAGGGACCAGCAGTGGAAGGCAAAGGAGAGGACAACTGATTGTGTTGTCTGCCCCTTCTGCCAAGCCTCTAATAAGTAAGTCTTCCACCACCCCCAGACTTCACAGCTCCCACAGTCCATCTTTTAATGGGGAGAACTGAAAATTATCACACATTGTGACTGCAGACCATCTGTTACTCTCACCTGCAACAACTTAGTACAAACAATGACAGCATAATGTATGTTTTCCCAGCTCAGTTGAAGATCTAGCAACTTCAATGATAAAGTATGCCAAGTTTGGTTAGATTTATATTTGATCAGGAGTTTTTCGGTTATGCATATTTGCCTCTTTGCAGATTCATAATTCAATATATTATGTCAATTGAAAAACAGTATTCAAAAAACCCAGAAAAATGGGTTAATGCAGTAACAAAGTTGCTTGGGTTCTGTAAATGCAACTTGGGTATCATTTGCAGTGTAGGACATGCATCATTTTCTGAATTCAAGAATAAATTGTCCATATATTTACTGAAGGTTTTGCTGTAGAACATTAAGTAGTGTAACGATTGGATCAGGTTTGGACAATTTTCCTCATTGCTTCAGGGCACAGCCATTCATTTTCTCTATTTCTCTGTAGTTTCCCTCCTCAGCTTCATAGACATTCTTCATCATCAATAATTCTGATAAAATGAAGACAAATTCTTTAGAGGAAGTAGAGAGAATTGTGAATCTCTTGGAATTTTGGTAACTGGAAGCAATGATTTAAATTATGAAGATGTATGAGAAGTTCCTAAATTCATTAAAGCTAGATTTCCAGCACAAAGCCAACGAAAACATTGTTATACATGGTAAAGTGTCAAGCAAATGCAAACACTTGGTTGATAATAATTGGTAGCTAATGGCGTAGACTCAGGATTTTTGCTGCTATGAATTGTTTTATTATTACAAAGAAAATTTCTCATGATTAAAAAAAAACAGTTTGGCTTGACGTAAGGAAGGATGTTTTTTCCCCCAAAACTATAGGATAATAAAGAGTTAGAAATATATCTTGTTTTTACTTTGAACTACCCCACTGTACTTATCATCCAGTGCCCTCTTGTGAATTGCTTCATTCTCATGAGAACAGCTCTTTAACCAGAAATAGTGTGGTTTGATAGTTTGCAGTAATTTTATAGTGAGTCATTTGCCAATTTATGAGATGGAGATTCTGCTAAGGTCATTTATTCAGCTTCGCAGTAGAGTGTCTATGATAGCCAATCTTAAGGGTAAATATCCTTGTATTCCATGGCAGGGGTGGATTCTAAATTTTTTTACTACCGGTTCTGTGGGCATGGCTTATTTTGTGGGTGTGGCTTGATGGTCATGTGACAATTCTTTAGGATTTAGCAGAGGTACTGGTCTACCAGGCTTTTAACTGCTTGCAGAGCTGTACTGGTCTACTCATTTGTTTTAGGAGGCACCGGTCTACCCATTTATTTTTGCAGGCACCAGTCTACTCATTTGTTTTTGAAGATGATCTACCACCACACTGCCTTTTAACACTGATCAGCTGTAGGGTGGCCCTTTGAAGCCTGGCAGCAAGAGTTTAAATAGTTTTTCCTTCTAGCCGATCAGCTGGGACTCAGGAGGCAGCAATAGATTGGGGGTGGGGCCAAATAAAAGGTAAGAATAATGCGGGGGGCATGGGAGGGCCCAGCTCCTGAACAAAGAGAACCGGTTTGGTGATGTCATATCATCACCTCTACTGGCTCGCCGGAACCGGGAGGAACCCACCACTGTTCCATGGGCATTCTGCATCCACTTTTGGAATTACTTCTGTATAATTTTGCTTTTTACTAAACAAATACAAAATAGTAATTTGTTTAGGTATTGTGCAGCTTGTACTGTTGTGTGTCTCCAGATTGTTTTAGTAGTCAGGTTCGTTCATTCTAATCCCAATTATTTAAGAATAAAGAAATCTGCATTGCTGTATATGGTCAGGTGGCTCTAATTGTGTGTGTGAGAGAGAGAGGAGAGAGAGAAAAAAGAGACAGACCATATTACATACAGCCAGAGGTGGTATTCAGCTGGTTCGGACTGGTTCGGGCTGCAATTTTAACTGGTTCGCCGAACCAGTAAATGCCATCTGGCAGCCAGCCTCAGGAAGAAGGTAAGATCGCGGGACAAAGAAAGAGGTGGTTGTGGGGGAGGAAGCGGGGAGATTGAATAAGGGCCGGAGCCTCTGAAGGAGGGGAAAGAGGGCAATGCATGGCAAAGGGAGAGTGGGCAGCATGCAGGAGGAGGCCTTTGACAGATTCTGAGTTTAGCCACCTCAGCCCTGAGGAGAAAATGGGTAAAAAGGCTGCAATAGGTGTAAGTTCAATTTTTTTTTACCTATCAGGTTCTGTGGGCATGGCTTGGTGGGTGTGGCTTGGTGGGGATCATGTGATTGAGTGGGAATGGCCAACTCGATGTCACTCACAGCAAAGTACCGCCCCACCAAGCCACGCCCATAGAACCGATAGTGGAAAAATTTGAATCCCGCCACTGCATACAGCTAAGATTGTTTATTTATTACTGCCAATTTAAATTGTAATTCAACAAACGTTTGGGCAAATGTGAGGAGAAAATTATTAGAAATTTTAGATGGTTTTCCCCATTGGGGCAATCTAAAATACATAACTGAAAAGTATTTCCTCTATGAATTTCTACCTATTCCTGTTCTCTCTCCCCCAGGGATGTCAAAATCATGTTGGTCATGTGACGTATTGTGACTTTTTTCCCCTTCACTAAAACGGGAGTGGGCATGTCTGTGCATCATGCATCCAGCCCGCGGGCTGCAAGTTTGACATCCCTGCTCTACCCTAATTTAAAATGGCAAAATGTCTGCTGAGCCCTCCTTACCAGTAATCTTGAGACTCTTCTACCTATTCTGAGATGAACTGGGACAAAAGTATTAGAAGAATCACAATGGAATATAGGCTTATAGATCAGCCTAATATAAATTATATGGTGCTTCCTTAATTTATGCTAAGATAGGAAAAGTTGACAAATCTTAGCTATTCGGCTCTTTTTGCTACCCGGCTCTGATGTTTTACTTAGCACCTCATACTTTATGAAATAAGAACTGGAGATTGTAGAAGTTTCATCAAATCCTTACTTGGGCTGTAAGACTCAAAAGCCTATGAAAATCAGGTGCAATGAAATTGTTGAAGGTAGTTTTAATGCCAGAATAGATCAAAAGGATGCGGTTTTCTACACAATATTCGATAAGTGCCTCCCTAATCTAACCAATCTGTTAGTGTGGTTTTAAAGACTCAACAATTAATTATGGAGGCCTGAAGACTAAGGCATATAATAGTTTGGAGTTGTTGTTCCTAAGTTCCATAAAAGGGTTATCCAGGAGAATATGGGAAGACATTAGCATTTAGAGTATATTGTTCTTTTCTTTATGTCATTGCAGTTCCTATATACTGTAGATTAAGGTCAATTGCTATTTTGATAGTGATCACCTATCATTTTTCTTGGAATTAAAGGATGCACAGCTTGAAATGAAAATGGAAGTTAGAGCCCTATGTTTCAGATAGACAGATAAAATCCATGTTTTTAACAAAAGGGAGATTTAGCTCAGAGTAAATTAGGTGCATTAGTTCATTTATTATAGAAAACCACTGCAGAGCAAATAATTTGGTATAACATCTCCAACGATTGGTAGTCACCAGAGGAGTCAATTAAGAATTAAGGGCCCTGTGTTTAAATTCATGGTGTGACCAGGTAATGCCTCGTGTTAATGCCAAGAGAGATTTGGTCATCATTATCCCCAAAACAGAACCCCATGGAAGTATTACTCCAGACAGTTTTACAATGCAAAGTTGACTAGAGATGATATAATGACATAATAGAATCAACAGATATATCAAGCAACACTTCTACGTGGGAGTTTGATATCTGCCAAGAATTTTTCTGTGAACTTTATGCAACAAGACCAATTTAATTGCTGCCTTGAAAAAAGAATGATTTTGGACTTCTGTACTGTCTGCAGTGCAACCACAAATTGATAAAGAAATTGATCAGCTGAAATTGAGAAATGCATTAGGAATATACATGATTTCTCCAGGTTTAATTAAAAACAATTTAGACAGTGATACCCAACTTTGGTCTACGTATTTACTGAAGTAGACATAGAGAGATGTGGAGATAACATTGGTGTAGGTATGCAGGGAAGATAAACATGAACTCAGTTCTGGGAAAGAGGAGCAGTTTCAGAAAAAAATCAAAACAACCATGTTGTGATTCTGTTGACATCATTGGAAACAGATCAGGCTTTTAAGATTCTACAGCCTTCCTGTAATCCCTGTGATCTTTGTTTCCAGATTGGTTTACTATTGACATACATAGTGTCAACCTTTAAGAAGGAAAGGAAAGGTCTCCCTGATAATTATCAACCTATTAAATACTATCAGTAAATTATAATGTATAACTTACAGTTAAAAGTAAAATACCCACACCGGAAATTACAGACTGAATGTAGACAGGAAATATTCCATGAAGTAGGCTTCTGGGAAGACAGAAATACAATAGAATACAATGAGCCGTGGTGGCGCAGTGGTTAGAGTCCATACTGCAGGCTACTTCTGCTGATCATTGACTGCCAGTAGTTTGGCAGATCGAATCTCACCAGGTTCAAGGTTGACTCAGCCATCCAACCTTTCGAGGTAAAATGAGGACCCAGATTGTTGGGGGCAATATACTGTCTCTGTAAACCACTTAGAGAGGGCTGTAAAACATTATGAAGCAGTATATAAGTCTAAGTGCTAGTGCTAGGATTCATGCCGAGTTCTTAAATGGAGAAATATGTAGGAAAACCTACCTTGTGCTATTTACTGATTTTAAGCAAACAGTTGATAGTATCGCAAGAAGCAAATTGTGGGAAGACTTCGGAAATCAATGATGGCTTATTTTTATCTATAAGATGTAAGACAATTCCAATCTTAAATTTAAGATGTGGAAGGTGGAAGGACAGTTCTCTGACTGAAGAACTCCTCAGTTTAAGAGAATTAAACAAGGCTGCATCTTGTCCTGCTATTATTTCATTTCTAGATAAAATTCTATAGTCATTGAACTGATAAAAACAGCCTTTCCTAAACCAAATATTGCAGGCAGGTTAAGAGCAGTGATACTCTATGCTGATAATGTAGAGGTTCTACCACAGATAACAAGAGAATTAAAGGAGGCTTTCTGAAGTTTATCTATCTTTGCAGGGGGCAGATAACTGGGTCTACAACAATTCGCTGCAGCCAACTCACCAAAGTCAACTCACCACAGACAACTCGCCGAGGGACAAGAGTTATACTAATATTGAAGAAGTAGTGGAATAGAACAGGGGTGGGTTTCAAAAATTTTAGCAAGGGGTTCTCTGCCCGGTTGCTGGGTGGGCATGGCCATGGTGGGTGTGGCCTAGTCAGCCTCCTGCATCACAGCTGGGGGGGCATTTTTGCAGAGGACCTCTGAAGGCTGGAAATGGTATCAAAGTTCCTGGTAGGACCATTTTTCGCCCTCCCCAAGTCTCCATGTGCACCTTGCACTTACCTGCAATCAAAATGGACCACATGGGGACTCCTTGGAGGGGCGGGGCGAGGTGGGCAGGGCCAGGCAGGAGTGGGATTGGGGGGTTCTCCGAACTGCACAGAATTTTAGCTAGAGGTTCTCCTGAACCCCTGCGAATCCCCAGCAGCCCACCCCTGGAATAGAATCATTAAAGACAGGTTGTCAAAGGAGGGATAAAATGAACTGTGAATGACAAAACTTAAAATATTTCTCAAGATTATTTCAAATAATTGAATTGTTGAATTGTCCCATAGCAAGTTGTCCTATGGCGGATTGGCCATGGTGAGTTGACCATGGCAAGTTGGCTGCAGCGACTTGTCCCATTCCTGATACACTGCAAAACAAACAAACAATGCCCCTCCTCCAAAGATTGAGCATGTAGTCTTGTTTGAAACCTTTTGAGATTATTTTTCATTTAAGTCAGAATCATAAAGCTGAGTCTACCTAGAAGCATAAACAGGAGGATAATATCATGCTCACAAGTGTTTTACTTCATTTTGGTTTCAACAGTTTTATTTCTATGAACTCATCTATAAAATGTTTATGTACTTTAACCTAGACCAGTGATGGCGAACCTTTTACTTACCGGGTGCCGAACAGGAACGTGCTTCGCACTCTGCACGCACTCATGTGCCATCTGCAGTAATGTGCGGCTCCTCCCCATGTGCTGCACATCCAACCACACCATCTGCGCATGTGCACAGCTTTTGCGCGTGCAATGCACACGTGCAAATTCTGTCTGCGCATGTTCAGGGGAGCTCCGAACACCAGCTGGGTCCCCTGAATTGCGCAATGTGCACCAGAGGCACGTGGATGTGCATTTTCAGGTGAGCTTGGCGACGGTTCGCATGCCTGGAAAAATTGCTCTGCATGCCACTTCCAGCACGCGTGCCATAGGTTCACCAACACGGACCTAGACTCTGTAAAATTGTATACTGGTGTCATTGACCAGTATCATAATAAAGGTAATTAATTTTTTTGATATTGAGCAGCTGTTACTATAGGTACTGTGTATGTTAATCATGCACATACATAGCACAAACCCATGAAATCATTAGGTCCAATGGTATACCTATCATTAGGCAACTATTAGACAGAATTAGAGCAGTCAGGCATATTACCTTTTTATCATTGCCAATACAAAATATTATTTAAATTTACAGGTAGTCCTCATTTAGCAACCACAATTGAGACTAGCAACTCAGTTGTTGAGCAAAGCTGTTGCTAAGTGAAACGGAGACTGGGCTTATGATGTTACTTCAACTTTTTTAAAAAAATAGTTTTTATTAAGCATTTTTACTTTTAAAATCAGGAAAAAAGGACAAAAACACAGTAAAAAACAAGACAAACATAACAATATATACCGTATTTTCCAGGGTATAAGACGACTTTCTAACATGCAAAAATCTTCTCAAAAGTTGGGGGTCATCTTATAAGCCGGGTGTCGGTCTCCTGTAACCAGGCAGACCAGCCCGAAAGGCTTTGATGAGCCTTAAATGGCTCTAAGGAGCCAAGCTGAATTGCCTGCTGAGTTGCCGCTAATCAGCTGAGTTACACGCAAGCCCTGTGTAAAAGGGAAAAACTTCCCTTTTACACAACACTGGTGCAGCTGGGATCGCCAGACCTTGGATGGCCAAGCCCCGTTTAAAAGGGAAAAACGTCCTTTTACACCACGCTGGCCATCCCAGCTGCTAATTTTTGCCTGCTAATTGGTACGTAGCAAAAATCCCCCCCCCCTCCAGCTTGCTTACCTTAGCTGCTAGCCGCAACGCTTGCCTTGCCTTGCCTGCAATCCATTGCATCAGCAAGCAACTAAATTTCCCTGCCTGCAATCAAGCAGGCAGGGAGTTATGGACTTCAACTCCCAGAATTACTCAGCCAGCAAAGCAAAGCTGGCTGAGGAATTCTGGGAGTTGAAGTCTACAAGTCTTAAAGTTGCCAAAGTTGCAGACCCCTGTTCTATTGGGGTCTGTTCTTTTTCCCCTTTGGGAGCTTTAAAAAAAATAGTTAATTGGGGGGGGGGGTTAGTTGTTCTTTTTTAAACCTAGCCATTTAAAGGCTAGATCTAAGTTTTAGGCTAGAAAGTTTTAAATTTAGCTTTCATATAAAAATAAAAATAAAATAATATTTGTGCAGCTTTCTGAGATTTAGTGTATTTCTGTAGTATTTCACGCTAACTACACAAACGCACAAAATCTCACAAAGCTGTATGTGGAATTTTGTGTGTGTAAAGTGTGAAAGTTGTTTTTTTGGGCTTTTTGTGGCTGTGTGAGGTCCCTGCTTGTTGCCATTTTGGGTCTAGCATAGCTGCTTTTACATTGTGGGTGAGCCAGTTGATGTTTTTTAATTTTTATTTGGTGTGCATTGGAAGAGAGGTTGTCTTATACAGCAAGTATAGCCCAAACCCTATATTTTTACAGGAAAAGTCAGGGGTCGTCTTATACGCCCAGTCGTCTTATACGCCGGAAAATATGGTACTATTTTTACAGCCTTCTGCATCAGCATGTATATTCTGCTTTTATATTCAACTCTCTACTTTATCTTTCTGTCTTTTATAACAACTTTGATAACTCTTATAACCACACTAAATACATATATTTATATTATACTTATTTACGTAGTCAGTGATTTAACATTAACAATAGTTAATAGCTCTTGGTTTTTATTTAATAAATATTAAATTAAATTTCTTATTTTGGTTTCTGTTTTCTAGCCACTCATACGTTTTACTCCACACTTTATAGTAATCCGAATCTTCTCTTTCCTTTATTTCCATAGTCATTTTATCAATTTCTATGCATTCAAGAATTTTTCTAATCACTATTTCCTCTGATGATATGTTAATCTGTTTCCACCATTGTGCAAGGGTAATCCTAGCTGCCGTTAATATGTGCAGTATTATATATTGCAAATTCTTCTCTATTTTGGGGTCTATTATTCCTAATAGGAACAGCTCTGGTTTAAATTCTATCTTTTGTAGTGTAATTTCTTCCAACCATCTTTTAATTTTACACCAGAATTTTTTTTACATTGGGTGACATCCACCACATGTGGTAGTATGTTCCTAATTTACTTCAACTTTGCTTTACAAACTTGCAAAGGTCATAAATGTGAGGATTGTTTGCAAAGTTATTGTTTCATCACAATATAGAATAATACTGTTGGAAGGGTCCTTGGAGGTCTTCTAATCCAACTCCCTGCTTAAGCAGGGGACCCTGTACTATTTTAAACAAATGGCTGTCCAATCTCTTCTTAAAAGTCTCCAGTGTTGGAGTACCCATTACTTCTGAAGGCAGGCTGTTCCATTGGTTGATTGTTCTTACTGTCAGGAAATTTCTTTTTAGTTCTAGGTGGCTTCTCTCTTTGTTCAATTTCCTTCCAAGACAAGAAGCATGTCTTGCATTCTGGTCCTCTGGAAAATAGGTTGCCTCCCCCTCTTCTTTGTGGCAGCCCCTCAAACATTGGAGTACTGCTAACATGTCACCCCAGTTCTTCTTTTCACTAGACTAGACCTACCCAATTCCTGCAACCTTATTCATGTTTTAGCCTTCGCGCCCCCCCCAATCATCTTTGTTGCTCTTCTCTGCACTCTTTCCAGAATCTCAATACCTTTTTTATATTGCGATGACCAAAATTGGATGCTGTATTCCACATGTGGTTTTACCAAGGCATCATAAAGTGGTAGTAGCACTTCTCATGATCTTGATAAGATCCCTCTGTTAATGCAGCCTAGGATTCATCATAACATCATCATTCCAGTTGTTGTATGAGTCACTAAACAAGAATTACCTGTATGTTCAAAATATAGAAAGAAAATAGCACTTTACATGCATAGAGAAATAAAAGCAGGTGCAATTTCTGTGTTCATTCCATGGCACAAAACTTGTTTGCCTCTTGGCAGAAGGTATAAAATGCAATTATATCTATGGCAATTACTACCCTTGCAGGAATTGTAATATACCTTTCAGTCCTAAGGGTGAAAATGTGAAGAGATAAGTGCTTCAAAATCTTTTTATTCTATTGTGAAGTTTCAAGTATATTATTTATCCATTATAGGATGTTAGCAGAAATTGCATAATGTAGATATTTGGGGGAATATTCAATAATGCCAGCCTATTAGGCTCCAGTGTGATGTTTTATGTAATTGGGTATATATTTCCATATAGCGATAAGCAACATGGTATCTTGGAAGATTATTAGATCAAAAGTATCTTGGACATACAAGTTTGGAATAGACTGCCAAAATAGTAGCGGCCAACACTAATAACAGAGTTGGAAGGGATCTTGGAGGTCTTCTAGTCCAACCCTCTGCTAAAGCAGGAAACACTATACTATTTCAGACAATTAGTTGTCCAATCTCTTCTTTAGAACCTCCAGTTCTGTATCTTCTACAACTTCTGGAGGCAAGTTGTTCCACTAATTAATTGTTCTAACTGTCAGGAAATTTCTCCTTAGTTCTAGGTTGGTTCTCTCCTTGATTAGTCTCCCTCCATTGCTCCTTGTCCTGTGCTTTGGAAAATAGGTGCTGTTCTTCATGGTAACCCCTCAGATATTGGAACTGTACTATCATGTCACTTTAGTCCTTTTCATTAAACTAGACATACCAATTCCTGCAACTATTCTTCATATGTTTTAGCCTCCAGGCCCCTAATAACCTTTGTTGCTTTTCTCTATGCTCTTTCTAGAATCTCAACATCTTTTTTTATATTGTGACAGCCAAAACTGGATGCAATATTCCAAGTGTGGCCTTACCAAGGGATTATAAAGTGGTATTAACACTTCATGTGATCTTGACTCTATCTCTCTGTTAATGCAATTTAGGACTGTGTTGGCTTTTTTGGCAGCTGCAGCACACACCACTGGCTCAGTGATGGGTTTCAAAAAAATTTGCTACCAGTTCTGTGGGTGTGGCTTAGTGGAAGGATACTGTAAAATCTCAATTCCCTCCCCACTCCAGGGGAAGGATACTGCAAAATCCCCATTTCCTTCCAATCAGCTTGGACTTGGGAGGCAAAGACTAGATGGGGGTGGGGCCAGTTAGAATTTTGACTACCGGTTCTCTGAACTACTCAAAATTTCCGCTACTGGTTCTCCAGAACTGGTCAGAATCTGCTGAAACTCACCTCTGCACTGGCTCATCTTTAACTGATTGTCCCTAGGACTCCAAGTTCTAACCGGTTCAGACTGGTTCGCCCGAACCGGTAGCAGAAATCACGGGTGGGCCTGCCCACCCGCCCCAGCTCTATGCCATCCTATTTAGGCACATTTTTGAGGCTGGGCACATGCCCAGAAAGTGCATGTGTGAGCAAAGCACATGCACAAAAGGCTGGGCGCATGTGTGGAAGGTAGGTGCATGTGCGAACTGGAGGGCATGCGCGCCTGAAGCGAGCCGGTGCAGCAAACTGGTAGTAACTTAATATGAAACCCACCACTGACTCTAGGTATGTAGAAGATGCCTAACATGAATTAGAGAAATATAGAATGACTCTGATAGGCTATGAGTTCTTGGGAAATGATCAGACTAGTCAACAGACATAACTTCTTATGATTTTTTCCCCTTTAATCATAACAGAGATTTCTAAATGAAAGTTTCTTACTACCTTTTCATGCATGGAAATCTAATTATGTAGCTTCCAGACGGTTTAGAGAAATCATCAGCTCTTTAGATTTCCCCCTAATCTTTTATCTCTTTATACAGCTTTTGCTATAACAAGTTTGAACGGCAATAAGGCTATACATGATTTACAGTTTACTTTCAGTATTTCTATTTCTATACCTGTAAGCAAAAGCCTCTATGTTTGACAGATTCTGAATCATTATGTGTATAATGTGGTTATTTCTACAATAATCTCTCCTCTTAGGGTTAAGTAAGAGCATTATTATCATTGACTAGCGTCTCTCAAGCCTGTAGGAGGTTGTCTTCTGTGATTCTACAGTACAAAGCTGCTGAATTCATCATGGCTCACAACCTTCTCCAAGCTAAATTTACTGCACCTGTGTATGGTTTGCCAATTCCACAGTGGCAGATAGGACAGCACTCCAGATAGTTAATGTCATTGCCCAGAGGATCATTGGTTGCCCTCTCCCCTCTTTGGAAGAGCTTTATAGCTCCCGCTGCCTTAAGAAAGTTCAAAACATTCTTAAAGATCCATCTCATCCTGGGCATCTTTTTTTTTTTTTGAACTATTACCATCTGGCAGCCGGTACAGGATAATAAAAACAAGGACAAATAGGCTTTTATCCCAGAGCAGTAACTATATTGAATTCTACTGTATAGTGTAACACTAATGCAATATCAGGGTTTTTCAATTCAATTGTATAGAATGTGAAGGATGTGTTTGTTTGTTTGTTTTTTAATTTGATTTATATGCCGCCCTTCTTCGGAGACTGAGGGCGGCTTACAATGCGTTAAGCAATAGCCTTCATACTTTTGTATATTTTATACAAAGTCAGCTTATTGCCCCCACAAACTGGGTCCTCAATTTACCTACCTTGGAAAGGATGGAAGGCTGAGTCAACCTTGAGCCTGGTGAGATTCGAACTTACAGTAATTGCAGATGGCTGGAGTTAATCACACTGCACAATGCATTAGTCTGCTGAGCTATCCAGGCTCATTGTTTTATTTTTATAGTTATAATGTACACTGAATATGGCATTTAACTTCATTGTACGAGGTGCAGTGATAATAAAGTAAACTAAATAAAACCATCTCTTTTTCCCATCAATGCTTCTGCCAGCTTTTAGTTCCTCTACCTTGAGAACATTTCTGTTTGTGTATATGGCTTATCTTCTTAGGCTAGTTCCCTGTTAGTGCTTATCACAGTACCTGAACAGTGATTGTGTAACTGGACAGTGTTCTACTTGCATTGGGAGATGTCTTTCCTCATGGAAGAGCTGTGGTGACGCAGTGGTTAGAAAACTGTATTGCAGGCTAATTCTGCTAATCACCTGCAGTTCAATTCTCTCTGGTTCAAGATTGACTCTGCCTTCCATCTTTCCGAGGTCTGTAAAATTTGGGCCCAGATTGTTGAGGGGAATTTGCTGACTCTGTAAACCACTTAGAGAGGACTATGAAGCACTGTGAAGCGATATATAAATCTAAGTGTTATAGCTAAAACTGAAGAGGCAAGACAAAAGAGATCCACTTTCATCTGTCCAGACCCAGGGGAATAGTTTGACCGTTGATAGAGTATGATTCAACTAATAATATCTGGTTTGGACTAGGGACAGATGGAATGATCTTGACTTTTGCCTGTGCGATTATATAATTGGTGTGAATTTTTCCACCTTCTATGACAAAGTTCTGTAAAATTAGGGTGGCTGTACAGGTAATCCTCCAGTTATGACTGTAATGGAGCCTAGTCATTAAGTGAGGTGCACATGTGATCACCTTGCTTAATGATTCCTGTCCCGGTTTCACTGGTGCAGTCATTAAGCAACCGTGCTGGTCATGAAGTGAAGCATGGGATGCCTTGGGGAGGAGCCTCCTTAAAAAGCATTCCAAAAGATCGTGAGAAAAATCACCTGCTTGCAGAACGGCATGAAAGCCAAGCCTCCTGTCAGCTGATCACCTGTGTCAGAAGCTGCAGAAAAAAAAGAAAGAAAGGTAAGTGGGGTGCTTCTGGGCCCTGGAACTGGCTGAGGAGCAGGTGGAATCCTGCAGGTTGCAACATCTTCACATGTACTAGTAGCCTCTACAGCCACCCTGAGGTTACCTTGTGTGGCTGAGTTGTCTGGGCTGAGAGCAGACCCATGGCTTCTGGGGACTTAGTTGGAAAGAAGCAGACCCAAAGATTTAGAGGACCCATTGGCCAGATGGGGGGGGAGATAAGTAGGGGGAGGGCACTACAGCACCCTTGCAATCAGTCCTGGGGCGAATGACTGTTGGGGTGCTGCAGCTGCCATGAACTTTGAAACAGGGTTATAAGCTTTTGAGAGGTCCAGCATAAGTTTGAACAGTTGATAATTGAATATTCATAAGGCGAGGACTACCTGTACATTTCTACCTAGTAACTGAATAATATTTCTAAATTTATACTGTGTTTCTCCGAAAATAAGACCCAGTCTTATATTTTTTTTAACCCAGAAATAAGCACTTGGCCTTATTTTCAGGGGAAGTCTTATTATTTTGGGGTGCATGGAGCAAGGTGAGGTTCCTCTTGCTGTCCTATCTGATTTCCACCTGTGTCTCCCTAACCCTAACCCGAGGAAATGGCAGGGACCAGCTGCGCATGCGCTTAAATATTTTTGGGGAGGGCTTATTTTAGCACATGTGCTCAAAAGTCTGATTGGACTTTTGAGCACATGTGCTCAATTATCCGGGGTGCTCCATTATCCGGGGTGGTCTTATTTTCGGGGAAAAAGGGTATTTAGAAATCTGGTTAAAGCATGTTTGTGAAAATGCAGTGCTAACTGATTTGACATATATTGTCCAGAACAAAATTGTTCATTGCTGATAGTAAAAGAAATTCCAGATTACTTATTAAAGTCTTAGTCAAACAGAGCTCAGTGAACTGTTGCTAATGCAATGCAATAAGGTGTCGGTGCATTATAAGGATAGCATATTTATTTTGCCACTATGCTCAGTGAGAAAAACCGCATGAAGTTTCCCCAACATTTCAATTCAAGGAAACAGGGCCATCTTTTCTGATTGGTTCTGTGCAAGGAGGATGAATGAATATGGATTCTAGATCAGTGTTTCTTAATCTCAGCAACTATAAAATGCAGGGATTACAAATCCCAGAATTCCCTGGCCAGGTGACTAGCCAGGAAGTACTAGGAGTTGAAGTCCATATATCTTAAAGATGTTAAGATTAAGCAACAATGTTCTAGATTACAAAATACAGTTAAGCAGGATTTTTTTTTTCTGGGGAGAAAAAAACTTAACAGATCTCTGTTTGAAGAAAATATCAGATACATGATTATTTTTTGGTAGAAGTTTTTAAAAAGCTTTCTATATAGACCATGTTAAATGTTGACTGAGGAAAAAAACTGACCAGAATTTATTTATTTTATCTCTTCAATTGCATCTTCATAGCTATTAAAAAGCAGTGTGAAATGAATGTGTTTTTTACATGGCCTGCTATATGTAATAAGGAATGCAATGTGGTTAGATTGTTTAACCAGTTTAAGCTTAATTGCAGAATAGACCTGCTTAAAATTCTCATTTATTTTTCCATTACCTTTTATTTTCATTATTTTCTTTATTTGCTGTGAAATTGTTTATGGATATGGCTAATCAGCTACTAAATAACCCTCTCATAAATAGCTTTAAAAAAAAAAACTACCAGTGTCACAAGCCAGTTGCAAATTATTTCTTTAAAATTAAAACTTTTTTTCTTCCAATAGTTAAAGATGAAATTTGGCCAAGATGAACATGGCTTTTTTAATATGCATGTTTTATTCAAAGGGAAATTGCTATGTCCAACAAATGTTTCCAATTATAAATTGATACAGTACATTACTAAATACTCAGGGAACTGATTTAATTGAAGATTCTATCCGTTTTTGTTTCCCTTTTGCTGCCCCTTTTATTCAGCATCCAGAAAATATTTTTTCCATCCAGAATTTTAACAGGAAGAGACCTTAATGTGACAACACTAATCATTTTTTCAGAAGGGGTCTGAATTTACATCCTCTCACCTAGTATACTACCTGAGTAACAGAGCAAATAAGTTTATCCATAAGACAGGTGCATGCAGTAACTTGTAGGAGGCTTACATCCAATAAACTATACTGTTTGCAGATTTTTCAATCGGTGATCTTTTTCAATATCTAAACAGAATGTTAAATTCAGTATGAAGTTCTTTTCAGTAGGAGTCCCCAATCACGGGACTGCCTGCTTATTAATAAATGATAATTTAGAATATATTTCAGACTAATATCCCATAAGACTTTTGTGGTAACCATCTTTGTTATCCTCCTTTTAATTTCCAGTGGTTAATATACCAATTTAAAAAGGATATAAATATCTTACCAATCAGTGTTCCAGAACAAAAATAATATATGAAATAACTTCTGTGTCATATGAAACAAACTTGTTCTATAAATACCATAACTACGTGACCCTATCTGATTTCTTGGGGGGGAAAACACATAAATGTCCAATAATTCAAAACTATAACATGGAATCAAAATCATTTTGCATGTATGCGTCTCATTTCTATAGATTTAAAACTGAATTAGTAACAATTTTAAAATCCATAGAAATGCTAACATAGATGCAAAATGGTCTTGGACACTTCACTTCACTTCACTTCACACATGGCCCTCTGTACTTTTGAAGATGTAATTTAATGGATGCCAACAGCAATTATAAATTAGTATATGTTCATTGAAGACTACAGTGTGGTAGCCTAGGGGTGGAACTCTTGCCTCACAATTAGGAGGCTGTGAGTTTAATCCTAGGTAGCAGCAGATATTTCTCTCTCTGGGCACAAAGAGAAAATACCTGCTGTGAACTTGATGTAGGCATCAGGAAGGGCATCTGGCCAGTAAATGCTCAGCTCCATTCAGTCGCCCTGACTCCACCCTGATTCAAGGGATTACAGGATCATTAAAAGAAAAAAATATATATGTTTATTTAAAAATCAAGTATATCATTAGACATGTATCCAGTCTAGGGTTGTCTCGTGGGGTTGAGACAACCCCACAAGACAACCAGTCTCGTGGGGTTGGGATGGATGTGGCCAGCTTGACATCACTTATGTCGGAGGCACTTGTGGTGGCCCGGACAGGGCTGGGGGGATCCATTGTCTCCAGCCTGCCTGCCGGCTTGCTTGCTTTCCTTCCTTCCTTCCTTCCTTCCTTCCTTCCTTCCTTCCTTCCTTCCTTCCTTCCTTCCTTCCTTCCTTCCTTCTCCTTTCTTCTCCCTTCCCCTTTCCTTCTTTTTCCTTCCTTGCTCTCTTCCCATCTTCTTTTTCTTTGTCTTTCCTCTCTCTTCTTGGATGCTCAAATGCAAAAGGGAAACATTTCTCCTTTTAGATTGGTTTGCTTTTAGTTTGTTTTGCTAGCCCTCTGCCAACAAAAATGGAGCCTGGGCCCCATTTTTGGCTGAGATGGCCTCCTGCAGACCTCTGCCAGTGAGAACAGAGCCCGGGGCAGGGGGGTTGTGTGTAGCCACCCCAGATCCCATTTTTAGCCGTGACACCCTCCTACAGCTCTCTGCAGTGAGAATGGAGCCCCCGAGCTCCATTTTCATGGCAGAGGCACCACAGGCCAGTCCTTTGCTGTTTCCAGGGCGGCCCTACAGGCCAGATCTAAGCAACCTGTGGGCCGGATGCGACCATTTGGCCTTGAGTTTGACACCTCTGCTCTACACTTTTGATGCTACATAGCATGTCCCCAATTTTATATTTATATTACTCCTCTTAAGGTGGCAGACTGTAAGAGGACATCAAATGAACTTCTTGACATTTATACCCTTATTTAACATTCCACTGCATTACATTCAAAGCACCCCTTAGACAGTGTTTTTCAGCTTTTGCAATTTTAAGGCTGAATGTTGCTGGGAAATTATGGGACTTGGAAGTCCACATATATGAATATTGCCAAGGTTGTCAAACACTATTTTGGATTAGTGTAAGCAAAATTCAGATTCCTAACCAAAGGAAATCACTAAATTAAAAAAAAAAAGACTTCTCTTTTGCAGAATTTTCATTATTCTCTGTGATCACTGATCTATGAACGTACTGACTTGATTGTGGATGCCGTCCACATTAGATTTCATTTTTAAAAGAAAAAATATAGCAATATAGAATAGGGTGTTGGGGTTTATTTTAAGTATAATAGAAAGAAAAAGATTGATATCTGAAATTTTTACCACAGAATAGCACTTCAGTGGGAATACTGGACGGATTAAGTGAAAGTTGCTAGAATTAAAAGTACTGTCATCCAAACATTTAATTGGAATCCATAATGTCCTTCATTTAGAAGCAATGAATTCTGGGATGAAAAGAACCAAATAAGGAATTTCAGTCCAGTTTTTCTCTTTCTCCTTTCTCTTTGGATCACATACCTTAATCAGATCCATTGGATGAAACAAAGCTCAGCCAGAGGTTTTCTCCTTAAATTACTCAGTTATCATTAATACAGCATCCTACAAACTGACCTGTTGAGTTCAAAGGGTGAATAATTCAATAAGTTGTACGTTGTTACTATTTTCTCACACGTCCAAAGCCATGCAACTTTGAATCTGGTGCCCAGTTCTTCTCTTGGGAAATAAACTTTACGATAACCATCTTTCCCTAGGACTTATCATTACAATAATACCTACTCCAAATCATTGCTGATGATTTGTATTTTATTTACCTCATGTTTCTCCACTCTGATATTCCCAAATGGGTTATAAAATGGGTTATAAAAACTCAGAATTCCTTGGCAGCAGAATGCAACCCCTGAAGAGGCACAAAGCTGGAAACCTTAAGGCCAGATTTACCAGACCCTCAGTAGTTCTGCCCACCTTCAGCCTACCTCAATGTCTTATCTTGGTTTGTCATTCTGCCCTTAAAGATGAAGCTGGGTTATAAACAGCCATGCCGGTTGAGAATTCTGGGATGAAATTCCTAATGGAAAACACTAGGCCAAGGAACAAATGTTCCATAACAGAACATAATAATAAGTAGTTTAATAACTCTCTGTTCATTAGTTCATTCAAAATTAAACCTATTTTAAGTCACATTGAGCGATGTGAATGCTTAAACTTTTTTTTACACTGGAAGCTATGATATAAAATTTTCCGGATATTTGCTTCCTATGTAATTTTAGCAATAGATAGGATGCATATGCCTGGCTACAATAAAATAAAATAAACTCAGCTGCTAGTACAAAAGCAGGCAATTCCAGTTTGATGGCATTTAACAAATTTAACGTTTAATGTAACAATAAAGGCTCTTAACTGCTTCCTAAGAAATTGAAAAGAAACCCAGATCGCATCAGAGAAGATAATTTGACCTTTTCTTACAAATTGCACACAGACACACAAACAGACACACATATTCAGATTAAATACTGAATGTGTGTGTGTGTGTGTGTGTGTGTGTGTTTTCAAATTGGATATTTGTTCTTGAGTTAATTACCGTATTGGAAAAACATGATCAAATAGTTTTGTTAGAGTGCTCAACCATCAAGTTGTTGTTTTTTTTTTAAATGCCCGAAATGCATATTCCCCTCCACAAATTTGCTTTCTTTCTTTCTTTTTTACAGGAATCTTGCGACATACGAATGAGAGGTTTATTTAGTTGCATAGATAAAAGCTTTTTTTAAAATCCTCATTTTTCTTCTAACATCTTTAACAGCTATGCAGTTTCTTACAAGATATGTTTTATCGTTTCAAGAAATGCTGTTAACCTGGCAGTTTTAAAACTGAATGAACAAGGCCTCTTGGACAAATTGAAAAACAAATGGTGGTACGACAAAGGAGAGTGTGGCAGCGGGGGAGGTGACTCCAAGGTTAGCCTCAATGTCACCAAAGCGGGTAAAAAGAACTGTTGCGTAATTGGCGCGTCTGCTGTGGTTCCTCCTTCCTGCTCTCCAGACCCAACGGTGTCCTGTGGCACTGCAAATACATTGCCAACCAGTATCCAGATGTATGCAATTACTGTCAAAGCAAAAATATTTGCATCCTAATCAGATTTCTTTTTGACCAAGGCCAGCTGGTTCGTCTTGAAGTCCAAATTGGAGTTTTTCTTGTCATTTTGGCAATTGCTCAAGAAATTCACTTTAAAAAAAAAAAGAAAAGTGAACCATTCAGGAATAATATCTATCTCCAAAGAAAGTTTCCTGAACCAGAAGATAGAGAAATGCTGATAAGTTAACATGTGGCAGAGTTTTAAATAATTAGTTTTACCATAAAGGGCTATAGGCTTAATCTCACCCTGAATTCCTTAAAGGAAATAAATCCTTTTCATCATGTATCTTTCATTTTTCTTGCCCTAGTGAAATTCTTCGTTAGGACAGATTTGCAGAATGCTGGTTTGAAAGTAGGCTTATTGGAGTTTCTTCAAAAAAAAAAAAAAAAGTTGAGATGGATAATCCTACTCTACTATTCGGTTGAGAAGAGAATATCTGCAACTCAAGGTTGAACTGTGGACCTCTTGATGTTTTCCGAGCTGGTTGTTTGCTTGAAGACATTTCATTACCCAACTAGATAACACCATCAGCGTTAATGAGTATGGGGTTTGCAGTCTGTTTATTTATAGTACACTCCTGTCAAAACTGGTAGGACAAGTTACAGGCAACAGGTATCCTTTTCTTAAAATGAAAACAGAATTTTTGTCGCTAAGCAATGCAGTCCATAAAGTATGACATAATGTGAATGCACTGCTTAAATTCCAGCATTTTTGATTACTGACATATAAGAGAATTACTGCAGGATGTTAAGCGAGGATGTCCCGTGGCTGCCTCTTGCTATTTTCTGCAAGTTTCCCTATTGACTTTGCTTATTGGAAGCTTCCTATAAGCTTTACCAGCTGGCAAAGGAGGTCCCAAGTGACAATTATATGACCATAAGACATTGAGATGTTATAATCACGAGCGGGACACCAAGCATTCAGATCATGATTATCTGATCATGGGGATGCTATCAGGGCTGTAAGTACAAAGACAAGTTGCAAGTACCACTCATTCAGCACCATTGTACGTTTGAATAGTCAGTGAAACAGGTGATTATTAAGCAAGGACTACCTGTAGAAACCCTGTAGTCACTCACTCTGATAATGTTATCTAGAAAGGTAATGACACTTCTGCAAGCCCAGAGAACACCAAGAACTCCACAATTCAAGTTATCCTCTTGAGTGCTACAGTTCAGGGGTCTCCAACCTTGGCAACTTTAAGACTTGTGGACTTCAATTCCCAGAGTTATCTGGAGAGAGAATTCCCAGAATTCTGGGAGTTGAAGTCCACAAGTCTTAAAGTTGCCAAAGTTGGAGACCCCTGCTATAGTTGACACATACTGCAGATTGTATAATTCATTTCATCAAGTCACAATGTTCTCCTGTTGAGTACAAGAAAAGACAGTCAACAATGTTATAGTTATGTAGCTGATACTTCCTTTTGTAATACATTATTCAGAAACACCTCATGAAGCTAATTATTTCAGAAATGGATAAGGCTAATATGTACTCTGTGCCCCTTTAATTCAGTTAACTTAATGGCTGGTGGGTTTACGTACAGATGATTGATTGTGTTCATATATCATCAGAGGCATCAGCAGCTAACCACAATGATGCCAAAATGACAAACTGTATGCTGTGGCATCACAATGCAGACTCCACTCTTTACACGCTTGCACAATGCAAATATGGAAGGGATAAACTTTATATGACACATATCACCTGTTATCTTTGTTCTGAGACTATGCATAATACGTTGACCCAAGTCAGGTGAAAACAGATATACCATCTATGACATGCTAATATTAGCTGTTAACGTTGGTTAGATTTTGTTGGTGTGTTGTGTTGTGTTAGTATTTTTAAACACAATTTGGTTCATAGAAGGTTCAATGTATTATGCAAATTCAGAAAAAAGAAATTATTGACATTTGATTTCCAAAGTTTCTTTTAAAAATTAACTCTAGCCCTTAAAACACTTTGAACATCTAAAATGAAAAAGTTATGGTTCCCAACACGAATGTTGCATGAACACACTTCTCCTTGGTATCATTTCAACAGCTTTGTACATTTATAATTCAGATTATTATTTTTTTTACTTTACTGAATAAGCAGATCTTTACATGATATTATTACAATTACTGATATTAGTGGTCATTGAATTCAGAAACAAATCATAGTCTCATTTTAAAATATTGTCAATTGCTTAAAGCGGCTTAATTACTGAAATATTAAATTTCAGCAACAAGCTACTAGTGTAAGAAATTAAGATAGATAGTAACCAAGTTAGGCGTCTTGTACAAACCATCCCACATATCCTAGATTCTGAAAAACGTAACGATTGAGGCTGAGGCAATAATTACATATTGTGAGTCTAAGCACTTTTATTCAGCTGTTGATCCCATTGAATTCAATAGAACGTATTTCACATAAAGTCTGTTTTGGCTTGCAGCCTAAACTGTTCAGCTGACAATTTAGGGGTAGACTTCTGTTGAGGTTAATAGCTAGGCATCCATTTATATTTAAAAAAAAGAAACAAAAGCAGGAAAATTTTCAAACTATCTGACAATCCATTAACACGTATTAAGGATTATTGAAGCCAATAGTTTTGGGTTTACAGTAATTGCAGACAACTTATTTAAAACTTCACCCAGCAGGACGCGCCCATTACTTGAAGCGATGGAGCAGGTCCCACTGGTATAGCTGTCTCTGACCCTAGGCCTTCTCTGTACATGGTGTAACCGCCACTGTGGCCTGTGCTCCATCACTTTGCCATGCGATTCTATGTAGTTTTGCTTGAATAACATAAAATAACATATATAATGTTATTTATGTTATTTTCCACGTGAAGAACTCCTGTAAACCTTGCCGTTTTGAAACTCAGTGAGGCAGGCGTCTTAGACAAGCTGAAAAACAAATGGTGGTACGATAAAGGTGAATGTGGACCGAAGGATTCTGGAAGTAAGGTCAGTTGCTGAAGTTTGGGGCCTATTGTTGTGTTCACGAGGGAGTTATTGGTCATTTAGGAATGGAAATAAGTCAGCTATTGGAAGAACCATCATGTTGAAGAGGTTAATTTTGTCTCCGCTCCTGTGGAACAAAATTATACTCCACTAATACTGCTGTAAAGCCACTGATCCACATTTCAACTCCACTTATACATATCTGCAAAAGTCACATTCCTCAAGACAGCGCACAGTCATATACATATACAGACCCATACACAAACACAAACACACACACACACACACACACACAGAGAGAGAGAGAGAGAGAGAGAGAGAGAACACATAGCCAAAAGCTTTTTCCATCAATAATAAATCATTTCAATTTTCATTTGCCCAAAGTGTTTTCTATGTCATTCCATATTCTGGATTTGTAGACATGGAACACCTAGACTCAGAATGATCCTGTGGAATGATTTGGAATATTTCTATGAGATCTGAAGATAATCTTATTTAATATGTGCCATTTTCTCACTACACAGTGCCAGAGTTCCATTGTAACACTGTTATAGAGCTGACTGTTCCTCTACAGCAGGGAGGCTCAAACTCACATAGTCATGTGACATATCACAACTTTTTCCCCCTTCACTAAACTGGATGTGTGCATGGTCAGAGAGTGACACATCTGGTCCGCGGGCCATGAGTTTGACATCCCTGCTCTAGAGCAACTGATAGCTCAGAAATTAATTCCCCACATTTTTAAAAAAACAAATTAAAGCCTGCCCTTATTTATTTATTTATTTTTTTGGTAACACTTGAAAACCTAAGATTATAAAGTTACGTATTCAACATGAATGTCACAATGTAGACACTGTGATCTCATCAATTCTGCAATCTATAATTCAGATAAGACTTACTGTATTTAATAATGTACTTTTACATTGTATTGCTATAATAACGGACTTTAAAGGTCATTAAGATCAGTCCACTTACTCTCATTTTAAATATTAAAATGAGTAAAATATTGCTTGTTAGTTAAAGCGAGATCTACTAAGTTGCTTAACTAACAATACACACTATAGTGTCAAACCCAAAACAACTTGTTAGCCAAAGAATTAAGGTAGACAGTCACTCATTTAAAATGCTGTACTTTGCTATCCCAAATATCTGTGTCACCCATACCAAAATGAACAATGAATTGTAACAATATCAGTTCACAATATGAAAATAATACAATGGCTAAAAATACACCGTTAACACTACACTAAAGCTGCTACACCCATGTTTAGAACTCAAAACTGGTAAAATTGTGAAGCACCAAACAAAGAATTTTTTTTTAAAAAAAAAAGCACAGTCATGGAAAAAAACCATATTCTGAAGTTTCCCACTTTCTACCTAGTGTTCCAAGGAATGTTACTAATGTTTTTGTGGCTTTCCTGACTTACTTTTCACCAGATTGCAACTAACTGATTAAGATTTGAAAGAAAGCCGTAACAGCACATAGAGAGTAGCAGTTGAAGAAAAAGGTTCCTTGCGCCCAAAATATTGGCTTTGATGCCAAATGCATTTTGCTGAGTTTAGAAAACACACTGTAAAGTAATATTCATTAAAAATGATACTTGACAAGTGTTGAAAACCTTTCAGATGTTCTGTTTCTTATGACCTTTGCCGTCTAAGGAAAAGGAATAGATCAATAAGCTCATTAGTGATTTTTTTAAAAAAGAAACTCATGCCTAAACCATAATTAGGCATTAAACTAGCTATCTTTGAAGGCTACTGCATTTAATTGCATAGAACTATTTCACTGTTACTCATTACAGTAGCTAAGGGACTCCTGTTGCAAAGGGTTGGTTAAGCATAAGTCAGCTTTTGCAAAAAAAAAATTTCAAAATGGGTTTACGTGCCTGTGTGTTTTAGATGTACCAATAATTTGAAAGGTCTCTGTTAGTTTGGCGCGTACATTATTAAAATGTCCTATTTATGTAAATGAAGCTGTTCCTTAGACAACCCCCCTCCTCTCCCTCCTGTTTTTGTAGACGGCTGTTTGTTTCTGCTTCCAGCTATTTGTTCCTGGAATGTTAACACTCTTCCCTTCTGTTTCCATAGGACAAGACAAGCGCTCTGAGTCTCAGCAACGTTGCTGGCGTCTTCTACATTCTGGTTGGCGGCCTGGGGTTGGCAATGCTGGTGGCTTTGATAGAATTCTGTTACAAATCCAGGGCCGAGGCGAAAAGAATGAAGGTGGCAAAGAGTGCACAGACTTTTAATCCAACTTCCTCGCAGAATTCCCAGAATTTAGCAACTTATAGAGAAGGTTACAACGTATATGGAATCGAGAGTGTTAAAATTTAGGGGTAGGACTTAGGGCCCTACTACAGTGAGTGGGTGATGCATCATTTTGTCATGCAATGTTGTGATCTGTCTGTTCAGTGGTGATCCCTGCTTGCTTCTCAACAGAGCTTCCTCTTTTTTTGGTGGGGGGAGGGGAAAAAAACCGGTTCGGTTAATTTTGGCTGCAGATGTTTAGTCTATACATATATGTTGCTAATAGACATCTGCATTGCAAGGATTTGTTAAATGCATCTATATATGTATATATGTATATGTATCTCGTGTGTGTATATATATATAGATAGATAGAGATGACACATTGTTTTATTTTCTTTTTATAAAAACAAGGAACATTTTCCGCTCTCAGACAGATTGGATTTTGTGGTTGAGAATTTAGAGCTTTGTAGAGAAAAGAAAAAGTCCGAACAGAGGTGCTAGAAATAGTTCCTTGGGCAAGGGGGTGGACTGGCAACTTTTGTTCTAATTGCTCTTGATTTTGTCTATGTCAGCATTAGAGGACTTGACTTGAGAAGGTTGGTTTCTTCTGCTTTTTGCAGCTCCCTGTGGGATCTGTAGCATAGATCAGTTCTTCCCCATTTCCCAGTCCCTAAATTACTGACCTAAGAAATGCCCAAGTTTTCATCTATTAAAAATTGCTGGCCAACAATTCTTGGATTGTAATATCATCTGGAGGAAGCTAGAGTGAAGAAAGCTCATTCCAAGAGTTGATGTAGATAATTAGGTTGAAATCCTATGCATACTTACTTTGGAATTAGTCCATCTAGCCCAGTACTGTCAATAAATCCCAGACAGTTTACCTACCTGGAGATGCAAGGGCTAAATCTAGGATATATATATATTTTTTTGCAAGTTACATCCCTTTTGATAATGACAGCCTTTATCTCAGATGGCTTTAAAAGACGATTACATACAATATAGGATCACACATAATAGTAAGCCTGGATTTCTAGCCATGGTTGTTTGAACCAACCTTAATTACCTCACTCGCAACTACCCTGTTTCCCTGAAAATAAGATCCAGCCAGAAAATAAGTCCTAGTATGATTTTTCAGAATGCTCGTAATATAAGCCCTACCCCCCAAAATAAGCTCCAGGTAAGATTGTCAGCCAGATGGGTGCATTTAGTACTGTATTTTCCCCAAAATAAGACCTAAACAGAAAGTAAGCCCTTTCGGAGCAAAAATTAATAAAAGATCCGGTTTTATTTTCGGGGAAATATGGTAACATTAAGCCATTATGGATGGGTTCTCTTATGCTAAACCCAAAATGAACCATATTCTGGATGGGTGTGATGTTTGAATCCAGCCCATACGTCTATTACCCATGATGTTCTAGACAACCTTCTGATCACAAGCAGGATACCTCCAAATATCATTTCTAGAGGCCAAGCCTAGCTGTAGTAGGAATAGGATGCTGGACTAGATGGACCATTGCTCTGAACTAGAAGAGCTTTACATTCTGGTCTGTTCTTATTTAAGATGACTGACTTCTGAGTAAATTTGCATAGGATTTGACTGTTAGTTAAGTCTATTGCATTTATACCCTGCCTTTGCTCCGTAGAGCTCAAGTTGGCTGTGCTTCGTTGACCAGGAGCATCACCTGCAGTTCTGAATGCCACTGCAAATCTCCTCAGTACAGGTTAGGTGTAGACAACAAGCGAAGCTGTAGACTTCACTCATGGCAAAGAAGCATCGATTTATCTCTTCTCACTTGCTGGTCCCTTCCCACCCATACCCACCTCCATTGTGGTTTCATGTCATTGATTCATTCTGGAAACCTGTGAGAACTACAACATAAAATTATGGCCCAGATCCTTCACATACTTACCTATTGGTCCCATCTGAAATGAGCTCACATCTCGGTAGACACGAACATGACTCTATGTGCACTAATTCACCCTCTTAGGTTGGACACCGGTAGCCATGGGCATCTGCAAGAAGGGGGCAAGTGACAAAACATGCATCATTGTGACATGGTTGTGCAAGCACCAGCCTTTATATGTGTATTTTTTGCATGTGTACGTACAGAAAGACAAGAGGTTGCATTGTGACATTGTGATGTGTGTTTTGTCATTTTGGTGTTGTTGTGGTTCAGAAAGGATGCATATGGATCTAGGGGTGGATAGAAACAGCAGGATATTCTAGATGGCGTAATAAAGTAAGATTTAGGGGTGATACAATAGCAGTGTTCCAATATCTAAGGGGCTGCCACAAAGAAGAGGGGGTCAACCTATTCTCTAAAGCACCTGAGGGCAGGATAAGAAGCAATGGGTGGAAACTAATCAAGGAGAGAAGCAACTTAGAACTAAGGAGAAATTTCCTGACAGTTAGAACAATTAATCAGTGGAACAACTTCCCTCCAGAAGTTGTGAATGCTCCAACACTGGAAGTTTTAAAGAAGAGATTGGATAACCATTTGTCTGAAATGGTATAGGGTTTCCTGCCTAAGCAGGGGATTGGATTAGAAGACCTCCAAGGTCCCTTCCAAATATTCTATTCTATTCTATTCTATTCTATTCTATTCTATTCTATTCTATTCTATTCTATTCTATTCTATTCTATTCTATTCTATTCTATTCCTGATTTTAGAAGCAATGTTTTACAGATTGGAGACAGATCTTGCAGGCTTTCATTAGTGCTAAAAAAAAGAAATACTTGCCCAACTTCGTTTTGCACAAATGCTCAATCAATCAGCCTGAGAATCTAGGATTGATTGTAAGGTAGCAGTCAGGCAACACACAATCAGCAAATGTGCTTTAGGATTGTTCATAATACTATTGCAAAGGACATTCAGGCGCAAAAACCCAGTTTCATGCTGCAGCTGTTTGACCATGTCTAGCACCATTATTTCTACAGGTATTTTTAGTGCAATCCTTCAGATATGCTCCCCTTAATGTCATTTTACTCTAACAATTGCAAGTTTGACTATAAATCAAAGGGAAAACATTTGCTATTCAGATACAGCTTCATAAGAACTTATTTCACATGGCTTGGGAAACTATGCCCATTGAGTTGCATCGTGATTTGCATTCTCTAACTTCATGGCTTATCTCCAAGAGAAGCAGCTTCTCCAGAGAGCTGAGCCTTGAAGCAGCTGTGTCAAAAGCAACTGATGTTAGATGCCGATTAAAACTGTCCGAACCACTGGAATTTTAATCAGCTTCAGTTATGACATTGGCAAGTTAATACACACACAGGGTACGACCCCGTGTGGCCATATCTTTTTTTTCCCCTCTCATGTATTCTATTTATGCCTTTCTCCTTGGGAAATAATGTGTGGGAAAGATGAGGAAGACCCAGTCATTCATCTGTCAGTGTTCCAAGTAATGCACCCATTGAAAATAGAACACTGAGGCAGGTGGATTCTTCAAAGAACAGTTTATTGCAGTATTGGCAAACCTTTTCAGCACCGAGTGCTGAAAAGGGAGCGCGCGCGGGGGAGTGCCAGAAACCGGAAGAGCAGCTCCCCCACAAGCATGTGCACGCCAGGAAGCTGAGCTTCTGGTTTCTGGCATGTGTGCCAGTCACCTGGTCTTCCGGTTTCTGGCATGCATGTGCATGTGCACATGTACACGCCAGAAACCAGAAGCTCAGTTTCTCGGCGTGGGCATGCGCACCAGGGAACTGCTCTTCTGGTTTCCAGCACTTCCCCGTGCACGAAGACCAGCTGGCCAGTTCGCATTTGCGAACCTGAAAGACCAACGAGTGACAACTGGCATGCCCAGAGAAATGGCTCTGCGTGCCACTTCCAGCACGCATTCCATAGGTTCGCTATCACGGGTTTATTGGATGCATCATATTGACGCAACTGGTAAAAACCGACTCTGAAAGTTCCCAGTTTTCACCTAATTAAAAAGTGAAAGTTTTCCCCTTCCCCCAAACCATCAGTCACATTGTCCAATCAAAGTGCTGGCCAGTTGCTTGGTTACTTCACTCCTCCTCTCCCAGCCACCTGTTGGAATGACCTTGGTTCCCACAGGAATACTTTGTTTTGATTGCAAAGCCCCAGTTAACTATTCCCCCCTACCTGTCCCCTCTTCTGCCTTGTGGCAACCCTGAAGCTACAAAGATGGCCTCAGCCAGGTTCACTTCAGGGTTGACATTGTATATCACATGTAGATGTGTCCGGACTAAACATCTTAACTTTAAATTATGGTTAAAGTTACTCTTGAAGGCATGGAGATTTTTGACAAATCGCTAACAAAAGAAGTACAATCTGAAATGGGACTGAAATGTATTGGAATCACCTCCCTTACTTTTTTTCAAGTTGAACTCATAACTTTAATTGCCCTCAACTCAATCATCTTACCTTCTCCCACCACATTTGACTAGCTCTTTTTCTTCTCTGGGCCAGGCATTGCACACACAGTGATACCCGCACGTACATAGGACTTAAGAGTCCCGTAATTGCTGCTGCCATAACTAGTAGTATGGAAAAGCATACATTTGTTCCGATTTTCATAATTCCATCCACACATCTCCTCATCCATTTTGCAATCTCTGTGCAATCCTGACATTTTGGATTCCAAAGTGGGGGAACCGGTGCCTTGTTTTTACTGGATCATTACGCCATCATGCTATCTCTTCAAGAAAGCCAACATTTCCTGCAACCACAGCAGCCACAACATTTGCATGCCAGGCTAAGCATGGGATGTCTCCCCCTTTGAATTCAGATGTGATTCCTCTCTTAATTATTATCTCATGAAGGTCTCGGGTATTTTGTTCCTCTAACGCTTCATTGTTTCCATAATATTTTAAATCTTTCTATTGGCTAAAACCATTGTAGATTTTGGGCTGGGATCTAAAGAGCCGTTCCCCATGCCTTTTTCAAACTGGCATCCTCCAGAGGATTTTTTTTTGTACCGCAATGCCCAGAATTTGCAGAGAGCCTTTGGAGAATGCCATGTTGGAGAAGACATGTTGAATTCAGTGTTCATAGTACTGATATACTGTTGCTTGTTTTCATTTCCTAGTCTGCAGCCTCTCTGATCTGAAAAAAAAGCAAATAGGAGGAATTCCCTCCGGATGTTTCTTTGGGAATAAAGAGCCACTCAGATTTGCACTAGCAAGATGGACAGTTATAGAAGGGGTCTAAATAAAAATCAATATAGAAAGTAATATGATTCCTGTAATATGGAAAATCAGGAAAACTTGCAATTAGGTCTGCAAGAAAGCCACATGCCCTTTACCCATCTCGTCTATGGAGATTCTCAATCATCCGGACCAGGGGTCTCCAACCTTGGCAACTTTAAGACTTGTGGACTTCAACTCCCAGAATTCACCCTTTGACAGCTTTGCTGGCTGAGGAATTCTGGGAGTTGAAGTCCACAAGTCTTAAAGCAAAGCTGGCTGAGGAATTCTGGGAGTTAAAGTCCACAAGTCTTAAAGTTGCCAAGGTTGGAGACCCCTGATCCAGATCAAAGTTGCCCAAAGGTACTTTTCCAAAAAAAAGCAACTGGACTTCCTTTTTTTTTTTTTTTTTTTCCCTTCTTGAAAACATTTTGCTTCTTGGAAGAGAAGTGAAACGTTTTCAAGAAAAAAAAAATCCAAGAAATCCCAATTGTCTTTAGGAAAAACACCTTCAGCCATCTTGGAACCAAGCAAGGAATAAAATTCCCCACTCATGAAAATCTGCCCAATATGTTCATGACTTTAGAAAGAAAGAGAAGAGGGGGAGGGAAAGACCAGAAGTCGTTTGTTTTCATTTTTTCCCTGTTCAAATTGAGAAGATGTTGGGTTTTTTTAAGTACAAAATAATCAGCGTTAGTTTGTATGGATTTTAAGAAGCATGGAGTTGCCACCGGGTATTTTAAAAAAAAAACACCTAGCATTATTTGCTTCCATCATTTTCTGAATGAAATGATTCCAGGCTATGATGCTAGCCAGCTATCAGTGGAAGCCAGTCATGAGGGGAAAATAGTCAAGGAAAAAAATGATGGCATTAGGACAAAAAGTGAATCGTATTGCCCATTATCAGATTAGAACTATAACTAATAGCAATAGCACTTAGATTTAGGCTTCACAGTGCTTTTACAGCCCTCTCTAAACAGTTTACAGAGTCAGCATATTGTCCCCAACAATCTGGGTCCTCATTTTACCAACCTCAGAAGGATGGAAGGCTGAGTCAACCTTGAGCCAGTGGGACTTGCACTGCCAAACTGCTGGCAATCAGCGGAAGTAGCCTGCAGTACTGCACTCTAACCACTGCACCACTACGGCTCTAACTAAGCATATAGCTGCTGTTTTGCTGGTAGCCCTGTGATTCCTATACCGTATAGCTTCATTCTAAACCACTACTGCAGACTCAGCTCAAACCATTTTCCTACTTTATCAGTAGTTGATGCTCTGATTTCAAATTAAGAATGACGGAGACAATACCTGTTGGGATACAGGTAGTCCTTGAGTTACAACTATAATAGTCAGAGTCCTAACTAATGATGGTCATCAATGGGACAGTTATGTGACCAACTCGCTTTTATCATCTTTTTTTTACAGTGGATGTTAAGCTAATTACCATGGTCATTAAGCAAATCTGTGGTCATGAAGTTAATGCCATGATTAAATGAAACAAGTTTGCAGTGGGCGAGATTTTGCTGCAAACTGCAAGTAAACAATAGTTTTCAGCAAAATCATTGTAAAATGTGGCCGTTTGACTGTGAGATGCTGCAAATGGCTGTGAATGCATCCTCGTTTACTGAGGAGACCAAAATGTGGTCATACGACCATTTTGGGGGGGGGGGAAGCTGACCATAGGAATTTTAAATCTGGGTTGTAAGCACCCTCCCACCCAAGTAGGTCCATCAGAACTTTGAACGATTGCTAAGCAACAGGTCATAAGTTGAGAACTATGGATTCGCAACATAAATAGGTTCAGGGATGGCCCATGTTATTGTGGTGCCTGATGCAGAACATTAAATGGAATAGCTAGTACGATAGAAAACAGAAACCTTATCATGATTAAAGAAATGGGTTGAAAATAACAAGAAGAAACAGAACAGGGACAAGTGCAAAGTGCCTCACTTTACTTCAAACAGCATTCCTCAACTTTGGCAACTTTCACATGTGTGGAATTCAACACCCAGAAATCCTCAGTCTGCATGCGGACTGGGAATTGAAGTCCACACATCTTAAAAAGTTATCAAGGGTAAGAAGTTGGGGGGGGGGAATTATCAAATGGGGACACTTGGTAACTGTATGCATGGAAAAGATCTTAGAGTTGACACAAAAAAAATGCAAAAATAAGTTTAGGTTGCATCAATAGAAGTCTAATTTCTAAGTTACAGAGAGGAAATTTCTCCTTTATTACACCTGAGTCAGACCCTGCATTAAATGCTCTATTCAGTTCTAGGCACCACATTCTAAGAAGGAATCATTCAGAAAAACACATACAAAGAATGAAAATAAGGATGATTAGGGGCCTGGAAACTAAACACTAGAAGGAAAAACAGTAATGTGTAAGCCTAAAAATAAACAAGGAAGAGGATTGTAACACCACTTTTTAAATTCCTGAAGGTATGCCTCAGGGAAGAAAGTTACACCTACTCTATTTAAACAGAAGATGGGACACACATCATGCTCATAATGAAGATTTATTTGAATGTTAGGAAAGAAAAGATGTAGAGTAAGAGTAATTTGATAGTAGTCAAGGAAATTGGTGAATACATGCAAGCTTTTTTAGACATTTTTGAAAAGGATGCCATAATCAGGGTTCCAACATTAAGGAGAGTTTTAGACTCAATTCCCATAGAACCTCTTCCAGCTATAGTTCTAGAAGTGGCAGCTTATAGAATTCATCAAAGTCAAACTGCGGAGTAACTAAAAGCAGCTAAATTATTTTGGCCCATGAGTTAAAGATGCTCACAAGTAAAATAAAAATAAATAAATAAATGTAATGATAAAGAAAATAAGGAATACATGGGAGTCTTTCAAATTTGATTGGTTTCAAAATGGTAAGGCTAGACTTCAATGAATTAAAAGGAACCAACAAAGCAATTTTTAAACTCCTGCTTTGTTTGACACTAAAATCATAGCACACAGCAACTTGATCACTTGGTCCCACTTGCTATATTGCAATTAGCTATGCATGCATTTCTTAAAACGGACAACCACTAACAGCTTTTAAATACATCGCAGAGAGAAAAAAGCAAGCAATCAGTTCAATAATAAATGATAGTAAACAAAGCAAAATGAAACAGCCTAGAAAATAACAAAAACAGAAATAAAAAAGTTAATAAGGATTTATTCCCTTGTTTATTAAACTTGTATGCCACTCATCTCACTGTTGAAGCGAATATTTGTTGTTCAATATTTGTTGTATTATTCTTACCCGAGGTCCTACGGAACTAATTTATCTATCTTAATCTGCTGAATACAACTTTCTGTAAAGAAAATTAACTATTGTATAGATTTAAGAATATCATAATATTTTTCTAATCACATAATTGATGTAGGAATTTCAGAAGTAATTAAGACATCAGGACCAACTTGTACAATTAAGGGATGATATTCAAGTTTAAATAACAATTTAAAATTTATCCCACAGTATTATTAGAAAGTCAGTCAAAGTGGCGTGGTGGCCTAGAAGTGGAACTCTCACCTCATAATCAGGAGGCTGTGAGTTCTATCCTAGTTAGTGGCAGATTATTTCTCTTTCTGGGCGCAATGAGAAAATTATTTACTGTGAGTTCTGTATAGGCGTCAGGAAGGGCATCCGGCCAGTAAATGCTCAACTCCATTCAGTCGCCCTGACTGCACCCCAAGATTACAGGGCTGTTAAAAGGGGGAAAAAATAGAAAGTTTGTTCACATGTGGATAATATAGACATGATTTAATTGCCTATATTGCCATTGAGCAGCCTTAGAAATTCTAGTTTTGAAGAAGTGAACAATACTGTAAATTGATTTAAAACAGGTGGGGGAAGATTGCCTGAATCTACCATAAATGACCCTCTTTTGTGTGTGTTTATACATAAATATTTTCCCTGCTGTATGTTATGCACTTGCTCTTTTGCTTGTAATAAGCGTCCTTGACCAAGATTACCAAGTGAGTGTGTTTTAATAGCATATTTGGTTCAAGTCTTCTGTTAATATTCCTTTACACTTCAGTTGCAGCCACAACTTTTAAAATATCCCAATACTAACTATCCTTTCTTAGAAGAAAGGCTCATCAAACTTAATAGAACTTTGACCAAATAAAAGGATCACTCCAACCTTATAAAAAAAAACTTCTACATTTGATTAGAAATAACCTCTGTTGAATTTGATGAACCTTATACCCAACTAAACAGAATCCTAGGATGCCAAAGTTAAGGAAAAGCAACGTTATTTGAGATGGGTTTTAAATTAGTTATCTGCAATGGATTGGAATCAGGCTTAGTTTTAAAATAGATTTGTGGTAATTAGCGGGACAAGATATTGATGAGCTCCAAAGCTCCAAAGATTTAATAGATGTATTATTGTAGGATATCCATTCATAATTTATAGGAGCTGTTATTTTTAGAAAGTGACATTTTCCGTACTTTTGAGTGTCTTTAACTGAACGAAAAGTAGAATAAGGGAGCAAATGAAAGATTAACTCCCAGTGGCTTCATTGAGAGAGGTAGGGCTATATTTAATTCTTCTCTTAAACAGATGGAACTGAAAAGAGCTTTGACTGAAACTTTTGCCACTGAAATACTCAGAAAATGTGAATGTTTTCAAAAAACCCTGGGCCTCACATACTGTACCCACATTCACAAGCTCGTTTGTAAGCAAGCATTTATCTCAGATTCTTACTGATTTTACATTTTTAGAAAGATAGAAAACAAAAGTGTAAGGACCGATCGCTTAGGAAACTGGGCAACAAAGACAAATTTTGCGTTTATTACAGAGTCTTTTATTAAATTTTAGCATAAATCAAATTTCCAGGTTAATATTTGAGAGCTTTATTTCTTTTGTTCTTGTTGTTTTAAAAAAGACAAATTGCATTATTATTTTTTATTATTATTACTGTGATTATCACATAGCACAATAATGCAGATGTCTACCTACAGAAATTTTTGGTGTTTGCTGTGTATCATCTTCCCGAGGAATAGATTCATGGTAACGCTTCTTTTTCTTCCCTCTTTCCCTCTTCTTTTTTCTTGCTTCCCAGTTGACCTTTTCTGAAGCCATACGAAACAAAGCCAGATTATCAATCACAGGAAGCATGGGAGAAAACGGTCGCGTTCTCACTCCGGATTGCCCAAAGGCCGTACACGCTGGAACTGCAATTAGACAAAGTTCAGGATTGGCGGTAATTGAATCAGATCTACCATAAAAACCAAAAAAATAATCGAGTGCCTTAATTAACCTGTGTCAGTGACGGACGGGAATACAGCACGGACTGTAAATATGACACGGGAAATGTCCTTGATGAACTTAGAAACAGGCTGAGTATGGGAAGGGCATCAAAACGTGTCGTCAGCAGCCAATGCGTGCATGGTCTCAGTTCGGAAGCCCAAACTCAGATTTTATATCAGGAAAAAGCTTGTGTGTATGTATGTCTGTCTGTCAGTATAAATATGTGATATATATGCATATATATCTATATGCATATATGTGCATATATATGTATATGTGTATATACATTTATATGCGTATATGTATATATATATATATACACATACACATACACACATACATACATCTATATAGATATAGATATATATAAAATTCATAATTTAGTTTTGTGGGGGGGAGGGGTTGGGAAAGAAATATGAACCGCAAGAGATTTCTCTCACAAGGACTTGCCAATTTAGCGCATTAAAACTATGAGGAACAGACTTAAGGAAAGGCCGTGGAGTCTTTCTGTCAGCAAAGTGGGGAGCCAGTGGCTGTAGAAATCAATCAACATGTTAACCTGTGTCTCCAGATGAACAACATTATACAATGGGAAGAATATCCAGCTGTGGAAACAAAAGTTTTACTAAACTGTGAGAAGGAAAAAAAAACACATGTAAATCCTGTGAAAAAAAATTAAAAATATGTTTTTTTTCTTTGGGAACAAAAAAAAGGAATATTGAAACATGCTTGCTTTTTAATGGATGTAAATTCAGTAGTGGAGAACACAATTCTTTTTTCTAACCATCTTAGGGAACAATTCATTGCAATAACTGATATAAAATGGCATCACTGTAATAAATTTCAAAGACTTTTTTTTTTTACATTGTTGGCCTTCCTCTCATTTGCTGTTACCGTCATTCTGTTCCATCATTCAGTGTTCGACGGATTTGCATCTGTCTAACTACAAGAAACCAACAAATGCGTTTAGAGAACACCATCAGTCTGCCGTATAGAATCAAAGAGACTACGGGTCACTCATGTTACCGATATTATTTATAATCTTGTTCTGTGTATAAAAAAAAAAACTGTGGTTTTTGTACCCACCAAAAAGGAATAAAATAACAACTGTTCTTTTAACACCTGGAGTGGTTTTTCTGATACGAGGAACACAGTTCACAGAGTTAAGACAAGTTATCTTAACACCAAGTTGTGTATCAATGACATGAAATACGATGAGTATTTTTTTAAGGATGGAAAAAGCGTAACGTCTTTGAACTTCACCATTGATTCAGTCCAACACAAGTAAACATTCTGATACCAAATATGAACGTTAAAGCATGTATATATGTAGACTGCTCAAGAGAACCTAAGCTGTGACAAGAAAAAATATAATTTTATACCTTGCATTCATTATAAAAATTAAACAGGAGTTATTCTGCATTTTATTTTACCCATTGCATCCCATTGTTTATTGATAGAACTACAAGGAGTTTTATTTAAATTTAAAATTCCACTATGATCAGGAAAAGGTGTCTTCAACTATTTCTTTGACTGCTGAGTTTTCACTGGATCATAGTTTTGTAATTGGTTTATGTTTTGAAATGATTGTTCAGTGTTTTTTTTGTTGTTGTTGTTTGGCACTTTTGCAGGATTCAAGTATGTGAATGGAGGGTTATCAGTCAGAAAGTCAGAAATGTATAAATACTTACTGTTAACAGTTGGGAGCTGTTATGAATCTGGATCTGGACTTATGTGACATATTCATAATTCAATTCCTTTATTACTTTCTCACCAAAGCTCCAGAAAATAATCATTATCGCTTGAACAACTGTTAAATTAAAATGTGGAATCTGAATTTGAAAAAAGGGACAAAGGTTAGTGATATCATCCATTGCTAGCCAACCAATATCATATTCGCAATTATATTCTGGAACCTCTGACCTAGTTTTCCTTATTCTCGCTGGATTCAACTGCACATTTATGTATATTTGTATGCATACAATTTTTGTTTTACATTGATGGTAATTTTCTCTTTCTCAACAGAGGCCTAGATAAAGCTTTCCAAAACAAAATTCAGAAATAATCTACATCTTACTTCTCTCTATTTCTTCTTCTTCTTCTTCAAGTTAAGGATTTTTATTTTATTTATTTACAATCTTTTGTAAACTGTCTCAGTTCTAACAGATAGTTTACATCAAAGCAGAAGTAAATACATTGAAAGAATATAAAAACAAAGATTTACGAATCAGACTAAGGTAACAGTAATACCTATGATGATCCCTACACAATACAGGCGAAAAGCATACTGGAACAGCAATTTCTACAGCCTTGCAAAACGCAAGAAGAGATACAACTGAATTTAATCCAGAGGCAGGGCGTTCCGTAGGATCAGTCTTCAAGTAAAAAAAAAAAAATCCTTTTGCCTAATTCAGACATCATGTACTCTGTAAGATCAAAGGAGATGCTCATTCTCCTCTAGTAATAAATTATTAAGTTAACTCATTAATATGGCCACCCATTTCACAGATGTGACTCTGAGCAACTAATAGCATATTAAAGACAATATGAAGAAGCCCCATTGGCCAAAGTAGATGGTCAAACTAGGCAATATTGTCTAGTTTGTCTCCCAGAACTATGTGCCTGTAGGGCTTGAAAGATCAGGTCTTGCATTGGGCCTGGAAGTAACAGTAAAATTAGGGTTTTGGTGAAGTTGTCCTAACAATAATCTGTTCACCATATTCTGTATATGCTGCAGCTTCCAAGTCATTTACAAAGAGTCCCACATAGAATGCATTATGGTTGTTCAACCAACATGGGGTATAGGATAGATCTGGCCCACGGGGCCATCCTGGAAACAGCAAAGGACTGGCCCATGGTGCCACTGCCAGCAAAAACAGAGCTTATGAGGGCCGCGCACAGACCTCCTGGGCTCTGTTTGCTGGCAGAGCACTGCAGGAGGCTGATGAAGCTGAAAACGGAGCCCGTGAGGGCTACACGTAGTCCTCGAAAGCTCCGTATTCGCTGGCAGAGTGCTAGCAAAATGAACTACTAGCAAAAGTGGCATTCGATCACACGAGTGAGGTTGAGCTGGCCACACTCAACCTGCCGCCCGCCCCTCCCCCACAAGGTCAGACACAACCTTGATGCAGCCCTCAACGAAATCAAGTTTGACACTCCTGCATTAAAAGGACTCAATGTCCTTTTAGTCTCAAAGAAAGCATTGCGAAATTAAGGGGTTACAAATTAAACTTCCTGTGAAGGGAAAGGTAAAATGTGTTTGGCGCTTTTACTAAACATGGCAAGAAGCTAGAAAATGACCTGCCAAAATAATGGAAGTTGATGTCTAAATTCTGGCGCTTAGCTTAAAATTTTTCACTGAGCCAAAATTTCCACAAGATCTACCTCATGCTCTTTAGCCAAATTGGGAAGCGGGAGTATCTCACTCATCCTTAAAATGGATCCCAATCAAGAACACATTCATTTCTGCAATGGAGTGTCAAATATAAGCAGTGTGGCTCATTCAGCAAACTATATCACACCGTTTTCAATGGTATCTTTGTTTTTCTCATGAGGTGTGTTTCTCCTGAAAACACCTCATATTCCCAATTACAGTGGGAATTTTACTAATACAATTTTCTTTAGGTGAAATAAGTGCTGAAAGAAAGACTCTTGGAAGCAGAAATGTAAAATTAAAAAGGTAGTAATGAATTTATGAAGATATCCTTACAAGAGCAAAGGCTAATGTTCATTGATTTATTCCTCTTTGTAGAATTTGGCCGCTACAGCACCCTTTTAAATAAGTTTTTTTTTTCCTACCCAATTGAAGAGATACATTCTCTAGATATACATTACAACGGGAAAAATATTTAGGGAAGAAATAAAAAAAAACTATTCCCGTATATTTAAGGAAGGAGAAAAGCTGCAAGCAGAATAAATAATTAGGAAGCTCATCCACCACTATTTCACTGCATGGTTTTTTTTTTTTCATTTTATTTGATTTATATACTGCCCTACTCCCAAAGGACTCAGGGCGGTGAACAGCCAAACAATAAAAATACATAAATACAAAATTTAAAAATAGCATAAAATCAAACACTTTGGCCCAAACAAATTAAAACACCCCAATAATTTAAAACCAATTTAAAATTGTACATAATAAAAGAGGGAAAAAGATTAGGCCAGGCCTGCCTGGTGAAATAAAAAAGTCTTAAGAGCGCGGTGGAAGGTGCGCAGATCCGGGATCCGGGGGGAGCTCATTCCAGATAGCAGATGCCCCCACAGAGAAGGCTCTCCTCCTGGGGGCCGCCAGTCAGCATTGTTTGGCCGACGGCACCCGGAGGAGTCCCTCTCTATGAGAGTGTACCGGCCGGTGGGAGGCTATCAGTGGTAGTAGGTGGTCCCATAGGTAACCAGGTCCTTAGTCATGAAGTGCTTTAAAGGTGGTAAACAAAACCTTGAAGCGCACCCAGAAGACTTACCGGGAGCCAGTGCAGCTCACGCAGGACAGGTGTTACATGGGAACGCCATGTCGCTCCCATTACCACACATGCGGCTACACTCTGCGCCAGTTGGAGCCTCCAGGTGCTCCTCAAGGGGAGCACCATGTAGAGAGCGTTACAATAGTCCAGGCGGGAGGTGACGAGGGCATGAGTGACTGTGCGTAGAGAGTCCCGATCCAGAAAGGGATGCAACTGGCAGATCAGGCGAACCTGATGAAAAATCCTCCCGGTCACGGCCATCAAATGCCCTTCTAAAGACAGCCGTGAATCCAGGAGGACACCCAAGTTGCGAGCCCTCTCCGTGGAGGCCAATGTTTCGCCCTCAATAGTCAGAGATGGTGCCAGCTGTCTATATCAGGACGTCAGAAACCACAGCCACTCGGTCTTGGATGGGTTGAGCCTGAGCCTGTTCCTCCCCATCCAGATCCGCACGGCCTCCAGGCACTGGGACATCACTTCAAGGGCATCGTTGGGGTGGTCCAGGGTGGAAATGTACAGCTGGGTGTCATCAGCGTACTGGTGGTACTTCACCCCGAAACCACGGATGATCTCACCCAGTGGCTTCACATAAATGTTGAACAGGAGGGGCGAGAGAACCGACCCTTGCGGCACTCTGCATATGAGGGGCCTCAGGGTCGACCTCTGCCCCCCTGTCAACACAGACTGCGACCGGTCAGAGAGAAAGGAGGAGAACCACTGCAACACAGTGCTTCCCACCCTAACTCTTCCATCCGGTGCAGCATGATACCATGGTCGATGGTATCAAAAGACGCTGAGAGATCTAATAGGACCAGGACAGAGGAGCAACCCCTGTCCCGAGCCCTCCAGAGATCATCTACCAATGCAACCAATGCCGTTTCCATGCTGTACACGGGCCTGAAGCCTGACTGGAACGGATCCAGATATGCCGTTTCATCCAGGTGCTGGGGGAACTGTTGCGCAACCACTCTCTCAACAACCTTCGCCACAAAGCGAAGGTTAGAGACTGGACGATAATTTACCAACATTGCCGGGTCCAGGGAAGGCTTCTTGAGGAGAGGCCTCACCACCACCTCTTTCAAGGCAGCTGGAAAGTCACCCTCGCCCAGTGAATCATTTATAATCCCCTAGAGCCAGCCTTGTGTCACTTCCCGGGAAGCCAGCACTAACCAGGAAGGACACGGGTTGAATAAACAAGTGGTTGGTTCAGTCTGCCCAGAATCCTGTCCACATTCTCAGGGGTCACAGGATCAAACTCATCCCAAACAACATTCTCAAGACCTGCCCCCAGACCCTCCCCCTGAGACTACCCAGTCGGAGTCCAAATCTTCCCAAATCTGAGTGATTTTGTCATACAGAGCAAAATCCTCGGCTCTATCCTCCAAGGGGTCTTCCTACACTTCCTGGTAGAGCAGGGAGCGGGTCACCCTAAAGAGGGCGGTGTGCAGTGCAATGAATTGTTATACTCCCTCTTACAGTGTCTGAGGCTGCTTGCACTGCAATGCTTACCATTAGTTGCAGATTAGCAAGCACCAAGAAAGTTTGAAACAGAAGCAAGCACTAGCCCCGTGATTTTATATTTCTACCTTGTAAAAAATGCAGTATATTTACATTATCATCTTCCCCGTCTTTTGTCTTTACAGTATGCTATTCCTCAGCTTTCCTATATTCTCTATAGTGCAACTTACACCTGTAGTTAGCAATTACATTAACTGTGATGCAATATTAATAGTGTTCTGAGAATCTCTGTAGCACAGGCCTGCTGTTGCTTAGAAATATTAATTGATCCATGAAGTCAACGTAAAAAAAAAATTAATTCAGTAATTAAACAATGCGATCAATTCCAGACAATGAGAGAGGTGTTACAGAATTGGAATGGCCAACTAATAAATTTATACATCAGTCATTGAAAGATTACTTGTTCTGATGTGGTAAACTTCCTTACCTGTCTACTTGCTGCAACATTTAGTAGCTTTTATCCCTGTATTTTATGTTGAGTTTTCCAGTCACTTCTCCACACTGTTTTCAGATATAACTTTCTGCATGTCCTCATAATGTTTGTTTGTTTGTTTGTTTGTTTGTTTGTTTGTTTGTCAAGTACAAGGAAACAAGAATATAGACATAGACATGGACACATGAAAAAAATTGGCACAAATAAAAGGATATAAATAGGCAAAACGTAGTCATAAACACATAGAATGATTACATATAAATGGGGACAGTAGGACAGGGACGGAAGGCACGCTGGTGCGCTTTTTCATACCCCCTTAGGGACCTCTTAAGAAACATGAAATGTCCATGGTAGACAGGTGAAAGGTCTGGGGATTTGCGATGTTATCCAGGAGTTGCATTTTTCACCAGCTTCCCTCTAGCACATAGATAGGCAACCCATGATATGCAAGTTACCTGCAATTAAGAGTCATTTAACATATGGTAGATATAAATAAAATTGTTGGGCCAGATTTTGGAGTTAAAGTATCACAGAGGTTAATGTCCAAATGTTCCTTCTTACAACTTCCAAACCTCTCACTGAGCTTAAAAGCCATGTTTCAAAACCAAAAATAAATACCCAGTGCCTCCCAAAGAGCAACAAAATAATAATAATTGGGCTCTGTCCATTCGAAGTGAAATAAAAAAATGCAGCCCCCAACCACACCTTCTGCAGTTTTGTATAGATTAACCTGTGAATGTCTAATGAAGGATCATGCAGGATAAAAGACAGTGATTCAATGTAAGTGTTACCACAGAAGTGGGTAGATTGAGCAGATGGCTTTTTACAACATTTCTAGAGAGAGATGAAACATTTTAGGTCAAACAGATAAAAACTTAATTACAGACGCAGGCTAAAAGACAAGGGAATAACTGGCCCCAATTTACAAAACAAATACACTAAAACAAGATTATGAGCATATGGCATAAGCACAACCATAGTTCTGTTTGGTGATAAATTTGGGTTTACAGTGATCCCTTGGTACTCATTGTTATTTGTTTCCAAGAGGAATCTTTCCCATAAGGAATAATGTAGTGAGTCACAAGGCACCCAACACCGACAATTTCTAGCTCCAGTACCAAACAAACTGAGTACCAGGACAAAATTTCCACGTCAAAATGTGTTGGGTACCAAAATGTGATGTGTTTCAAAGCAGTTGAATATCAAGGTACCACCGTATTAAGATAATTATAGGAATATAATATAATATTGTTTCTGATTAGGGATATTCTGGAGGCCCTGGTGATTTCCAAGCATTTGTGTTTTGCTATTGTGTATGAAAGAGAGTAATAAAAGTTAGAAACTCAGAAATCTCTAATCAGACGCAATATTATATTGTTATAAATACCCTAATAAACGGGTAAAAAAAATGCCATAAAGCAGGATTTGTGCCAGTATTTTAATGACACTCAAACTACAAAGATAAATTCATTCTGTTCCTGAACCTGCCTGCCAAACTCACTTAACAAAGATTATTTAAAGCAAGTGAGTGTAAGCATCCTATAGTATTTAGGAAGTTGCTTAAGGTATGTTGCTACCTTAGAATTAGAGTAGTTGTTACCTAGTAAAATACTTGGGGGACAGAAAGCAAACCAGTGATCTTCTAACAATCTCTCCTTGTGTGTAATCTTTGCTTACACTAGTTCAGTGGTGGCAAACCTTTCACTCACCAAGTGCCAAACAGGTACGTGCTTCGCATTTGCACAGCTCCCCTGTACACTGCGTGCGTAATTGCACCATCTGCACATGTGCACGGCTTTTGCACGGGCAATGCATGCACGTGAATGCCATCTGCGCATGAGCAAACGTGTGCATGCATGGGAGAGCTCGGAAGACCAGCTGGGTCTCTGAAATTACATGCATGCACATCGGAGGCCGGGACACCAGCTGGGGCGCGCGCATGTACAGCTGCAGGTGAGTTGGGCGACAGCTCGTGTGTCCGGAAAGGTGGCTCTGCATGCCACCGTGGCCCCACATGCCATAGGTTCACCATCACGGCCCTAGTTAATTGAACAACAGTGGAGGTAATTCATATTAAAGTATTTTCTCTTTGATATCACATTTCAAAATGGATATAAAACGCTCATCAAGATGATTTGTACAGAAAGTCACATTCAGCCATAAATTGAAGACATAAATCCACGCTGGGGTCTCTGCCTGTAATAAACCAGTTTTATATTACGACACAATAGTCCTGAAACTTTTTCTTTGAGATATTTACTTGAATGGCTATAAAGAGCCCTAGGTCTGCACAAAATAAAATTTAAGCTTGGGATTTAGCAACGAAAACGTTTAAATAAATGCAGTACAAAGCAATGAAACATAGAGAAATGCAGAAAAATGACATGATTCTTGCAATGTTCCTTTGGGCATTCTGAAGGTAAGTAGTGAATGCAATTTTTTTTTAAAAAACCACCCACATACAATTAAAATACACCATCTGCACTATATGTTGTTCATGAACAATCCAGGTAAATCTTTTTGAACATTTAAAAGAAAAGAAAATCTTTTTTTTTTTTTGTTCTATCAAAATGTGCTGTATTTGTTGTCTAGGACAAAGAATCAAGGTCCATAATAACCTATGTAGACCTACTGTATTGAGAAAGTATTTATTTATTTATTTATTTTGATTTATTTATTTATTGGTTCGATTTATATGCCACCCTTCTCCGGAGACTCAGGGCAGCCTACAATGCTTTAAGCAATATCCTGCATACTTTTTGTATATACTGCTTAGTAGGGCTTTCGGGGGCCCACCCCAGCGGTGTTCTTTTTTATACAAAGTCAGCTTATTGCCCCCACAATCCGGGTCCTCATTTTATCTACCTCGAAGGATGGAAGGATGAGTCAACCTTAAGCCTGGTAAGAGTTGAACTCACAGTAATTGCAGGCAGCTGGCAGCTAAGTGCTATTTAACAGCGCTTTAGTCCGCTGCTCCGCCAAGGCTCCTTAATGTATTTATATATTTATTTATTTACTTACTTATTTATTTTTATACATTTATTTATACATTTATAGGCCACCCAACTTACCGCAAAGAAACTCCAGGCAGTTTACAATCCTGCTTCATCACTATATAACAGTTACATTTTGCTTTCACCTACATACAAACCACATACATTTCTTCATATGAATTAATCTTAGAACTGACTCACAACCAATTCTAAGCAGGCTTATACAGACCACAGTAATAGAGCCACCTGCAGTATTCTTGTATCATGCGTCTTTTAATTCTTTTTTTTTTACAAGTTTTATTGGTCCCCCCTCCCCAAAACACAGCCATATATTCTTTGAAACAGAGTATTGACCATATTATATCATTTATAATTCATCATATCCAAATATATTTTACTTAGTTACAGTTTCTGCCAAAATGTTCTTTTTCCATATTTGTTAATCAAATCTTAATTTTTCTATTCTTATTTTTCTAAACAGTATCTTCTTTCACCCTCGAATTCTATTTTTTCTATTCTTAATCATATACATTCTCCTTAATTTTATTTTTTATTAATCTTTATCTTAATATATTTAAACGGGTTTGGGGATGCTTTTCTTCCATTTCATCTTTTTTGTTTTACAGCAATCTTTTCATCAATATCACAGCTTACCTCTCAATACCAACTGCTGTATTAGAATTACTGTATTTTCCAACTTTGTAAGTATGTGTTTGTACTAGTTCCTAGAGCATGTCAGTCAGTGGTGGGTTTCAAAATTTTTTACTACCGGTTCTGTGGGTATGGTTTGGTGGGTATGGCATGGCATAGTGGGTGTGCCTTGGTGGGTGTGCAAAATCCCCATTTCCTCCCAATCAGCTGGAATTGGGAGGCAGAGAATAGACGGGGCGGGGCCAGTCAGAATTTTTACTACCGGTTCTCTGAACTACTCAATATTTCTGATACCGGTTCTCCAGAACTGGTCAGAACCTGCTGAAACCCACCTCTGATGTCAGTGGATTCTAGAAACTTCTGTCTGATAATTATAATTGTAGGGACATTTTCAATGCATTCCATTTTCTTTCAAAATGGACCTGCTGTGCCAATTTTTCAAATATATATATATTATGATATATATGCTGCACAAACTGTTCTCTATCACCAGAATTAGTAGCAATGTTACCTCTGTTCTTTGACCCTGACCAGTGAATGGTGTATAATTATAATAAGTAAGCAAAGAAATACATGTGCAATCTGCACAAATTTTCAACTGCAGATGCAAGCATGCATTTCCAGGAGCATTGGTACAGTATGTCACTCAAGCAATGGAAAAGTGCATTATAAATAACAACAATTCATATATTATTATAGTCAGTGTGGTCTAGTGGTTAAGGTACCAGGCTAGAAATCAGGAATCTGTGAGTTCTACTCGGGGTGAAATCCAGCAGGTTCTGACAGGTTCAGGAGAACTAGTAGCGAAAATTTTGAGCAGTCTGGAGAATCGGCAAATATCACCTTTGGCTGGCCCCAGAGTGGGGTGGGAATGGAGATTTTGCAATATCCTTCTGTTGGAGTGGGAGTGGAGATTTTGCAGTATCCTTCCACTGCCATGCCCACCAAGCCACATCCACCATGCCACGCCACACCACACCCACAGAACTGGTAGTAAAAAAAATTGGATTTCACCACTGGTTCTACTCCTGCCTTAGGCTTGAAAGCCAGCTGGGTGAATTGAGGCCAGTCACTCCCTCTCAGTCCAACCAACCTTACACAATTGTTGTGTGGAAAACAGGAAGAAAGGAGTGTTAGGTATGTACACTGCCTTGAATTATTAATAAAATTAATAAAGGCAGGATAAAAAAAAATCTATAAAACTGTTGATGAATAATATGAACATAAAATGAACTTTATTGCTAATACATCTTCCATCCACAGCAAGGTTTTCTGTAAATCCCATAATATTTTCTGTAAGGGTTCTCACCAATACTTTTGTTGTCATCCGGATTTTTGAAGTCCAGATATAATAGGACTAGGATACCCAGGATACCTGTTAACATTTTCTTATTCCACAGATAAGCAGCAAGTTTTTTTTCCCCTTCATTGGAAATCAAAATAAAATATGGCTTCTTTTCAACAAACTTTTTTCAGCAGACTAAAGCTGAATTGTGATTAACATCAGCTGTCTGTAATTACTGTAAATTCGAATCTCCCCAGGCTCAAGGTTGACTCAGCCTTCCATCCTTTCTAAGGTAGGTAAAATGAGGACCCAGTTTGTGGGGGCAATAAGCTGACTTGGTATAAATATACAAAAGTATGAAGGCTATTGCTTAATGCATTGTAAGCCACCCTGAGTCTCTGGAGAAGGGCGGCATATAAATCAAATAATAATAAAAAAAGGAACTAAGATAACTGGTTGCCCGTCTGCTTCCGGGTGCAATTCAAGGTGTTGGTCATTACTTTTAAAGCCCTGCATGGCATGGCTCCAGCCCTACTTGAAGATCTCACCCCAATGGGACTGGTCCACCCCACTCACACCAGAAGGGGGACAGCCTGCAGATCCCATCAATCAAGAAATTTTGGCTGGCGGGTTCCAGAAGCGCCTTCTCTCTTGTGGCTCCTGCCCTCTGGAACATCTTACCCTTCTGACTTTTCATAAGACCCTTAAGACATGGCTCTGGCGGATGGCTTGGGGACCCAACGGGAGAGTTTCATACTGGAAATGGTTGGTTAATTAAATTCAACCCCACCTCCCCTTCCCTTCCATCCCTGTGTCTCTGGCTTCCTTCTTTGCCATCTTATGTCCATGATTTTATATGATTTTTTTTTTCTGCTGTGGGATTTTGTTTTTACAATAGATGATTTTAATGTTTTTCAATATTTATATCCTGTAAGCAACCCAGAGTTGTTTGTCATGAGATGGATGGCAAATAAATTGTGTAAGTTAATTAAATAAAACCACTCTCTTTTGACTGAAAAAAAATATGTATCAGGGCCAATTATTGACAGAGGAAAAGGCATAGAATTTAAACCTAGGACAGACTGACATACCTCTTTCTCTCTTATTGCCTGAGTTCTGAATGTTGCATGTTAGGTAGAACGGTTTGTTGAATTAAGATGCTGTGTGGCTGTCAATCTCTTTCTTAGATTAATCACTTAATTTAGAAAGCACATCTTACGCATCAAACGTTAACATTCAAAATGTTAAAAGGGAAGACTGGAAATGCTGTTTCAGGAGGAAGTATTTCATTAGGAAAAGCCATGTCAAAGTTACAACAGCACTGAAAAAGTGACCTATGACCAATTTCCAAACTTACAATCACTGCAGTATCCCCATGGTCACATGATTGAAATTTGGACACTGGACCACTGGCTCATATTTATGAAGATTGCCCATGTCCCATGGTCACATGATCATCTTTTGAAACCTTCTGACAAGCAAATAAGTCCATGAGGAAGCCAGATTCACTTTACAACCATGTTGCTAAGTGCAGTGACTTACTTAACACCTGTTGCAAAATAAATAAATAAAAGGTTGTGAAATGGGGCAAAATTTGCTGAACAACTGTCCCTCTTAGCAACAGAAATTTGTACTCAATTGTGGTTGTACACCAAAGACTACCATTATGGAATTTGTTGTAAAAGCTTCAAGTGTCCCAAGGATACCAGTTAAAATTATCAAACCATCTTATTACATCAGAGGCTGAAAATAACGAAGCTCAATATAGTTTGAATGATCATTTAAGAATAAAGGATTGTGCTACACTTTTAGAGATCAAAGCATAGTTTGAGGGAGTTTAGACTTTAAGGATGACTAGTATAGAAGATATTTACATCATGTAAATTAACCCAAAAACTTCCTTGGATGCAACCTGGTACCTCTGGATTCCTGTTTGACAAGCAGGAAGAAGCTATTGCCAGAGGGGCCTTTGTCCAGTTTTCAATGGTGTTCCAATTGCAGTCATATTTTTTATATGCATTATAAGACACAGAGTTATTTTCTTTGTGACAATGTAGAAGTATTTATAATAAATACTATGTGAATTAGGTAAGGTCAATTTGATAGTACTTTCAAAGTTACAAATTATCTCACGCCTAATCCCCTCATTTGCCTGTATTCCGTTGCTGAAACAAAAGTAAGTTGCATCTGTTTATACAGAACAGTTTGGTTTTGCATGTTTTTATTGTAAGAAATTCAGCTCCTGAAAGGAATCAGGGGAAAAAATGGTAAAAACATTGCAGGAAGGATTATTATCTATATTTCGTTGTTCTCAGAGTGCACACTATTTATATACAGTGAAATCAACCCATGTGATATGTCTGGTTGATGAATCTATGTTATGCTGGATTCTTAACTCGCACAAGCATAAATATTTGGAATTCCATTCTTTCACCCAACAAAATTCTAGGATCATGTGAATCTCACTTGAATTTTGAATTTAGAGTGAAGTAGGCTATCTAGATTGTGCATTCTCCATTGCAAGATGATATATTGTTTACAGGCCAATATTATTAAGATCAGGCAGGTTATTTTTTGTACAATTGAGTAAGATTGTGTATTCATTCTTTATTTTTTTAAAAAATAGTTTACATGGAATAAATTAATCTACATCAGACCATTTTATTTCACATTATGAAATCACACTTCTTTCAATAATAAAATAACACTTTATTTGCAAAATAAAAATAATTACATAGGGATGTAAATAAACTGATAAATCCAAATAATCTATGTAAATCCCAAGAAATATATTTCAACTCAAATACTTGAATATCAAACTGGCTTCTAAAATTATATACCGAAGCTGTAGGTTTGGTCAAGCTTAGACATTAAAGTGAAATCTCTTATAATACACTTGAAACTTTTTTCTTTTTTCTTTACAAATATACTGAGAACAAAAACATTAAGAGCTTTAAACTCTGGCCTTAACTTCATTTAAGAACATGCCTTACATTAAAGGCATAACTTTTGAGGTTAACTTTATTGTGCAAGGCCTGTTTCAAACTCACTTCAGCTCAGACACAAATTTACATTAAAGGTTCCTATAGATTTAGAATAACCCTCTCAAAATGACAAGACACACCCAAGCCCTGATTCTTAATGTGGATGTAAAGTTTCACAACAAAGAATACAAGAGGATATTCACACTTCTTCTGTTTCACCAAAATGTAATTTCACAAATAGATTCTATTTATACAGGCACAACAACTTACTGAGCATCAATTCCCAGCTTTTTTTTTTAAATGAATACATTAATGCTCAATTATGGCCAAAACAAAAGTATTCTCAAAGTGTAATTACCACAGTAGCAAAGTGATAACATTGGTAGTGAAATGCTTTGAAGACCAGACTATCCAACACTTTTAATGAAACCAAAATACAATTCTGATTTTTTTTAAAAGTACAAACAACAAAACACAACATTGGTAATGATTTCCTCCAAATTCACTGCAAATGCCCTTCTCTCTGAATTCGAAGCCGCTCTTTCTCCACTTGCAAGCGTTCTTTTTCAATTTGCAGCTTTTCTGATTCAAACTTCAGGAATTGCAGCCTTTCCTTCTCAAGCTGCAAACGCTCTTTCTCAATTTTCAGTTTTTCTGTTTCTAAATCCAAAGGTTGTAGGACAGGCTTTTCCGCCTGATTTGGATCATTCTCCAAGATAGGTTTTTCACCATGCTGAGCTTCAAGCCTCAGTTTCTCCCGCTCTATTTGTAACCGCTCTTTTTCCAGCTGAAGCCTCTCATGTTCCAGGTCAATGTGCCTCAACCGCTCTTTTTCAATCTGCAGACGCTCCTTCTCAACTTGCAGTCGTTCCGCTTCAATATCCAGGCGTTGTTTTTCCAGCTCTAGTTTCTGCTTCTCCAAGCTAATCAGCAAGTGGGAATCTTCATAAGCCAGCCTAGCTTGAGCAGAACTTAGATTTCCAAATTCTTCAATATGGGTGAAATCAGGAAGGTCACTTTCCTTTTTGGAATCTGGCAAAACTGAGGACAAAATCTCCTCTTCTTCCTCAATAGGAAACTAAGGAAATTAATTAGAAATTTTAGTGCTAAATAGATATTTCTATCACTCTAAATAAAGTAGATCTACAATTCCCCACTTACAGCCACAAATATCTTCTATGTTAACATGGAAGAAGTGTTGATATAACCAAGAACATAAAGTAGGCATCAAAAGATGTTGTTCTAAAAGTATTAACTACCTGTACCTCGTAACACCTTGAAAACAAAAGTACATAACCTGTTCAGCTCTGCCTCCTCTGTTAACATCACCATGTCACTGTACATACACTGTAGTCATTTGTTTAGCAGAGACCAAGCCACAGGAAAAAAAACCCTATCAGAACACTACATCAAGCAATAAAATTTGATGAATGAAATGTCCAATTAAAAATAAGGTAAATACATTCTGACAGTTCAATCCTAGATATGTCTACATCAGTTAGGCAGCTTTAAGTCATTTTCAAAACAGAAAGGACTTTTTATAAAGAGTCAAGTGAATCACACATTTATTCAGCAAATATTATTCACTTGGAACACAGAAAAGTAATAGCTGCTGGGTAATAAGGAATTCCTCTATTTAAGAGATTTCATAGTTGTTTATACAGATTGCTCACATAATGAACACTATAAAACACATGCTGAAACAGGTATGTACTGAGGACCTAATCACTCCCCAATTAATACCAAAAGTTTTAAGAGACCAAACAAATCAAAGGGATAAAATTCAAGCAGCTTGTAAGCCAACGAAGAATAAAAATATCTGTGAAATTGGCAATCTATACCACCAACAAATTCCCCATTAATGTTATGAAAAGCTGGATCACACACTGAAAGAATAATGTTTAAAAAATCACCCTAGAAAAACTTGTAACAAACAAAGAAAACATGCTAAGTTTTCAGAAAACATGAACATCCAATGAATCCACATTCTAGATCATGATAGCTCTCCTGCAAATGGGTTAGGGATTTTCTGTCTTCACTGTGTTGGGGTGGGGGGGGGGGGGAGGGGTTTGCACTGAGGGAGCTCAACCAATCTCATTGTACATATGTTGTGCACTGACAATAAAGATTTGAAACTGAAATTGAAATTAAGCAGCTAATTGATTCACAGAAGAAATATCTAGAAAATAGCCAGCTCAGCATTTTACGATAAAAATACTCTAATGAATTTAGCGGAAGAGAAGATTAAGATAATTTTAGGTTAATTTGGCTTCTTTCTCCAAATATTTTATAATAATAGATACAAAGTTTTGGCTTAGTGAAGACTTTTTGTTTAGTATTAGTACCAGTACTATTAAAAGTTTAAGGCAGTTCACATGTGTTATGTGTGTATAATCAGAGGACATCCTCCATTTTTCAATTCTGTTTGCAAAAGTATTTACTATCTATTATGTAAAACTAGCAATTTAAAAAAGTTAAAAATACATATGGAAGACATATACAGTGGGGCAAAAAAGTATTTAGTCAGCCACCAATTGTGCAAGTTCTCCTACTTAAAAAGAAGAGAGAGGCCTATAATTGTCATCATAGGTAGATCTCAACTATGAGAGACAAAGTGAGAAAACAAATCCAGACAATCACATTGTCTGATTTGGAAAGAATTTATTTGCAAATTATGGTGGAAAATAAGTATTTGGTCAATATCAAAAGTTCATCTCAATACTTTGTTATATATCCTTTGTTGGCAATGACAGAGGTCAAACGTTTTCTGTAAGTCTTCACAAGGTTGGCACACACTGTTGCTCGTATGTTGGCCCATTCCTCCATGCAGATCTCCTCTAGAGCAGTTTTGGGGCTGTCGCTGGGCAACACGGACTTTCAACTCCCTCCAAAGGTTTTCTATGGGGTTGAGATCTGGAGACTGGCTAGGCCACTCCAGGACCTTGAAATGCTTCTTACGAAGCCACTCCTTTGTTGCCCGGGCAGTGTGTTTCAGATCATTGTCATGCTGAAAGACCCAGCCATGTTTCAACTTCAATGCCCTTGGTGATGGAAAGTGGTTTGCACTCAAAATCTCACGATGCATGGCCCCATTCATTCTTTCCGGTACACGGATCAGTCATCCTGGTCCCTTCGCAGAGAAACAGCCCCAAAGCATGATGTTGCCACCCCTATGCTAGGTATGGTGTTCTTTGGATGCAACTCAGCATTCTCTCTCCTCCAAACACGATGAGTTGTGTTTCTACCAAACAGTTCTACTTTGGTTTCATTTGATCATATGACATTCTCCCAATCCTCTTCTGGATCATCCAAATGCTCTCTAGCAAACTTCAGATGGACCTGGACATGTACTGGCTTAAGCAGGGGGACATGTCTGGCACTTCAGGATCTGAGTCCCTGGGGGCGTAGTGTGTTACTGATGGTAGCCTTTGTTGTGTTGGTCCCAGCTCTCTGCAGGTCATTCACTAGGTCCCCCTGTGTGGTTCTGGGATTTTGCTCACCGTTCTTGTGATCATTTTGACCTCATGGGGTGAGATCTTGTGTGGAGCCCTAGATCGAGGGACATTATCAGTGGTCTTCCATTTTCTAATTATTGCTCCCACAGTTGATTTCTTCACACCAAACTGCTTGCCTATTGCAGATTCAGTCTTCCAGGCCTGGTGCAAGTCTACAATTTTGTTTCTGGTGTCCTTCAACAGCACTTTGGTCTTCACCATAGTGGAGTTTGGAGTGTGACTGTTTGAGGTTGTGGACAGGTGTCTTTTATACTGATAACAAGTTTAAACAGGTGCCATTAATACAGGTAATGAGTGGAGGACAGAGAAGCCTCTTAAAGAAGAAGTTACAGGTCTGTGAGAGCCAGAAATCTTGCTTGTTTGTAGGTGACCAAATACTTATTTTCCATCATAATTTGCAAATAAATTCTTTCCAAATCAGACAATGTGATTGTCCGGATTTGTTTTCTCATTTTGTCTCTCATAGTTGAGGTCTACCTATGATGACAATTACAGGCCTCTCTCATCTTTTTAAGTGGGATAACTTGCACAATTGGTGGCTGACTAAATACTTTTTTGCCCCATTGTATTGTTTGCTTGGATAATAGCATATTTTCCCTCCTAATTGTTTTTCACATTAGGACAGCATCTGCTTCCCTTCTTTTCCATATCAACTGAGTGATCCATTGGTTATGACAGGAATTAACCAACTGATTTGTCACCCAAGCCAGACCTCTTGGATGAGAGTGTATGACTGATCCAATCACCCAGCCAGCTTTCAAGCCTAAAGTGGGACTAAAACTCAATCTCTTGGTTTTTAGCTTGGTGTCTTGTCACTAGACCAAAATAGCTCTTGTTCGGACAACAGTGTATTCTTTTTCTATTCACTGATTGGGAGGGGCGGCTGTTTGCATTAAAAAACTAGAATTAGTGAGGCTTATGGTTGAATAAGATTATAAGTAATTGGACTTAGTTTTTTTTAATTAAAAAAATGCACCCCAGATTTTTTATTTTTTTATTTTTTTTGCTTTGAGTTAAATGTTCATGGGCTAAGGATTTGATGAATTTGTGAATATAAATGATCCATAACTGTATAATATTAATATCTTTTTATATGTTCTGTCAAACTTTGTAAACAAACAGAATAATTAATATAGCTTTCACATTAAACAAATCAGATAAATTGTACTTATAGGGGATATAAAAAGTCTATACCTATATACCAGGTTTTTGAGATGTACTATAGAATTACTTACTTCAAAACTTTGTGGATCTTCCTCTTCTTCTTCTACTTTCACTTCGGTTAACGATCCCCCTGCTTCTCTGAAGTCTGTGATATTTTGCCATTCAAAATTAGATTCATTTGAAAAACCTATTTTCTCATCAATATCTTCATTGAGAGAATCATCCAGATCAGATGATGGGAGATGAAAGCCAGCTCCAACCAACTTTATGTTAGTATTCAGTCGCTTTCGTTTCATAAGGGCCCTCCAGTCAAGGTATCGCCTTTTAACTTCTGTCCCAGTCCTTTGTTCTCCTTCACCTACAGCATTCACACATTCTGCAATTTCTTCCCAAGCCTTCCGCTTCATCTCGTTAATAGTTGTATTTAGCTGTTTGGAAAAAAGCACCTCTCTTCTTTTTCGGATTTCTTTAAGTAAAGTTTGGGTTTCCTGAACACTGAAATTGCTTTTCCTTTTCCTTTTCAGTTGTTTCATGTTTTCCAGCTTTCAATGTACTTCTTTCTGCAATAAAGGGATTAATACTTAATCATCCTGGAATTCTACTTGCTTAAGTATACTGTAGTAACAAGTTTTTCTTTCAACTTTTAGATTTCTCCCTTTAAATATGAGTAGCAGGAATCGATTTAAATGTTCAAGTACGTAGGTACTATACTTAATCAAAAGAACTTTGATTCAAAAATGAGAACCATTAAATATTTTTTATGGAGAGCCTTAATTTATTGGAAAAAATGATGCTGATAATTAATTTTATATGGCATACTTTCCCTAAAAGACCAAAACAAAAACATTTTTTAAAGTATTATGCTTGTTTTCAAGCATTTGTTAGCAAATTTTAGGAAAAAAATATTTTATGCAATATCAGATGCTTCCTTAAAACTTTATTGACAAACATAATTAAGAATTGAAAATTCTAATTTTGTAGTTTAATACTGACAATTTTTAATAACCAACCAATGTATTACTATCTCCAGAACAGTTCTAATAAAACTGAATTCACAAAATTCTGGAAACGATCTGACTATCTGATTTTAAACAAAATTAGTTCATTAATTTATGAAGGCAAATTTATCGGAGCAGATACTGCTTACTGTATATGTTACTATGACTTCAATAATTTAGTTTTTCAGGATCACTTAAGTAACCATAGAATATTATAACCATAAGAAATCAAATCCATGTCAGCAAAAACTTCCATCAGCAAATAAAACCAATTATACTTTTGAAGTAACAATAGTATTTTTCTGTTCTGAAAAGAAACCACTTTTTAAAATCAGGGGCAATCAACCTTCTCAATTCATAGACGAATTTATTTAACCTTCTGGGCCACTAAAAGTTCTGCTGGTCCTGCTTTGGATTTGAGGATGTTTTCCAATAAGGCTGAATAAATGATCTTGATTTTTTTCTTACAAAACATATAGAAAAGCTTCACTGGGTTTCATTATTTAGTTCTGATAAATTTCAGCATCATAACCTTAGGACTACAATAAGTGGGCCTGAAAGTCCAATTTTCAGGTTTTACACCACACTTGGCAATACATTTCAACTCTCTTTGACATTTAACCACCTTATTTAGAAATCAGCTTACTTGGCAGAAGACTTTCAGACACAGCTTGGGTAGAATTGTCTCTTTATTGTAAACCAGAATGAAGCCATATGCTCTCAGCATGCAGAAAACATAACCTATTTATAGAACTGTGCTCTAGGGTTTAAACACTACACTTTTTCTTATCATTCCAAGATAGTAGATATTTAGCTGCTCTTTCAATAGCTTTGACAAGCACTTGTTTTATGTCAGCATATTATCTCTAGTCTTGACACTGAATTCTTCCGTTAGTAGCTTCATTTTTAATAACTAAGATTGCACACTTTAAATATAACTGATATTTGAAAAGTTCAATTTTCTTAGTAATAGATTGGGTGGTACAAGAACAGCTTACACGTTTCTGGATTGAACACAAATGCGTAAGCTAAGCAGAAAAAAATTAGGCACAAATGGGCACTACTTTCTAACTATGCAAACTAGAATGGTGTTTTTTTAAAGACATATGTAAATCAGTTTACAACCTGCATTATTTTTTTATATATAACTATGCTGCTATGCCCTTTGATTTAGATTGTTTGAAAAAGTGGATTATGAACATTTTTAATATATAAGTTTAATATGGATAATGGAAAGAAAACAATTGCTTTCATTCTGGGCTTCTGAGAAGCATTATATTGAACATTACTCAGGAAAGGATCATTACTCAAAAACTTTTTGATTCCCCGAATGTTACATTGGATAGAGGATGAATTAACACAAAGAGAGCCAGCCGTATTATACAAATGGGATTTCTCTTTTCTTCTAAATTTGCTAAAGTACTTTTGTCTAAAATGGAAGAAAAGTATCTTGTCAATTTTTAGCCTCTGCCAAAGTCTGATCAGAGTGATCCAAGAAACTAAAAGAAAAAAGAAACACTTGCAGTTCTTAAACCTATCTATACCAGACCAGATAGTTTGTTGGCTGATTCTGAAGCTATTCTTTCATCCCACTTTGAAATAGCATATGTGACAATAGACTGATCTAAAATATGTATCTAAAATAGATTGGTTAAAATCCCATTTGTGTGGCACCATATCCAATGGTCTAAGTGCATACCCATTCTGGAAGCACTTGAAGGAAAAAAGAGAATTAGACATACACCCATTTTCTCATTTTACTTTCCAACCTGATAGTTTTTATATAAAAAATTATAAAAGTTACTATTTTTAAATATGAAAATATATTTTTTTCACATCTATTGAAATGCTTGAGAAACTTTCCGTAAAACTTAATTTTTTGCTTTGCTTTTCATCATACAATACTTATTGCAAGAATCAAAGCAAACAAGATATTATGTCAACAGGACTTATGGAAACACTATTCTGACAGCATTATTATATTACTTATATTATGGGCTTATGGTTAACATCTGAAAAATTAAATTTCAATACTTTCTACACGAGACTGAATTTGTATCTTTTTCTAAGCCAATAATGTATAAAGTACAGCAAGGAAACAATGGGCTTTCTATACTATATTTTATAGAACAAACAGTTATTTCCTTTTGGAAAAATTATACTTGGTTTATTAATACCAAATATTAACTAAATAAAACTTTAAAATCTACTGAGTTCTATTCTATAACACAATACCTGATTCACAGCCAACGAAAATGAAGCCTTCACTTTTCTATTACCTCAAAATTAGTCTGAAAAAATAAAACAAACAAAAACTTGCTCTAGGCAATTCACTTCTAATTAGTTCTACTTTTCATCCCACAGCTGTATCTGGGATGATATCAGCAAACCTTTCTTCATCCAGTCCAATAATGGTATTAAATGAAATCAGACCAGTTTTAAAAAGAAGAAACAAATCAGAGACCAAAGGAAAAATTCAGCCTCATTTGCAAAGATGCCGTTCCTCATTTCACCAGTGTCCTGTCATTTACCTTCACCGCAGAGCACTGAAAAAAAGATCAGGAAAGCAACTTCAAGATTTAGGTTTCTTTATAAAGACTACCTATGGATGTGTGACACAATACCTAAATTTCATCAGATGCCCTTTGAAGTATTAGTTGGTTGATCTACTTGTTTATCTGCTGGTTAATGCATCAAGCTACAATGTGGCAAACTATGAGTTCTAGTCCCGCCTTAGCCATGAAAGCTAGCTGGGTGACTTTGGGCCAGTCATGCTCAGTGCAACTCATCTCACAGGCTTGTTGTTGTGGGCAAATAGGAGGAAGATATGCTGGATATGTTTGCTGCCTTGAATTTTTTGTAAAAACAATAAGGTGAGATACAAACAAATAATAAATTACATTAATTTCAATAGCCTTTTTTAATCCTTGTGTTGTTTTTCACTTAAGAGTAGATAAAAGGTAGAACTGGATTTTCTTCTAGAACTCTGGATGGTCTGTGGATTGGCAAATACAGGTCAGTTACTTAAAAGCAATGTCACCAATTTTCTTCTTTAGCCAAAAATATCTAATTCAACATGAAAAAAATTGGAACTGAAAAACAGAGTTTAAAGTAGAAAAGTAATAGATTTTTAGTTTTGGTCTACATAAAAATTCCTAAACTTATCAATTTTAATTCTAAATGTATAGTTTACACTTAGCATTAGTTGATACATTTTAGATATCCAAGATGAAAATGAACTCTACATACTTTGGCTTCATCTTATTATTGCAAAATATTTGTGGATTGCTATTTTTGACAATGTATTCCCCATTATCAAAATGAAGAAAAACTGTTGCTACAGCTAAGCTTTAAAAACTTATTTTATCTCCCCCTTTGATATGGGCATCAGTGATTAATAGGCCACAACTTCACTATCTACATAATTTCTTGCACAGCAACAGTAATTTTGAATTTAATATTCTGTAAATATATTCAAAGCTCCTTTTCCAGAACACATGTTTACATTAATGAATATTATCTACCATTGTTTGCTATTTTTCTCCTATTGCAAAATCCAATCATAACCTCCAGGTTATTTAAAACTATTAATGCTCTTGAGCACTACTAAAATGCCAACGATTTTTCTCCTGTCTTCAATACAGCTATGAAACTTATAGTTTGGGGAAATATTTTTTAGATCAATCTTGTATTCAATCTCAGATTGCCTTGATCTAGATGCCTAAAAGACAAATCTAGACTGGAAGGGTTTTAGGCTATTTGCGAATGTTCAAGAAATCAAAACCTACATTAAAATCTTAAGTAGATTTATTCTTTGGAATGGAGGGTGGTAGTGTAGTTTTACCTTTTTGCAGGCGTTATTCCTTATAACTGCAAAGACCATAGCATCACACTGCTGTGCAAAAAAAAAAAAAAAACCACCACTAGGAAATAAGAGAACAGTAAATGATGTTTAAGATAAATTGTCTTGTTCAAATGAGTCATATATACCCAACTGGCCATTTAGACTAGCACTGAAATCATAAAATGCTAAGTCATGTTCAAACAACTAGATCCAGCAAGATCTTCAAGGCTTAGGATGCGAAACCCAGGGATTAAGAAGTGAAGCCACCAAAGCCAAAGATTTGAGTGTATACAGCAGCAGGTTGGTCTGCTATTTAATCTTGGCTTGGTGAAGGAAGCCATCAAAACTCGCAAGCCATCATTTAAAACTGACGATAATACGGGCAGCTTCTTTGACAAGCCATGGTTTAGGGAAGATCAAAAAGGTCGAGCAGCTTCCTGTCGGGGCCGTTTGCTACCTTAATAGCAAGCAAACATCTTAGTTCTTTCTCAAGAGGGACACTGGTTCCGTCTTAATAGCCCTTCTGGCCATTGTAGTTTTATCGATAATTAATATACCAGAATAAACCTGGTCAGAAATGCATTTCTCCAGCATCCCCCACCTTAAATGGCACAGTCCAGTCTACCGCCTCAGAATCTGTGCCCGTTCTTCCCGCCTTTAAGCACAAGTCTGAGGGAATGGCAGAGAGGTGGGGGGGGGGGGGGGCGAAGGCGTCCACTCTCCCTCTTGAAGTAGAGCGGGTGGAAGCGCTTCAGAATGGGAGGGAAGGGAGCATTATCCTGCACGGCTCTGATCGGGGAAGAGGGCACGCACCGGCTTCCCTCCATCCGGCGGACGAACGAGCGGCTCCCTAACGGGAATGTCGGGGGTCGGAAGGGAAAGGGGAGCCCACTGGGAAAAAAAACAGCGGCGAGCAAAGGAAAGAACGGGGGGGAGATAAGGAAGGCGCCACTTCAACACCACCAAGCCAACAGCTACCCCGCTCCCCACAGGCCGACGCGGCTCCTCCCCTTCCTTTCCTTTCTACCCTCCCTCAGTAGCGCAAAAGCTCCTCACCTGCGCGCAAACGCTCCCCCTTCGAACGCCGGCCTTTTGACCCACCCCCCTCGCCGCTGACGAGCTCGCCCGTCACTCACCGGTCCAAGCGGCGCGCCGATTGGGCCGAGCCGCCCGGCTCGTCAGCTCGCGCGCTCCCTTCCCAAGCCCCAACCGCCTCCCTCCGACCCGCCTCTTTTCCCCTCAAAACTCACGCAACTTTCCTCCGCCTCCTTTTTCACTGTCGTCCCCCCCCAGCCCCCGTCACCTTACGCCTCTCCATCCAGGCGCCTGGCTTATTGGGCGCGAGAGCTGCATGTCATCTAGAGAGGCCGCTCTCATTGGCTGGAGAGGAGAAAAAACAAACAAACAAACAAAGACAAGCCGGTCGTTGTTTGCGCTTTGTCGCCGGCGCCAATTCGCCTTTCCCTTTTGCAAGTAGTTCTAGAGATGTTCTCTGAGGAGGCGCTTGTTCGCGTACCTGCACGCTGAATTCATGCAAACTACCACTAAACCGTAGTTCACAAACCCCAAGAACTAAGCCCAAACAAACAATATGGTTTAGAACCTTTTATGAGCCAAAATACCACATACTTGATGCACTAAATGTCGGTGGAGATTCTCAGTCAGGTGTTTTTTCAAGAGGCAACTGGACTTTGTTTCTTTGAAGACGTTTCGCTTCTCATCCAAGAAGCTTCTTCATCTTCAAAGAATAACCAGAAAGTCCAGTTGCCTCTTGATTTTGGGACAGCATCTTAAAGGCAGTTTCAAGAAGACGGCGTTGGCCCAAAGGTGCTTTTTTAGGAGGCAACTCAACTGCCTTGTTTTTTATTTTGAAGATGTTTCGCTTATCATACAAGAAGCTTCTTCAGCTCTGACAAGATAGTGGGGAATGGAAGAGCTGAAGAAGCTTCTGGGATGAGACGCTAAACATCTTCAAAAGAAAAAAAACCCCAAGAAAGTCCAATTGCCTCCTGAAAAAGTACCTTTGGGACAGCCATGACTTGGATGACTGAGAATCTCTACAGGAGTGTTGGGTTGCTCATTGAGGTCATAGATGGCAATGTCTGCTTTTATGAGGTATGTCCTCATTTGATAGTAGGTGATCTTGATGTCTCCTAAGAAGCCATGTTCCTGTCTTACCAGCCTTACTCACTTGCATTCTTCTTGCATTTGCTAGTTGATAGTTGTCCACTTAAAAAAAAACTCATTAACATTTCAAAATTTGGTTGTTTTTCCATTGTTAATCTCTTGTATTTAGTACTCACATTAGTAAATTAACTTTAGATCCAAGATCCCATCAGTGAAATCTGATTTATCATTTAAATGTAAACTAGAACTATCTTTTTGTAAATCATTAAATTACAGTGCATTTGTAAGGATACTTCAATTGGAGATTATTATAACTATTAACCATTTTTCTGTACAAAAAATTGCCATGTCACATTCAACAAGATATTTGCTTTTCAAATATCAGTTCTCTCTCTCTCTCACACACACACAAACTAACACTGTCCGTGGAAAAACTTCTCTCCATGGAACAGGTTTTCTGGTGCCCAAAAGGTCGGGGGCCACTTCTGGTATAAAGTAATATGTAAAATAATTACATTTGAATATTACCTTTGAATACTGATACTGATTATGGTAGTAGATATACATTACACTGTTCATTACATCATGCCGTATCTTTATTGACCATACAATAATTGTATAATTGAAATATTGTTATATGTTCTTAGTGCAAATAAGATATTTATTCACATGCAATTCATTAACATATACTATAGCCAACAAGATCAATTGCTTGTGCATAATATGTGACCTGGTTTTTCTCTTTTTCAGCTATAATTCCACCACTATTTAACTACTGCTTTAAAGCTGGTAAAATTTTTCAGTCTTTTTTGATGTTATGAAAAAAAAGCAAATAACTTATGTAACAGTCCAAATTCTTGGGAGCTATTTAACATAACACTCATTATCACATTCTTATGGTTTCTATTTTAATTCCTAAATTATTTTGTTGTGCTTGATTCCTTGAAAGATGTTTTCTCAAGAGTATGTCCAACTGGAGTCAGCAACACTTATTCAAGATCATATTTAAGAATAAAGACTCCAAGAACAAATTGTATTTCTCCTTTATACAATATATATGGTATAATCCTACTTATTTTCAGCACATGGAATGAACGGTACATGAGCAGATGAAGAATTGGCAATCCATGGTCCATTTTATGATTATATAATTTAAGGAAGAATGGTCAAGGCTTTAGGATAAAAATAAATTTCAATAATTCAGTCACTTTCCCTGAAAGAAATTGAACTGTAATTTATACTAATACATTTGAAATAAATGGCAATGATTTAATGAAATTTTAATAGTATTTGATAGCAATGAGAGAAAATATGTTGAAATTCAGTAATTACAATTATTATGAAATATTCCTGTCTTGATTACATTGAAAAAACAGTTTAGTGGTATATAGGAAAGAAAATCAGTGTTTCTGTTGCACTAGTACAATTGAATTTTCTTCTTTAGATTTAAGATGAAAAATCCTTTAAGTGCATATTCATTTAGGAATAAATTCTGGGATGGGTTTTCAAATTATGACTGTTGCCTCAATAGGAAATTGCTGCAGAAGTTATTAATGTAAACAGAAAATATAAAAACAGGTTATGAAATATATTAATGATTGTGATTTTATTTGGAAAAAAATGCAGTTTTATAGCCGCAAAAAAAAGGAAAAGTAAGCATAACAGCAAACAGCTGATTATGTGATGTATGGAACACAACTCTTGAATTTGTATGTTATAAGGTGGTAATGTTTTTCTCCCACTATTAAAAATATGAATCATTAATATACAAACATATACATATGCACATTTATACCATAATATTCTTTTTATTCCTGAAATTAGTAATCTAAAATATATTCAGTTTATGGATGCCATTTAAATAAATTTATAGAAATTGGAGGATAATTATAAGTTGTCTAGTGTAATTTTTAAATCAGTTCTAGCCCACCCCAAAAAGAAGTTATTTTAGAAATCACTCTCAATATCAAAAGTAGCCAGCTATTAGGCAGAGCTTATCTAAAGAAGGAAGTCAATCATTGGAAGTCAGTTGGCATATAAATTCAATAATTTATTTAATAATTTATTAATAAATTACTATTAAACACAGGCCATCCAAACTCAAAAGATGTGTCTTAACACATTAACTACAGAGCATTTACCAATCCCCATTCTATGAAAATGAAGCAGAAATATGGTTTGGTAGATTGACAACCTAATATTTGGTTACCTTAAAATCACAGTGGCTAAAATGAGTGGCAAAAAAAATTAATAAATAATAAGAAGCAAATATATATGAGAAATTAGAGACTTATGTATAATCATTTTTATCACATTACTTTTGCAACCATGGATCCCTGAATTTATTAAACTGAATCACCTGACAATGAAACTCAGTAAGGGCCTTTGGCATAGGCGCAACTTCTTCCCATTCAGATCTACTACTATGGTAGACCTGTACTTCATCAGTTATTTCATCAGGAGCATAATCTCCACCCAGAATGTATATTTTATCTTCTATTCCAACTGCTCCTGCATTAAAACCAGCACACTCAAAAGAGCCTTCTCCTTTCCAGACACAGGTTTCCGGACAAAAGCTATAAACTTTGTAAGTGGAAAGATCACAAATGTATAAAGTGCAGTTCACTGGAATTGCTTTGATTAAGGTTGCATGAAAGAATTGCCCAAATTCTGCTACTAACTCAGACCACTGATCTGTTACAGCATTATATTTAAAGAAGCAATCAAGAGATGGATTAAAGGCATCTGTAATTTCAATTTCAGAACCAAGCACATATATTACACTGTGACAGGCACTTGCTTCTGGATAGTAGATACCCCTTGGTAATGGACTCACAGATTTCCAGTCTCTAGTCAGGGGATTATATGCCTCAACATCCAAAAGGCTTTTGATATCCTGAGATGCTCTTGTCTTCCCTCCTATTACATACAAACAATTTAAAATCACAACAGATGTATGCATTGTCCTTGGCTTCTTCATGGCAGATACTAATGAGAAGCTATCATTTGCTGGGCAGTAACACCAAGTTTGATCTGTGGCATCGTGAAATGTTTCAGCAATATGAAGTCTAATAGTCCGGAAACAGTTACCTTTACAACCACCAGTTATGAATATTTTTTCACCATAACTAGATAAACTTGATCCAGGTAGATCAAATATATTTATTTGTATCAGTTCTTTCCACTGATCAGTTTTAATATTGTAGCAAAATGTATGTTGATTAAGTTTATTTTCTTCAGTTTTATGAACCAGTATGTATTTTTCGGTAGTTGATGGGCGGGGATCTGGGAAAAGCCCACTGAAACACTGTACATTTTGAATTGCTTCCTTGATTACTTCTAAGCAATTTGTGGTTTTAAGTAACTGTTCCTCAGAGTGCAAAATATCCTGCAATGTCTTTTCAGGTAACTGATGTAACCTGATCTTTTTTATCAAATGAGGAAGATATTTATGCCTTGTTTCTAAGTCATGTTTCATCCACCAAAAGACAGCTTTCAACACAAATTCTTCATCTGGTATGTTCAACTCATCAGCTTCTATGCATTTTTGCAGTATCTCAAAATTCATTTCCAAGAAATCATTTGATTGGAGAAGCAAGGAAAAATGGAGCTGGGCATACTCAAGTGTACGCTCAAACAGCTTAGTGGAGCCATAACTTTCAGAAATGGATAAGAGTTGCAAACAGTTAACAAGATCAATATTCTTAATTAGAAAGTCGCTGCAAGCTTGTGAAAGAAGTGAAACTTGAAGAAAGGAGGACAGCTGAAAGAACATTTCCACATTATCATTTGTTATCTCTGTTTTTCCAGTATAAGCATAATCTAGAAAAGCCTTCACTGCCTTGGGTGTTAAATTACTTATCGTAACACTCCCACCATCTCTTTCTTTCATGTTAACTTCAAACATGGCCCTGTAATTAAAATATAGATGATTAACATGTTTTGTCATCGTCACCAATATCCATACATATATATACTACATTTATGTAGTATATTCATTGTGTTATCTTAACAACAAAAGCACACTCCTCTACAGGCATATATTGGAAGAACCTTTGAATTCAATGAGGTTTCTAAATGGCCTGGAATACGATTGCAGAAAATGAAAAGCTACTTTTAAAATCCCTGCAGTTTTTTGAGGGATTGAACTGAACTGACTGAATTATTGATTTTTATATAACTATGCAACTTTATGGAATTTGTGTAAGTCAGTATCAAAAAATTCTACAATTTGAATTGCATGGGCCGACTCTATGATTTTTAGTCAACTTTAACAACATTCAGTAGCAAAAGAGCCAACTTAAGAAACACATTTACCTGAAAAAGTCACTACATGCTGCTAGTACACAACGATGGCAGGGAATTGCTTCATCTTTTACAAGTATTTTAAAGTCAAAAAATATGTTTTGAGCTCTGAAACTTTGCAGTATGGTTAAGATTCTCTGACCATGATCTTCAGCCACCAAAGAACTGATTTTCTTGTCATGAGTTGAAATTCCATTGCATGTTGGGGTGCAATTTGAATTGTGCTGGTTGTCCATGGCTTCTTTGATCTTTTACTATTGATAGACATAATATACACATTATAAACATAATTCTTATTTTCATAACAAATTACTGAGAAAAAAATACTACTTCATGATCCTGATGTATTGAGCATCCTTTATATGAATTACAGTAGTGTATTCATATTTTAAATAATCTAAATTAAAATACAGAAATTCTCATTTCTCTGGTAGCTAGGCTTTATCTATATTTCTAATTCAGGGATAAAATAACATAGGCAGAGAATGAAATTAGAATGTGCTGAAATTAGAATGCTTTGAATGCAATGAATTACACTGTACCTTACTGATACTGAAATATCTGCATTGCTTTATGATTTACACCTTCCAGCCCAGAAGCATGTTGCTGGAAGGACAATTAACTAGCAACATAATCCTATTTACTGCTATTAAGAAGTAAATTCCACTGTGGGGCTCCTGTAATACAATTTTATTGTTTCTCTGCAAATAGCTAAATATTCTGAAAATGATCTCTATTATCTGATTTTAGCTAGAATAGAAAATGAGTAGAAACTACTAAATAGAAAAAACAAAAAATAGAAAAATGGAATTGCACTGGTTTCTCTAGTTTTGCAGTAAACTGAAAAGAAAAAAATAGGACATAAACACTTAAAAACCACTAGGCTCATAAGTAAAATATTTGCCACATGGTCACAAAATGATATGTTAGGAATCTGGAGAATTATGACTTGGTGATTATGTTAAACGATTTCCCATTTGACTTCTCATGTCAGTAAAATTTGGCTTCTCATTTATACTACAGTACATAGGTGGTCACTCTTAAGTAAGGCAACAATTATAGATCAGTAACTTTCATTGTCTATTCTGGATCATTAAGCGAAAAACTAAGACATTATAATCAAACACATATATTAAACTTTACATTCGTGTTAGCTTAGCTGTACCAATTCATAGGAAAAACTAAATGATTACAAAGATGTAGCCCTACTCAGGTAATAGTAATAGAAGTAATAATAAGTAATAGGTATAATTTGTGAATTATAGGTATAATTTGTGAAAAGGTGCAGTTGTTCACTGCACCTTTTCTCTTTGTACTAGGTCTATGATTTTATCATTTTTGCACAGTAAATATACATAAACATATTTAATGAAAGCAAAATGTTTTTAAATCTCATTTATCAAGCAAAATCTTGCCATTAGTGAGGTATGGAAATGTATCAGAATCTAGCAGGATATATTATTTCCTAGGCTTCTTACTGGGATATGCAGCTAAATTAATAAAAGCTATACCTTCTGTATTGATGACTCATACTGTAGTTATTGCAGTAAAGAACTCTCTTGTGTGCTAAAACAAAATAGCATAGGACTAAAAGCTTCTTTCATAAACAGCCCTATTGTTCACTTATTTCCAGTGACCAATTTCTGTTAATATCCTGACACTTTTAAATACAGTAATACATATTAGGATTAATACATTAAGCATAAGAATGTACAGTTTGCATTTCAGAATTACTTGGGTACAACATAAACACACAAAATTGAATAAAGATTTCTGCTATCCATTTTCATAGCCAAAGAAATACAGTGAAAATTTAATGTAGTAGTCTCACTTCAGAACTTGGTTAGAATAAGCAACTTTCAAATCTTTGTATATCCACCATTTCCTGACTCAGGCTAACAAACACTTTTGCGGGGATGAGAAGTTTCCCCCCTAATTCTTAGCGGACACAAATAATCATCACAATAAAGCTAATAAAAATGTAGCAGTTTTAACAATACCAAATATTGTTAAATACTATCCAGGCATTTTCCTTGGAGAGCTCCATCACATTATTCAATAACAATTACTGCACTGAAATTGTAATTGTTACCCGTAGTATCTTTTTGACTTTGCAGTCCTTTTCTGACTCAAATATGCCCCCTTCAGTCCCCTTCTATAACCGAAATGGAAATACACCTATCTGAATAATAAATTCCTTGTATCTGAAAAGTACAGCTCTCATCAAAGTTTAGGCATAAAGTATCTCGACTTCTAGAGCGATCCCCCCCCCTCCCCGCTTCCAAATTTGCTACCTTCCAAATCCTCTGGACTAAAACACTAAAAAAAAATGATCCCCTTGCAATCTCGAGATTCTGGAAATTGTAATTCCAGCAGTTCTGGAAGGCAACAGATTTTGGGGAAGGAGGTGCTGCTGCTGGAGCTTTTTAAATTGATTTCTAGCGTAATTCCGCTGGGAATAAGGCCAGTTTTTACACAAATGACAAAGGAAGTGCTATTTCATTGGCGCGCCTGTATCTGTCTTATACAGTTTTGGCCTGGTTTCCAGATGGTGATTAGCCATTGCCCCCTTCCTAGGGCCAAAGAGAGTGGCTGGCACAAGCTGGCTTTCGTGCATCAGTGGGGAATCGAACTCGGTCTCCCGGTTTCTAGCCCAGCACGTGCGGCTCATGATGTGTCCGCTTATCACAACACTGGGTTGTCTAATTCTTTTTCCAATTTTAAGTGGATCAAGCATCGCCTGGGAAGTGAAAGAATTCACTCTTTCACATTGCAATCAAATCCACCCAAAAAAGCATCCCTGCATCTCCTTTCCCACCCGCGCTGCGTTTTTTTTTTAACGGCTTCCACCTTCCGCGCCACGCCCATCAGACGTACCTTAGTTCTTTTTGCGCATGTCTAAGTACCCGCGCATGCTCGTTATGGCCTCTGATGCTTTAGCGAAAAGGGCTGTTCTTTTCTTCAATCGACCCCATTTCAGAAGAGAAGGGGCTTCGTACAATTTCCGCAAGTGTGACTTCCTTTGCGAGAATGAATTCACTATCATTCAGCCCATCTCCTTTTCCCACCCACCCCCCCTTTTTTAAATTCTGGCTGTATCGCGTCACTTTTACCTACCTGCACCCTCCAAAGAAGCTATAGGAAACATCTGCCGCATAAAACCCACCGCAGTTCGTCCATTGGTTTCCCTCCTGTCAGTCAAAACGAGTGTTGCTTTGTGATTCGTAGGGGTAGATGTCAATCAATCTCAACCCCGCCTCTTCCCAATCCGCAATGAGCGCAATGCCGTTGAGCGCGAGTTTACTCTTAGGAACCCCATTAACCCTTCTGTATCTTATTGATAAAAGTTGTCTTTCCTTATCGAACGGTGGTAAAATGCTGAACAGAAGTCCGCTACAACAGTAGTCATCTTTAACATTTCTAGCTCTATGCACACTGCAGGGGCTTGCGGCCAGCGGTGATTGGCTAGATTTCACCTGGGCGGCTATGCCTCGATTGGTCGGCGCACTTTGCGTTTCCGCCCTCTCCCGCTTCAGGTTTCATTTCGTTTTGAGAAGCGGAGGCTGAGTGGTAAGCGGCGTTTAGCGCGTGATACTTCTCCTCTGTCCTTTGCGCCCCCCCCCCCACCTCTTTCGTTGCCTTGCAAGTAAGCCTAGTTGTGATTGGGGGGAATCTCCTCTGACTCACTCTGAGCAGTACATTGATTGGCTGGGAAGAAAATTCTATTACCCACTGAGACTATGAAGATTCTCAGTCATCCAGGTCAGGGGTCTCCAACCTTGGTAACTTTAAGCCTGGAGGACTTCAACTTCCAGAATTCCCCAGCCAGCAAAGCTTTGCTGGCTGGGGAATTCTGGAAGTTGAAGTCCTCCAGGCTTAAAGTTGCCAAGGTTGGAGACCCCTTATCCAGGTCACCGTTGTCCCAAAGGTGCTTCCCCCTCCGCCCAGAGGCAACTGGAGTTTCTGCTTTTTCTTTGAAGACATTTCTCTTCTCATTCAAAAAGCTTCTTCTGCTCTGACTGAAGAATTCAGTCTGAACTCTGAATCAAGAACTCTGATTCCCTACCATCCAGTCAGAGCTGAAGAAGCTTCTTGGATGAAAAGCGAAACGTCTTCAAAGAAAACCTAGAAAGTTCAGTTGCCTCTTTTTTTTCTCTCTTTTTTTAAAGCAGTTTTGGGATTACCTGCTGAGGTGTGGAAGATCTATTATCCCTTTCCTGCTTCCAGAATCAATCATCCTTGTACCCACCACATTAAGCATATGGTCAAGTCACTTTTCTATTTTTTTCATGTTTTATTTATATAACATTCAATTTTCATCAAACTGCATGGCCTGGGTACAGTTATGTTTAAATAGTCACGTTACACATCTTCGTTGTGGTATTAATCACCATAATATTGATAACATAATAACAGTTGGGAACCGGTAGTAAAGGTAAATAGAACCCACCCCTGATTCCAGACAATCCTTTTCCTTACAATTACACCCCCTCTGACGTCAGACCTCATTTTAATGAACATGTGTGATATTATGGGATAGAAATATGTAACATGTTTGACTACATGTAACTACCTATGCAAAGGGGAGGTTATTCTTCCCTGTCCAATCAACTTTCCTCTTGCATTTTCTTTGTCGGGTTAACAAGACTCTCTTTTTCATTGAGGGGATCCCCTTTTATCAGGGTACCCTAATACACTGCTTTTAAATGATCTTCCGACTCAGTTTCTTATTAGGAAGGTAAACTGAGGCAGAACCAGGGCCAAATATGGTTTACAGAGTTATTGTAGGTCCTTTATTATAAAACACAGTCCTTTATTTCAGAAAGCTCATTTATTTTCTTAGTTTTGCTTCTGAATTTTCCCTTTTAAAGCAAAGTTATAAACATAAAATGATTTTTTAAAATTGTTATGAACCAGATGTGCCCTTTAAACTTTTAAACTTCTAAAATACTTTGCAATCTAGTGAATATGTAGGTAAATTCATTGTTGTAGCCACAGGTTTGCATTTGTGATAACCCTAGGAGGGAGGGTAGAATAAATCAGTGATTGTTATGCCCTCCAAATTTAAGTCTTTCAAACCAGAGCCAGCAACTTCAAAAGTTTGATCAACTTTGCTTCTTTTTTTCCAGATGATTGGAGTATGTATGTTTGACAGCATCACTTTTTAGGGTGTGTCCTTGGAGTGCCTCGCCATGGAAAGTATACGCTGGGCATTTTCATACCGCACCTGGGCCCCTTGCTGTGAGGAATGGTTGTTAGCCATGCGCCTTGTGCAGCCTGAAGAGAAAAAACGCATTGAACAGTTCGTCTTTGGTCGGGATGCCAAAGCTGCTATGGTATGCTCTTACTCACCTTTGAAACATTCTGATTGCTTTGGAAATTTTAGAAGCGACAAGTGCTTTAAACCTGTATGATTTAATGCACATCATTCAGGCAGTGGTGAAATCCACTTATCTTTGCTACCGGTTTGGGAACTGCTCTATGCATGCGCAGAGGGTAAAAAACAGGACATAATGAGGTCCTGGTGGGTGGACGGAGCCTCCCACTGCCAGTGCTACCGGTTCGCGCGAACCACATAGATCTGGCTGGATTTCACCACTGCATTCAGGGCTATAGTGAATATCAAGCCAAATATCAGTAGTGTTGCTCTTGTTGCATGAGAGGGACAACTAGAAATTTTCCATCGCATCTTGTATGAGATCATCAAACATCTGGTACCTTCCCCAGATTTCCACAACATTGAAATGTTGGCTGAAAATTGCACTTCGTGTTTTTAGTAGGCTGAGACACGTGGTAGGAGAGGCTTTGGTGGTATTACTATTGTATAAAATACTGTAGTATTATTCTAAGTTTTTAGTAACATCAAATAGTTCAGTAAAAAGATGAGTCTTTATAAAAGGCTGAAAGTAAGCTCTACAGATGGCGCTGAAGTTCTAGAAATAACACATAAGTGCATTATGTATCAGTATATTTCATTCCATAATAGTAGAAAATGTAGAAACCAATCATTCAATACATAAATAAATCTGATTTTAAAATTCACTTTGATGTTATAGAGAAATATGTGTCTGGGCACATACCATAATTAGATTTTTCAATGTAACAGAAGTCACCCATTTCATAACAAAGTAAGCATATACATATTTGTCTTGCTTCCATAAATTTAATCATTATGAACATAAGTTGATTTTGGTCAGTTAAACTGAAGAAAAGCGAAATGTTTCAAATTCCATTGTCAGTTCCTACTTTTACTATTTTATTTTTTAAAATAAGTGTTCTGATAGTATGTGATTCCTAAAAACATTGATTTCTTGTGGGGACAATCTTTCCTCTGTTAGGATTTTTAACTCTGTTAGGGTTTTTATCTCTGAAAACGATCTTCAGGAGAATTAAACCTACTTTCTATGCCTCACAATCTATCTTCACATTGAATTTGAAATGCAGAAAGATAAATAGGAAAAAATTGCATTCTGTCTTATAACTAAACTAAAGTACCTGTATACACATTATCAATTTCCTTTAAAAGATAGCCCTTCATTTTTCTTAAATACTACTCATCTGTTTGTTATTTATTACTAGGTCATCCTCTTAAGACTGGAAAATCAATCATTAAGTGAAGTGATCACTAAGTGAAACCACAAGTACGCTTTTTTTAAAAAAAATGATTTATATGCCGCCCTTCTCCGGAGACTCAGGGCGTCTTACAATGCGTTAAGCAATAGCCTTCATACTTTTGTATATTTATACAAAGTCAGCTTATTGCCCCCACAAACTGGGTCCTCAGCTTATGATCTTACTTAAGCTTTCCTTCACTTTACAGGCCTGTAAAAACCATAAATATAAAGGATTGAATATGAAGTTATTTTTTCATTACCATTATAACTGAATGGTTGTTAAATGAATTAATTTCTAAATGAAGATTAACTTGTATCTCACTCCCCTGAACATTTCTTTAAAAAAAATTGAAACTGATAGCCGTTACTTCATATAAGAATCCAAAATGGGTTTAGTTTCGATAATTTATAAAATATTACTCAATATTGAAATGAGGAGCTTGAATATTTAATAAGAAATATGAAAAAAAACCAGATTTAGGAATATATTTAAGAATGGAACATGGTACAAACTGACTATAAATTCTTTATAAATCCGCTTTGTCACAAATCAATGGGAAATCATTCTAAATACTGTAGTATTCTAATCCAATTGTCCTATATTAGTAAAACAGTCTCTTCAGATTATTGGAGGGAATTCAGATTCATTTTCACTTATGTCATAAAATGAAGAAATAAATTGATTTACTGTTCTGGAAATTAGAACTCGGCAGTTGCACAAGAAAACATTTTTGTTCCATCAAATGAGACATTAAAATAAAAATTGTTGGCAGCTGATTTTATGATGGCAACTTGTCAAACTATAGTCAGATTTTTGAAAAATTTAGACTGTTTACATGTAAGGGCATGATGTATTGCATTATTGGGAAAAATGACATTTTTTGTAATCAGGAATCTGGCACAATTAAAATAATCTGCAAATAACTATATCAACTTTATAAATATAAACACTGTCAATGGATATAAAACATGGGAAATGTGTGAACAAAATCTATCAAAAGATTTAATTTTAGTAGGGAGCTAGTACATATAATGGATTCATATCTTTCAGAATTGAATACTATATTTTTAAAGTCTCAAGTATTGCTTAAAGAGTGAAGTTCAAATCTCTGTTTTGCCATGAAACTTCCTCATGTTCTCTCAGCCTCACCTACTTCATAAGATGATTTTGTCAATAAGCGTAGAACAATTTCTTTTTAAATTCTTCGAAGAAGCACAGAAGTTTTAAGAAAATATTGTAGTTGCAAGACTGAATCCGTTCATATTGCTTTTTTAAAAAAAGGTAACTGAATTGTCATTTTACTCCATGAGGTGTAGTCTGAATGTTTTTCAAGCAAATAATATTGTAATACATTTTTTTTACTCGCGTGGAACAATTTACATGTTGTGAGTTGTTTTGTTTATTTTATTTTGCAGGCTGGCCGCCTGATGATAAGAAAATTAATTGCAGAAAGGCTGAAGATTCCTTGGAACAAAATACAGTTACGAAGGACTTCACAAGGCAAACCTGTCCTTATAAACACATTAAGCAGCACTCAGTCCAATTTCAGCTTTAATGTTTCTCATCAAGGAAATTACACTGTACTGGCAGCTGAACCTGATTGTCAGGTTGGCATTGATATCATGAAGACTACGATGCCAGGTAATGGGACATGATACGTGTATGTCCTAACCTAGGATGGGTCTTTTGTCTGCTTAATATGACTTAAATTATAACATTCCAATTTTTAAAACGATTGTTAGTTATTGATTTTCTTTTCACTTGATTGCACATTATTAGAACCGTTTAGATTTTAGGATTAGGGCAGGCAAATGGTCTCTGAAATTATAGAAACAAACCCAGTATATAATTCAGAAGTACAAGGTCACCTGCATTAAAATTCTTCCACAACCATGAAACCTACTTGAATTGCTTGCAGGATTGTTGCTCTTACGCTGAAAGGGAGAATTGCATTGGCTACTTTTTGAAGAAAAAATAATACATGAATTTGTAGATGGCAAGACAGAAAGTTTACAATCTTGTTTCCAAATAACTTGGTAATAAAGCTTTCATTGTTTCAGTCATCCTGTCAGGTGTTGAAAATCATATCTGACACATCTGGAGAATGAAAGCCTGACTGATAACAATAGTATTTGTGGTAGCAGGTGTCATCGCAAGGAAAACCACACGGTGGTGTAGTTGTTCTACCAAATACTCCTGATCTGGTGAAGAGAATAAGATTTCAAAATGTAGTAGTGCATATATGCACGGATCGTGATTTTAGTACCAGACTCCTTAATATTTACGATGTAGACTCAAGCAAATGTGTTCGCTTTCATTTTTGTCCTATAAGTAGGAATGAGTAGCAATCTTTGAAGCACAATTTTCAGAGATTCAGATGAGAAAACTGGCGTTCCCAGATTCTGAAGAGACTGATTCTCTATATAGAATATAGTCAGTTCTATAGTATAGAATAATATGGTTTGATATGTCTTGTGTGGGGTTTTTCTTTAGAAATTAAGCCATTTGATTACTTGTCCTTTTGAATTTTTTTTCTAGTAATTCTATCTAATCCTGATGTCAACAGTTTATATTTACCAACTTTTTTTTTGCTAAATCCTTATTGTCAACAATCTTTAGTATAATACGTTGTAGATTCCCACTAAGGGTGACATCTGCAAAATAAGTTATGAATTCTGCCAAAATGTTTTCCATATTGCAGAGCTTCCATTAATTAAAAACTATTTTATGTATAAGAAATCAGTAGCAATGTAAACCCAAATAGCATTAATTCTAAAGACAAAAAACATTATTCAGTCAGCTATTTGTGACTGCAGATTAATGCAGAAAGAAGCATCACTTAAGTCCACTTTAACTCCTTTGTAAATGGAATATTTTCATTAATCAGTAGAGTCCCAATTCCACCTGGTTTTAGAATCTGGATGCCGCAATGCAAAATCTTCATACTTGTTTGCTTTTCACAATGGTTACATCTGGAAATAGATCAGTTTCAGTGCTTAAACAGCTTTATTTTTTATCCCAGTAAAATCCAAGAGAAATTATTGGCTTTCCATAAGGAGAAAGATCTTGTCCTAAGGCTTAACATTTAAAAGATGCAGCATACAGAGAAATGGTAAAAAAAAAAAGGGGGGGGGAGAATGGTCTTAATTTAAGGTACAATGGTGCAATGACCCTTTCTCATCTAAACAAATAGCTTTGTATAGGAAGACTTGGACTATCTGATCTGAGACTATTTAGTGCTTTAAAAGCCATAAGAACAGACATATTCAATAACAGCAGACTCCTTTTTCAGTTCAACAATCTGCTTTCTATTGTGGTTCATAAAATGACTCTGGAAAGCACACCAAAAGTGTCCTTTTCAGTTACAGTTAAATAATCAATTTCTCAGACTCTTGTGTGAACTTGTCCCAAGTGGAAGCAGATAATTCAATGTCCCCCAGATCTTGACTATTGTTCCTTCAATACTATGCATGCTATTGGGACTTGTTTGCCTAAGCTGACTGAGCAATCATTAAGCATTATTTAAGTCTCCATAATCGCATGAAAATTATATTCATGCCTTGTCCCTTTGTGTCTGATGATATCTATGAGAGTTATAGGAATGTAAAAAATGGCCTCTTTTGAATTTGGAACATTCTGAGTGATCCAGAAATGGTCTGACCTCAAAATGGGCCCATTTTGGAAGTGATGTGACCTTGCAATAGAATCAATTACTTAGAACAGTATTTGATATTGTCAAATACTGGAACAGGAACAGTATTTAATACTGAATATGAAATACCAGATTTGATATTCAGTATCACCTTAAGCTTTTCCAATACTTTCTGTGCTGAAATAATAATTATTCAAAAAGACTAATTTGCATCAACATCTCCTATTCCTATTCTGATTAATATGCTATAAAGTGATGTCTGTGGAAAACTGATAACATGGAAAATCTTTCTGTATCAAGGAAGATGAATAGGTATAGCTTTATTATTTTCATACTGGTCTCTTATCATTGACCGAAGAGTTTGCTTTGTCCCACATTGATAGAATTAAAATACGCTACTAAAAGTAAATTGTTCTATTTCAGGTTTTTTTTATCTTTTTTTAAAAATTTCCCTTTGCAGTATTTACCTAGCAACATGTTTCACAGAAATACAGTCTAGAACGGTGAACCCTTGTATCTGGTAAAGGGGGGGGGGGGCAGGGGGAAAGGTTTCTTATATAGGTTTATGGAAATTATTGCATTTGAATTATTTTACATGAGTGGGAGTGTGTACAAAATTATATTTTTGGAACCGTGAAGTATAACATGATTGAAGGCTTTGAACTAGTGCTCAATTTTCTGATAGTGTTGAATTGTGCTCCATATTTTATGTCTGCCATTGTAACTTAAAAGTGATGAACTCTTATCACAACAAAGTCAAAGTAATGGTTTTGAGATACTGTGCTTTTGGCTCTTGGAGAATGCAGTGAAGATCACACTGAATGTGATGTTGATTTTCTTGCCTAAATTATTGCTGTGGGGTTGCTTGTAAAACTATGGGATTGTAAAACGGGCAATCTTAACACAGTTCAGCAAACAATTTACACCACTGCAATATCCAGGTGTTACTCAACCTTCATTTTTCACATCCTTGATCCAACGGTCATTTTGGCCAGCGGGATTAGAGCTCTAATTTCTAAATCTGTAACCCTCTAACCATTATTTCATTGGATGGATAAGAACCTTATTAATATTAAATAGAATTGTTATTGGCAAGGTTTCCCCATGTGAAGAAACTGTGACTTTCTTGCCTGTGGAATGATACGTTTTCAGAAGCATGGATCAAAGATTAATTGATGGAATAGGGTGGAAATGAAGTTCAAGAAAGGAGGTCTTTCAAAAGCAAAAGTTGGAGTTCTGACTTGATTTGCAAACAATAATACTGCAGAGGAGAAAACAGCTAATCCTGAACTCCAGTGATAATAAATTATGACAGAGCACCATCAGAATGTGTACTAATTGGAAATCCTGTGCTGTGGAGAGGCATGGCTTTATATTGGTACTTTAAAGGGTAGGCAGATGCAAACTTAAATGCTTTCTAGGTGCTTAAAAAAGAAAACAATATCAACATTTTTGGTTTCTTAGATTTATTTCTAGAAAGTATCTCTTAAACTCCAGTTTTCCTTGAGGAAGAATTACAAATTGTCACATTCAAGAACAAGTTTAGGTTTTATGACCCAGCAGGGTTTTTTTTAAAAAATTTAAAAAAACTATTTCTAATGGGACAATATGATTAATGAGTTTTAAATTGCTAATAAGCAGTTTCGCAACATGAACACTGAAAAAATAAAAGATAATATTTCCAAATGCTATTTTAGGAGCATCCCAACTCTGTTTTCCTAATCCAAAGGAATCTCTTAGATTTTAACACTTAAGAAATTAAAATATGAATTTTATGCTTCCTTTAATAATATGTTATTTGTTCTCTGCTGAACTTTGCACAGTCCTCAATAACATTCAGTTCTCCAGATGCTTCAAAACTGCATGTCCTGAAGATTTATTCTAAATCTTCTTTCTGGAAATCACTGATTTTGCCACTCTGTTTATAGCAGGCTCAGGGCAGGGGGCAGATAGAAGTGGTATAAATAGAGAAAGAATCATGACATTCTCTAATCTCTACCCAGCAATTGATTGCAGTAATCAGCAACTTTGTCTTTCTGTACATTTACTTCTCCAATTAATCTAGAGTCAAAGTGGTAATGATTTTCTCCATTTAAACTTCTTTTTTAAAAAAAATAAAATAAAATTGTATTTTAGTTTAAATACAGTTTAAAATAGTTTAAACATACTAAAAACAAAATCTGCCTTGACAGCCCTGTGGGCAATAGAAGAAGGAAATAATTTCAGGAAGGTATTACATAATTCCCTGAGTAGAAATGAATACAAGTATTTGTCCCATTAATCCACAAATGCTAATTTGGCTCTCTGCAATTGGATTGACACTACAAACTCTCAGAAATCTGGGACATGAAGAAATTAGGTGAACCGTGCCAGGAAATTCGTAAGATGTTGGTTACCTGTTTTGATTTACCAGCAAAAAAAGAGAAGACAGAGAAATTGTAGTGGTAGCAAACATAGTAATAATAGTAGTTTCAACTCACCAAACAACTAAAACATGGACTTTCTGAAAGCAAAAAAGAAAAAAGCAATGTTTCATTAGAAATTGCTATGTTCCCCATCATTACCACATAACTATGTGATATCAGAATAACAACAAAAAACAACCGGAGGTTTTCAGGATAGTTATTTAGACAAGTCTGCTGTAAATTTCTCTATATTTTCATCATTCTAAATTCCAGCTTGAAATCCATAAAGATTAACCTGATGTATTTTGGTGATTTATCCAGTGAACTGATCATCTGTTTTCATTTAATCCTTTGCTGCCCCAACAACCACCACCTTTTGCCTTTTACCTCAACTGTGAAAAACTTTGTTTCTTTAAATTGATTCTGCTGTTATATTGAGAATTCTCTGATGTATTTGTATAGAGTTTTATTACTATTGGCTTTTCTATTAACTTTATCTTAAACCTTTGTCTTCAAAATCCTTTCTCCCCTCCTGGCCACAAGAGAATCTAAAGATTCAACTGGAAATATATATATATATAAAGAAACTAATTCTGTTTTCTATGGTTATTGTCACCAGTTATAACTATCAGTTATAGACCTTTATTTTTAATTCATAAAAATAGACCTTTATTTTTAATTCATAAAAATAAAAAGCTTAATTTATACAGGTCCATTTCATGATTTTTTATTTCTTTTTTTAAAAAAAAATAAATCTTCATTTTCTTCATTCTTCTCAGCAATGATGATCTCTCATTTGGATATTTCTTACTTCTGAACATTTTTATTTCCCCTTCGTGTGGCATGTTGGCGAAAAAATTCCAAAATATTGATGGGTCCAGAACACATTTTTGTACAAAAAAAACTCCACTCTCCAAAAATTCCTAAATTTATCTTAAATGTAATGATTTGTAAAAAACAAAACAAAACAAAAACATTCAATCTTGTAAAAAAACAAAAACAAACTATAATATCTAATGAAACTCTGATTTTTGGTAACAGATGTGAATGGTACCCATAAAAGGCTTTGGGGAAGCTTTTGAGGACTGTAGATTATCCTTCATAATAAAAGATTTCAGACTTATCAGTAGACAAGTGTGTGTTCTAAATGTTAAATATCCCAGTTTCCATCAATATAATTGTCATAGGCTTGTGTACCTTTCTCAGGTACACAAGACTGTGACTGAAATTGTCTGAAACCCTAAAGACTCTATTTGTACTATTGAAGGTAAACAGCTTGGATCAGAAGACATGCTAAACTATAGTTTATTTGCCTTGGTTTAAGGAATAAACTACAACTATCTCAGTTAACACTGCAAGTTATGCCATAAAGTAAGAATTAACAATTTCAACATCTGAAGTTCATACATTATACCGGTAAGATTCATGTAGGCTTTACAATGCAGTGAATGATTCCAACTAGTGTTAATTTCAATGGTCTGCTACCAGTTCTGTTTTACTGTTGTTGTTGTTTTAATTTCAGGAAGAGATTCAATTCCTGATTTTTTTCGGCTTATGAAACGGCAGTTCACAGAAGAAGAATGGCAAGTTATCAAGTCCATGAAGAATGAATGGCTTCAGTTGGATATGTTTCATAGGCACTGGGTAGTAAAATTTATTGTTTATAGTCAATTAATACAGTCCCTGTTCAAGCATGTAAGCATTCATTATTTTGACAACACTTTTTTTGAATGTGGAATGTCTATTTTGAAAACTTCCTGGAAGAATTCTACAGCAATCCAGAAAACTGGAATTAATCATTTTTCCAGAAAAAGTCATTCTGGCTTTCCCAGTTGTATCTTTGACTTTCTTCAAAGAGTTTAGGGGTACCGTAGGTATACTAAAAGATTATTTTCTATTTGATTATTCCAACAAGCTTGTTTGATAGTTTAGGTTGTAGAAGAGTGGTTCACCCAATGATCCCAGATTTAATCCAAATCTTACAGATTCAGTTTCCAAACGTTTGACCCATGAAACCAACAATATCTTAACACCCAATTTCAATTTCAAAATTGTGTACATATAATTATTAAATAAATGTGTAAAGAGAAAGAATCATGTCTTGCATGACTGGTTTAGAGGAGCTGATTAATGCCTAGAAATGATTAAGAATGATTTACAAACCTATACTATATACCCATTAACCTCCTGTGTTTGAATGTCAAACTTTAGGCATTAAAAGAGAGCTTCGTGAAAGCCATTGGTGTTGGAATAGGTTTTGACCTTCAAAGGATAGAGTTTACTGTGTCCCCAGTGGAGCTGGAAGTAGGAAAAACATACAATGAAACTATTGTACACTTGGATGGTGAAGAAGAAAAGGAGTGGACATTTGAGGTATGATTTTAATTTACAAGCTATTCCCTATATCCATCATACATATTGAACTGAAACATAAAAGGTTTGCATTGAAATAAATGATACTATCTCTAGCATTATTAGCGCCTACCTCCTCATCAGCTAAAATCTTTCCTCCTCTCTCACTTTCTGCTATAACTTCAGCAGCAACATATTTTTAGCCTCAGCTATAAATGACTGAGTCTGAAATATGAAATTACCATCTGACTTTTATCCAATAACTTTTGGCATGCTGATGTAATGATTGGGTTGAAGAATGGGCTTTCCTAATGAAATGTAGCATTTTCCCAAGACAAACAAAAATAAATAACTGCCACAATTCCTATTACTCATCTCCAGTTGAAGCCTTTTCTAATGTCTGTAATCTACATGAGGTTATGACAATAACTTCAGATTCATTAGATTTTTTAAAAATGAAATAATGTGGAAATGATTGAAAAATTCCCTTTTAACTCCTAGGACTAGGTGATGGGAATTCAGTTCCTGTTTTGAAACATGAAATTTAAAGATGAAACAGATGTCATCTTGTATTTTAAATTATCCACCTTTGATTGGTGGACCATGTCATCAGAATCACAAAGTTTTGTTGTTTTACTTGTTAAATGAGAAAAGGGGGAAAGTGCAAACAAGCATTTAGTTGAGAAAAGCTAGCTTCCGCTGTATTGTCACCAACCTTCCTGGTGGAATAGAACAACTCATTATGCCCAACTCACTCTGGCGAACATGTCACAGGACAATTCACTGTGGGGCAATTCAAAAAATACAAAAGTTCAATTAATTTTGATGGAACCATAGTCAATAGTAATAAAATAAAGAGAGCTAATCCATAAATATGAGCGTTAGAATAATTTTGATGAAAACATGGTCACCAATAATAAAGGTAACTGAATGAAACGATTAATACGGCATTGAGTTATCCTGCAGTGAGTTGGCCATGACAAGTTATCCACATAGCAAGTTGGCCATGGTGAGTTGACCATGGCAAATTGTCCTACACCGCTTCCTGAAGCATGCAAGTGATGCCAAATCTTACTTCTGCTTTATTTGTTACTCAGGAGACCCGATTAGATGATTGCCATCATATTGCAGTTGCTCTTGGAAAATCAGGAGTCTTTGGAAAGTACCACTCTGGGGTAAATTATTCTGCAAATGACCCTTAATTTTTTTATAATATATTTGAAATTAATACTGGCTGAAATTCGATATTGTCTGCTATATGAGGGAATGTGTGTGTCTGTGGTAGTGGGGTTTCAATTTTCATTGTCAGCTGAAGTTTTAAAATTTTGCTCCAGTTAAGTATCGGTTGATCATGTTGTGCTTGAGCATGCTTTACCCCACAAAGAAGTTGCTGTGCTACAAAACAACTAACAAATATTTCTATCTATCTATCTATCTATCTATCTATCTATCTATCTATCTATCTATCTATCTATCTATCTATCTATCTATCTATCTATCAACCAAGACCAATATTTGAACAAAAAGATTTCTACAATATATCAAATATTTAAAAAATATACAGAAATGCCTAAAACAATAGCATAAGGAAGGTACCAGATAATTCTGTAAGGCATTGCAATTATTAGCAATTCAGCAAGCTTACTGGGGGGAAAAAATGAAATTTGATCATTTGGAGAAAAATAACCTGCTCAGAGACGCAATTAAGATTTCTAACATTTGGCGATTCCCAACAATTCAATCTGATTGAAATAGATTTCTCTTCTTAGGAAAATCCAAAGCTATTTAATAAAGTAAGTTGAACTAAAGATGTTCCCTAAAGAATTTGTGTTAACAGTGTTGAAGGTGACAGAGCCTAAACAAGCCCCTAAAGAGACACAGACTAATTCCAGCCAGTTTATTTGTCTCAAAATATCTATAATATTAAAATAAAATGACCATTTAAAAGTCATGCTAAATTCTTCAGCAATATTTATCTTTACATAAACTTGAGGATTCTGTCTTGAACAATGTTTTCCTACAAATATTCTTTGAGCTCATGTCCATCATTTATATTCTGAATCTTTGCTAAAGCCTCAGTTTTAAAAAATGTTACATTGGCAGCTTTTATCAACTGATACAGAGCTGAATTTTATTTATTTATTTCTCTATCTGTTTATCAAATTTATATTTGGCTGCCTATTTCACAAAAAGTGACTCTGGAGAGAATCCAACCTTTAGATTTTACATACAAATTAAGTATTTTGTCAGCAATTTCATATGTTGGATTTTTAAAAAGAAGAATAAATTAGTTCTGGCTATGTTTCCTTTTCTATTATTAATCTCATGAATTTCTTAGGGGTTTTTTTACATCTTTTTTGTGCCCTGAGTAACATTACTTATCTTGAAAGGGAATAACATGATGAGTGTGTGTGTGTGTGAATGTACGCTCTTGTTATTTTAAAAACTTGCATTTTTAATACAAAGACAGACAACTATAGGCCTTCTGCTTCCTACAGCTCTGTATTTGCAACTCCCTCCAGTAAATGGAGTTTCTTCAGTTGAAGCTCAGAAACAAATTACTTTCAGCACTGCAGGGTTTTTTTCACATGAAAGTGGAAATGGAAGCAGCTTCTTTGAGGAAAACCAGTTCCATTACATCCCTTAAAGCCCCCAAACTCCCCAAACCAGATGGAAAATCTGCCAATTTGGTGGCACAACTTTCAGCTGATTTGGAGGCTTTCAGAGAAATGGGAACTTATCAAGGGCTCCCACTACCATTCTTTTCCTTTACAAAAAGAAGAAAATAAAATGGGGAAGGAAGGCTGAATTATTATCTTATTCCTTCTGCTGCTATGCCTTTGCTTTAAATAACCATAGTGACATTATACACATGGACATTACCAGATGGAGTTATGCAGAAATCAAAATGAATGCATTGTTGGTAGAAAGAGGTGGAAGAACTCACAGAAGAGAACTGTGGAACAGATCATGGTCTACTTACGTGCAAGTTCCAAGTTAAGCTAAGGAGAAAAAGAAACAAAACCAGTTTCCAAAATATGATCCTGCGCATGTACACAACACTTTCAAGGAGTACAGCAAGATTTGGTTGTTGTGAACTCCCCAGAATAGCTTAAGATGGATGGCTATATACCGTATTTTTCAGACTATAAGAAGCACCTACCTTTTTTGATGAGGAAAACAAGAAAAAGAAATCTGCCTCTGCTTCCCAGCAATTTTGCCTTGTTGCAGCAAACAGCAATTAGCCTGCTTTACTTTCATTTTCGTTTTCAGCATAGCTTGATTAGCACAAGAAAAAAAAAAATCTGCTCCCAGCAATTTACCTCCTTGCAGCAAGCAGCAGAAGCCCGTGCAAAACAGCTGAGAGTCGGGAGGCCAAGGGACAATCAACTTGTACTAATTAGGCTGTGCTGAAGCTGTTTCTTCTTGCTGCTTGCTGCAAGGAGGTAAACTTCTGGGAGGCAGAGGCCAAAGGGTAGGGGCAGTGAGTGGGCGGGGCTACATTTGGTGTATAAGCACACCTAAATTTTCACCTCCTTTTAGAGGGGAAAAAGGTGCATCTTATACTTCAAAAAATACAGTAAATCATCATCTTCTTTTAAAGACCCTGTAATCCCTTGCAAGGTGGAGTCTTGGGCAACTGAATGGGGCTGAGTGTTTACTGGCCGGATGCCTTTCTTGTTGCCAATGTGGAGATTGTTTCAGCAGATATATTCTCATTGTGCCCAGAGAGAGAAATATCTGCCTCTACCTAGGATCGAACTCACAGACTCCTGATTGTGAGGGAAGAGCTCCAAGTCTAGGCCACTGCACCACTCTGGATGGCTATATAAAATATTAAATAAATAAATAAATAAATAAATAAATACATAAATACATAAATACATAAATACATAAATAAATAAATATGCTCTTAAGTCCTGTATTGCTCTGATACTATGAAAGAATGTTGTCCAGATTTCAAGAAAGGAGGGAGTGCATGCCAGAGGAGCAAAAGACAGCCCAGTTTAAATATTTTGTGTAGGAGAGTCTTAAGATAGTAATCCTTCGTATTTTCCAGAGTGTAGGTTTAATGGTGCAAATTAATCTATTTTAATGACAAGATTTATGTCTGTATGGGAGGTGCAATAAAGGAAACTGCCTCAGAAGAGTCTTAATGTGTTTTTGTTGGTTTTGGGAGCCTGACAGGGAACCAGAGGAATTATGGAGGGAAATCAAAGAAATTATTAAAAATGAATATACAAAGAAACTGCCCATGACCAAGAAACAAAAGAGAATCAAATGACAGAATAAATGGTGGAAATTGCCAAGAAGAGAAGCCAAAAAGGCCAAAGAACTCAGGAACAAACTTGACAAAATTATTTCAGAGAGCTGCAAAGAAGCAGTATTACAACAAATCTACAAAGACATCAAAGTCCCTGCAGATTTTCTCAAACAGAGAAAAACAAGGACAGTTTTCCAAAAGGTCTTAAAGCTAGGAAGGAAGTTGTGGTCTCAAACTGGTAAGCTGAAGGATGCCCATTGATGGTTAATACCTCAAAGAAAAAGGAAAGGAATGTGTTGAAATTCCACAGAGTAAATATACAGAATCAACATCCACAATACCATAGAAGATACTCCCTAATTACAAAAACTAGATGGTTGAGTTAGGTAAGTCCTCTAGTCATTACCAAGTTGGAAGCTACAAAAAAATGATACAATATCTATCTACAATATCTACAAAAAATGATACAAAACTATGGTGAGCAATAGAAGAGAAATCAATAAATGTTTTAACCGCAAACTTGGATAATGACACAGTGGCCAGTTGATTAGAAGAGGTCAGTCTACATCCAGTACTAAAGAAAAGGTAACAGAGTATGCAAACTATCATACAGTATCCTTAATTTTACATGCTATCAAAATAACCGTTTAGAAAAGGCCAAAGAACACAAGGCATTTTCTCTGGATAATTGAGAAAGCCAGAAATAACAAAAACAATATGTGCTTTTTTGACTATAGAAAAGACTTTGATTGTGTGAATTATGAGCAATGCACTTAGAAAATGAGAAACTCAGAACATTTCTTTATTCTTATGCAAAACCTATATTGCAGGCAGGAAGTCACATGATGGACCTCACATGGTGGACTAATGGAGAAGATGATATCTAGGTTGGCAAAGGAGTGAGATAGGATTGCATACTCTCCCCCCAACTATTATTTATTCAAATTACATGCAGCATATACTGTACATTGAAGGAACTGAACTGGAAGAAAATTGATGTCATTTAAAAGCCGGAAGAAGAAATATCAGTAATATGTTCTGCTGATGATACTACTATGATAACAAAAATGCAAAGCATGTGCAAGCTCAAGACACACAATGAGCAACTGGGATTAAAATGAAGAAGACCATACCAATAATAACAGAGATAACCAGCTTTAGAACTAGCAATGAAGGTATTGAAGCTGCTACATGAAGCTGCTGGGTGAGATCATCCAACGACACGGGGTGAGGTATCAGCAATATGCAGATGATACCCAGCTGTATATCTCTACCCCACGTCAATTCAGTGATGTGGTGGATGTGATGTGCCGGTGCCTGGAGGCTGTGAGGATCTGGATGGCAGTGCACTGGGTCCTATTGGCCTCTGGTCACAATTCAAGGTGTTGGTTATTACCTTTAAAGCCCTACATGGCTCAGGGCCAGGTTATCTTCGAGACCGCCTTCTACTGCATAGCTCCCAGCGACCAGTAAGATCCCACAGAGTTGGTCTCCTCCAGTCCCATTAGCTAAACAATGCCGGCTGGCGGGCCCGTGGGGGAGGGCCTTCTCTGTGGCTGCCCCAGCTCTCTGGAACCAGTTACCTCCTGAGGTCCGGACCATCCCCACCCTATTGGCCTTCTGAAAAGCGGTGAAGACCTGGCTTTTCTGACAGGCCTGGCGCTGTTGATCTTGCTCTTGCGATCTGGTGAGATCAGCCATGAATAGTATGAATGAGTTTTAATGTTTTATTGTTTTTAATTTTTAAATGTTTTTTATTAGGATTTTAAATGTATTGTGAGCTGCCCTGAGTCTTCGGAGAGGGGTGGCATATAAATTGAATTAAATTGAAATTGAAATTGAATAGATAGCTGCTATCTTTTAGGGTTATCAACCAACAGTAAAAAAGTAAAATATATGCCACAGGACACTACGCAGGAGAGCAGCGACGAAGATGGCTGATCAAAAATAAGAACTCTGCAAACTGTGGTATTCCCTGTGGCACTTTACAGAAGCAAAAGTTAGATTTCGAAGAACCAGAATAGAAAGAGTATTGACACTTTTGAACTTTGGGAACTGAAAAGACTAAAAATATCATGGATAGCCAAGCGAACAAATGGATCGTTGAACGCATCGACTCAGAGTTCTCACTCAGGGTACACATTACCAGGTTCAAATGATCACACTTCAGACACGTTAAGGGGGAAATCTAGTTCTCGGTGGAAGGTCATACAATTGAAAAAAGTGAAAAGAAAAAGAAGAGGATGACCAGCAGCAGAGTGTATTGACTCAATCATAGCAGTTATTGGAAAACCTGAAGGACCAGATGGGAGAACAGATCCACCTGGAAGAAATCCATGTGGTCATTAAGAATCAATACCATCTTGATGGAACATCATCAACTTGCTGTTATTGCCAGCTTCAGATAACATCATCTACAAGCCTCTAAGCACCGCAGAAAATAAATTACAGCCCCTGATTTAAGAGGGGGGAAAAAGTTCCCAGCCCTATTTATTTGCTTCTTGGCATTTATTTTCTGAATGCTTGTGATCCATTTTTTCTCATTTGGAGAATATTTTCATTTCTTTAAAAGAGTACTATTTTTATAATCGTTTTCTTGACAGTGCTCATTAATCATAATAAATTCTTGGACTTGGATAGTACCTTTCTTGATCTATGATGCACATTCTAACTCAATTACTATCAGTGTGTTGATGACTAATCCCCAAGTAATGTAGAGACATTTGACTTTTTGATTTTCCATTTAACTTCTTTTTTTAACAGTTTTTTTTTACAGCATTGAAGTCAGATGTGACTGCTTTGGAATTGTTGAGCAATTTCCAGTCTACTTATAAATTAAACTTGGTAGCACTATGATCACTATTTCTAATGAGATGAGCGTGTACATCTCTGGTTTTTTAGGTTCTGTATCAAAATTGAACATACTGGTTGACTTGAAAACTTTTCTTTGTCTTTTATTTCAAGTATGCAGACACCCCCCCCCCCCAAAAAAAACTTATATTTTTAAGAGAAATAATCCCAGCCGTGCTTCTCAACCAGAAAAATCTTAAATCTATTTTTCCTTTCTTTTAGATGATCCCCAGCAATAAGCCTGCATTTACATTACTGACATTCAATGATTTAGTTGCCTCTGCTATTCCTCTTACACCAGAAGATCCTGCTTGCTGGGAAAGCTTTTGTTCTAGACAGGAAATGCCAACACGACAGAGTTGCACTCCAAGATGAGAGAAGCTGGATTTACCGAAAAAGAAATTGAAAGCCTTCAGAGGCTGCAAATTGTTATTTTACCAATGGCTAATTGGTGTGGAAATGTATGGGGCGAGAGAGAGAGCACTTGGGGAGAAAAAACCTTTTAAAATTGTTTTTCTTGCTGTGTATACATTTGTAAATATTTTCCCATATCTCTCAGATATGATTTAACTGTTCTATGGCTTAACTTGTATGAGTGGCTAGTTCTTCTTTCTCTGAATTGAAAGAATTGATATATTTCCATTGACTCCTACGCATGAATTAGGGAACGTATCAGTTTTCTCTGTTGAATGGCCTGTGTAATTGCAGAAGATATACAGGGTAAGAGTTGCATGTCTACTATTTCACAAAAGAAGGTATTCTTAACTGATAAGGTATTATGTGATGAACTTCAATTTTCCCAATAATCACCTCATTGTTCCTACTGTAATTCATATATACTCAAACGTACTACCCTACTACATAATGGAAATGAGTGGCAGAAGAAAAGTACAAGGCCATATTAATTATTTCCAGAATAGGTGGTCTCTGATTGCCTATCATGACAAAGAAAGTCTAATGATGGTGTCCTATAATATTAAGGAAAACAGACTTTATGCAAGCTTGTCTATATAACTTACACAGAGTTGCCAAGGTTAGCATATCTAATAAATGTGGACGTGAGAAAGGAAATAAACACAGCTGCTTTTGAGTTATGTATTTCCAGGTAATGACAAGAAGTAATGAAAACAAACTCCTGTATAACCTAGCTATAACAGCAGATGGTTGTCTTGAGTTTTATAACTTCTACTTCTTGGACTATTTCTTTTTCAGAACTGAAATTGCATGTGTATATGAAAAGTATGTTCTGAGTCTAGGAAATGACCCTCTCCCCTGGATTGCAGTGGAGCCCTAGACATGCCAATGTTGTGTGGAAGTTCAACCAGGAAAAGAATCTTGAGTTGCTTTCAAGTCTTAAGTATATCGAGTGTCTGATTCTGGGTCCCATGCCCAGTCTCCAAAAAAGATTCAAAGGGCAGGAAATTTCTCTCTAGTTCTAAATTGGATCTCTTCTTGACAAGTTTCCATCTGTTACTTCTTGTTCTGCCCTTGGGCGTTTTAGAGTATAGGTTGACCTCTCTTCTCTGTGACAGCTCTTCAAATATTGGAAGGCTCCTATTGTGTCACACTAGTCCTTATCTTTGTTAGACTAGACATACCCAATTTCTGTAACCATTCAATGTTATGGATAGCCTGGATAGCTCAACAGGTTAAAAGCAGACTAAAGCCTGTTATTAACATCCAACTGTCTGCAATTACACCAGTTCGAATCTCACCAGGCTCAAGGTTGATTCAGCCTTCCATCCTTTCTAAGGTAGGTAAATTGAGGACCAAGTTTGTGGGGGCAATAAACTGACTTTGTATAAAATATACAAAAGTATGAAGGCTATTGCTTAACGCATTGTAAGCCACCCTGAGTCTCCGGAGAAGGGCGGCATATAAATCTAATTTTAAAAAAATGTATGTTTTAGCCTCCAACCCCCTAATCTCCTTTTTTGCACTATACTCTTTCCAGAGTCTCAACATTTTTTGTATCATAGTGATCAAAACTGGATGCAGTATTCCAAGTGCAGTCTTACCAAGGCAGTTTAAAGTGGTACTAACATTTATATTATGATGACCCCAGTGGTGAAATCTAAAATTTGTTACTACTGGTTCTGTGGGCATGGCTTGATGGGTGGGAGGTAATGTGACTGGGTGGGCATGGCCAACTTTTTTTTTTTTTACTTTTAAAACCATTTTTTCTACAACTTCTTCAGCGAAGAGATTGTAAAAAAATGCTTTCAAAAAGCTCTGACGATCCCAGTTGAGTTGCCTGATTGGCTGAGGCTTTTTTTCTTTTTAATGCCTCTGCTGATCAGGCAACTCAGCTTGGATCATCAGAGGCTTTTAAAAGCCTTTGACGATCCCAGCTCAGCCACACGATCATTAGATCATTTTTTTTTACTTTTAAAAGCATTTTTTTCAGCTGAAGAAGTTGTAGAAAAAATGCTTTTAATTTTTTTTTAAAAAGCCTCTGATGATTGCACGGCTCAGCTGGGTATGGGGGATGGGCAGGGATTTTTGCTACCGGTTCTCCAAACCACCCGCCTCCATCGCTACCGGATCGGGTGATTCGGTCCGAACTGGAAGCATTTCACCCCTGGATGAGCCGCGGTGACACAGTGGTTAGAATGCAGTACTGCAGGCTACTTTTGCTGATCACCAGCTGCCAGCAGTTTAGCAGATCAAATCCCACCAAGCTCAAGGTTGACTCAGCCTTCCATTCTTCCAAGGTGGGTAAAATGAGGACCCAGATTGTTGGAGGCAATATGCTGACTCTGTAAACCGCTTAGAGAGGGCTGTAAAGCACTATGAAGCAGTATATAAGTGTAAGTGCTATTGCTAGATGACCTTGATACTATTCCTCTATTGATGCAATTTAGGACCTCATTGAATTTTTGGCAGCTGCAGTACACAGCTGGCTCATATTTAAGTGGTTGCCCACTAGGACTCCTAGATCCCTTCCACAGTTATTGCTCATGAGCCATATACACCTATTCTATAACTCTGAATTTGGTGCATTAGACAAAATGATGAATGCATTTCCATACTGGTTTTACTTCTGTTTTCAGATTATAATTGGAGTGTCAGGGGATTTACTGGTTTGCAATAAATCGGTTTTTTTATACATAAAGCCAAGGCTCACTGATATAATTTTGGGATGAATATCATTTAAGCCATTAAATTGAATCCCTTGTCCAGTGTAGGAATTCAAATATTCCTAAGAGCGCTCTCTCTCTTAAAGAGGGGTATTCAGAATAGCACACAATGCTTAGGATGGTGTATGACCAAAGCAAAATACAGTGGTGCTTTGCTTCCATAATTTGGAAACTGCTTCTGCGGATTAAAATTATATCCTGAGCCTTAAATTTGCTAATGCTTTTTCTACAGTACTGGCCATATATCTATATGGACATCAAGAAATATATATGTTTCTTGATGTCCATTAACATCTTTGGCAGCAGCAGGAAGCAAAAAGGTTTCTGTATAAGATGTTGTATTCTGACATCATATTAAATCTTTTTTTCTTCAGTGTACTATTCTCAATAATTTGTCTGGATTTGGATGTGGATCTTAAAACTATGCATTTCAACATAATTCTCTTTCACAGGAAATGTTCTCTTTAATGGATTTTTTTAAAAATTACCTGTCATTATTGCATTGGTTTTTAAGGTATTCGTGTTTTCCTACTGCACATATTAGTTATTAAAAGCAAAAATCTCTAAAGCTGTATTTATTTCTAAAGAGTATGATTCAGTGTCTCTAAATTTTAAACTCAAAACATACCAGCAAAATAGCCCCTGTCAAGTGTCTTGATTTACAATTCAGCCTTGTCTTGATTTTTTTTCAGAAAATTACCTTTCAGACTAAGTTGCTAATTGCCAGTATTGTTAATCATGCATTCAAGATCGCTCAGTGTAAATGTGTAAAAAATATTAAAAATGTCATTGAATGAGAGCTGAACATTTGGAATAAATGTACATTAAAAAAATACAAATGTTCATGTTCTTCTAATTGAACAGCATAAAAGATTTAGTTTGAATCCAAAACATATTTCTATTGCCTACGCTCTTAAAAACTCCCCTTTCTCACGCATGCACATACGCGCACCAAAGATTTGGAGCAGAAGTCCCATTTCTAAATAAGTTCATACCAAGAAACATAATTCAAAAAGAGCGCAGCTTCCATTTAACCTTCAATAATTACAAAAATATTAACACGGTCATGCTCTTTGTATCCACATTGATTTGTGTCTTTGGTCATGCATGGGTGGATGTACGCTTATTCCTCCATTGAACCAGCGTTTGCCCAGGTAAATTAGGACTGCTGGCAGATGAAAATGGAGACAAAACCAATGGTAGCTGAACTCTCGCCTTGCAAGCCTCTTTCTCTGAGCTAAGCAGGCTGCAGGAAAGTGGCTGCTCTTACTGAGGTTTTTTTTTTTTTTTAATTCCCTGCAAAGGCCACTTACCCTTCTGCCTCATTTATTTCTTATTTGTTTCAATCAAAGCTAAGAGAACTTTATATAAAACGGTGGCTCGTTGGGTTGTGAATTAAGCAGACGAATGACCGATAACATAAATCGATTGATCCAAAATGTCTGTTGGGTGAAGGAGAAATCAAGACAGGATAGAATCTACCCTGACTTAAAAATGGTTCATTACACCGGTACAGAGACAGGCAGAAACCTTATTTTGGTTATTGACCAATAAAAATACACTCTGTAAAAGAAACAAAGCAAAGTTAACCCCTAACATCACTGACAACTGGCAACCATTTGTGAAGAAAACTTATACATAATGGAGCAAATATTGAATGCTAATTTTAGATATGTAAATGAACACATGGGCAAAAGTCTTGATATACAGGCATTCAGGGGTTCAGGAAAACCCCCAAATCCCACTCCTGGCTGGCCCTGCCTACCCTGCTCCACCCCTCCCTTTCCAGGAGTCCCCACACAGTCTGTTTTGGATGCAGGTTGGTGCGCAGGGTGCTCGGGGAAGGTGAAAAATGGGCCTACAGGAAGTTTGGGAAGGCCAGTTTCCAGCCTCCAGAGCCTGGGGAGGCTGTTTTCACCCTCCTGGAGGCTCGAGGAAAGCCTCCAGAGCCCAGGGAAAGCAAAAATGCCCCCCTCCCCCGCTGTGGTGCAGGACGCCAACTAGGCCACACCCACCATGGCCATGCCCACCCAGCGACTGGCCAGAGAACCCCTTGCTAAAATTTTTGAAGCCCACCCCTGGAGGCATGTGACACTTAGTGACAAATATCCTACCTCATGATGAGATCAGAATCGGCAATATTGAAAGGACCAAGGATCTTAACTCAGTTTCCAGGTTTTCTAGGAGACAGTAGGAAGCCTTCTAATCTCCTTCTGTCACCTAGAATGAGGTTGAAATTTGCTAGTCTGTAAACAAATAAATGAATTTTTCAGTGTATAGAAGGTGGGGATGGAAATGGTTTGTTTCAGGATGGTATCCTCCCATTTCCATTCCCATTTCTATCCTTAAATCATCCCAAATCTTATATATCTGATCCTTCCCCAAAAAGGGAGCTTGGGAAGTTCAGATGGCTTTTGGGGTGGAAAGACTAATTGTGGATGTGGGAACAGAAATCTTTCCATTTCCATTCTCATTACAGGTTGTTTCAGTTTCAGTTTTATTGCATTTATATACCGCCCTTCTCCCGGATGGGACTCAGGGCGGTTTACAGCCACATTAAAATAATCAGATATAAAAATTAAAATTAATAAAATAATTAAACTGTTTGGCAGTAAAATTAAAACCCCTACTAAAACCCCTATTAAAATTTAACGCAAATTTAAGTCAGACCGGTTTGGTGAAACAGTAGAGTCTTCAGGGCTCGTCGGAAGGCACGGAGGTCAGGAATCTTTCTTATATCCGGGGGTAGTTCATTCCATAGGGCTGGAGCTCCCACAGAGAATGCTCTCCCCCTGGGGGCCGCCCGCCGGCATTGTCTGGCTGCTGGCACCCTGAGGAGGCCCTCTCTATGAGAGCGTATCGGGCGGTGGGAGATATTCATTGGCAGAAGGCGGTCCTGTAAATATCCTGGTCCTAAGCCATGGAGCGCTTTGAAGATGGTGACTAGCACCTTGAAACGCACCCGGAAGACCACCGGGAGCCAGTGCAGCTCGCGCAAGAGGGGAGTTATCCGGGAGCGATGAGTCGCTCCCATAACCACTCGCGCGGCCGCATTCTGGACCAGCTGAAGTCTCTGGGTGCTCCTCAAGGGGAGCCCCATGTAGAGAGCATTACAGTAGTCCAAATGGGAAGTGTCCTCAACTTATGACCACAATTGAGCCCCAAATTTCTGTTGCTAAGCAAGACATTTGTTAAGTGAATCACTGCAGTTGTTCATTTAGTAATGAAGTTGTTAAGTGAATCTGACTTCCCCATTGACTTTGCTTGTCAGTAGATCACAAAAGGTGATCAGATGACCCTGGGACAGTGCAAATGTCATAAATATGAACCAGTTGCCAAGCCTCTGAATTTTGATCACACCATCATGGGGATGATGCAACAGTTGTAAGTGTGAAAAAATGATTGTAATGGTTGTAAGTCACTTTTTTCAGTGCTGTTGTAGCTTTGAATCATAACTAAATGAACAACCTGTATAACCTATTCAATAAACCATGCTTCATACATGTTTTAATGTGCTTGACAAACAAAGCTAGTGAATTAGATAATACTTTCTGAAATATTTCTGTGTGGTTTAATATAAAACTACACAGAAACGACAAAAGAATCTTTTTCTCCAGAGAAATGCAGCTGAGTGATGTATGCACTGCAGACAATCTAGAGCAGGGGTGTCAAACTCAAGGCCCGTGGCCCGCATCTGGCCCGTAGGGGCTTAGATCTGGCCCGTGGGGCCACTCTGGAAACAGCAAAGGACTGGTCCACAGTGCACCAGCCAATGAAAATGGAGCTCAGAAGGGGCATGTGCGGCCCTCCTGAATTCTATTTTTGCTGGCAGAGGTTTGCAGGAGGCTGTCACAGCCAAAAATGGAGCTCGAGAGCCCGTTTTTGCTAGCAGAGTGCTCGGGCCACCACTGGAGCCCTCGATGAGTGATATCAGGCTGGCCACGCCTGCCCCAGCCCCTTGAGGTCAAACACAACCCTGATGTGGCCCTCAATGAAATTGAGTTTGACACCCCTGATCTAGAGTTTACCCAATTTCCATCCCAACCCCCCCTCCCCAAAACAAAAATGGGTAACTGCCAGAGACATAGATTATGAATAATCAGAAAGTAGAGTTAAAAACCAATGTGATAGCAAACTGTGCAAAGAAATTGAATATATTTGTGTACATTTGCCTCCCAACCTTGAGTGTACTATGCTGTTCCCATTAGCCCTGAAATAAACATTTATGGATTCTGTTTAGATAATTCTCAAGATTATTAAATGAATACTGATAATAAAATCCATTTCTCTTTACCTGAAATGAACTGTTTATTTTTATGCGTGATTAACTGGCTGACAGATATACTGTCATTTCTGTACAGATTATCCTTGGCCACAACCAAGTACCATTCCTATAGGGTTAAGTCAGGCAGCAGTTATCTAGTCACATTACATAATTTTTCTTTTACTTTGATGCAGTTCAAAGAGTTTTATGTTTGGTGTATGTGCTTGGAAATGGTAGAGGTATGTTCTGGCCAGTAATGAGAAATGTAATGGCTGCAATTCTAGGAGGTAAGAGTTGTGTTAAAAGCTTGTTTTGAAGCCATCAGATGGTGAACCAGTAGAGCCACTGAATACTGATTGACTGCCCTGAACATTTTCAAATCACTTCTGGCTCTTTGCATGCCTTTCTAGCTTCATGCATGCTTGCTGATGTCCTGGAGACCGAGGATATGCAATAATGTTCAGTCATGTTGTCTTAGATTTCCTGTAAGGTTTCCCTGTCTTGAAATTCTTTATTTTGTTATCCAGGGGATAATCATTCTTATTCCCTGGCCAAAGCGAGCAAAGTTATATTTGTGTGTGTGTGTGTGTGTGTGTGTGTGTGTGTGTGTGTGTGTGTGTTTGTGTGTGTGAACATGGTGTGCTATAGGCAGGTGCAAGTTCAGGTGGGAAGGTCAATGGGCTCTTCAGGCAAGTATCGGTGGGTTGATCTTATGAGTGGGTGCAAGTGTGGGTAGGCAGTTGGATGTTATGGCTGAGTATGTAAGTGGGTGCTACAGGTGGGCACAGAAGCAGAGGATGGGCAAGTGGCTGGTACATGCAGATGAAAATGGGCAGGCGAATGGCTGATATGGATGAATGCAGGCAGGTGGGCCAGTGACTGCTACAGGTGGGTGTGATTAATCACAGAAGTATTAATTGGAAAGTATTTTATCAGTTGTCACTGAAGCAGTAGGCATGAGCTTAAATGGACTCCAGAGGATGGTAGATGACAGGAAGGCCTGGAGGAACGTTGTCCATGGGTTCGCAATGGGTCAGACATGACTTCGCAACTAACAACAACATTTTATCAGTCAAGTTATCTAATCTGCTAAGTGTAGGCTATATCTAGCAAGTAACCACCCACTCCTAGTTTGAAATCCACTTGCAAGGAAGAGGCTTGGCACTCTTTTCTACTTCTTAATAGTCTTCATGGTCAGGAAATGCTTCCTAATTCAACCTGAATCTCCTGGCTTTTAAATTCAAGACATTGATCCAAATCTCATTTCAATAGAGCCCAGATTCAATTTGTGTTTCTCATAGCCTTTCCAGTATTCCTGGATAATTCTTCCACTTCTTAAATCTCCCCTTTACAAGCTAAACATGTCTAGCATCTTTTTTCCAGATCTAGTATCATCTGGTAGATTTCTAATGAACCTACTCCAATCCCTTCATGTCCCTTTGAACACACGGGGCCCAGAACTGAACACAGTACTCTAAATGCAAGGTAAAGAAGTGGAGAGTACAGTGGATTTTTTTTTTTTTTTTTTGCATCCTATGAACTGGAAATGCTCCTTTTCATATGCTGCATCACACAGCCAGAAAACAACAAATGCAAACAATCAACCTGGAGTCATCACTCAAGAAACAAATGACTAGTGACTCAAATTAACATACTTTGGGCAGATAATGTGAAGACCGAGCTCTCTAGAGAAGGCTTTATGCTGAGAAAGATGGAAGGAAAGAGAGTCAGAACGAGAAAAAGTGGATGACTAGCAGCCACATCGATGGACTCAGTGAGTGGTGAGGAGCTCACATTGGAAGAAAGACCAGATTAGGGACAGATAGAAAACAAAATCTATGTGGCCAACAGAGATAGAATAGAATAACAGAGTTGGAAGGGACCCTGGAGGTCTTCTAGTCCAAGCCCCTGTTTAGGCAGAAAACTTTACTTCACCTCAATGACAATTGATGACAAGGACTTGATGGCATATAATCAAAACACTGCTTGGATGTGTTCAGATCATGGTGCCTAGACTCTAGTACTTACATAAGTCACTAAGTCCTTTATCTCTGGACTCAATGCAGGATTAGATAGATAGATAGATAGTTAGTTAGACAGATATAGATAGATAGATAGATAGATAGATAGATAGATAGATAGATAGATAGATAGATAGATAGATAGATTTTCTTACTTTTCGTAGGTTTTATGTGTGTTTTTCCTTTAAGCCAGGTTTTTCCTATGTAACTAAGATGTTTCTGCAAACCCTGATTGAGTGAAATCACATTCACTACTTTCTGGGGGTTTTTTTCCTTCTTTTCATTCTGGCAGCCAGTGAAAAATAAGAAAATAGATATTGTACCTTTACAGGGAGGATACATGAGGTGGGTGTGGCTTACTGATGATGGCTAATGAGCCAGAAACAGCTATATAAGTCTCCAAATGGGCAAGCACAAAATCTGCTGGCTGCCAGAATGAAAAGAAGGAACCCCTCCCCCCAAGAAAGTGATTTCACTCAATTAGGGTTGCAGAAACATCTTAGTTACATAGGAAAAACCTGGCTTAAAGGAAACACACACACACACATACACACAGACACACATACACACACACACACGCATATATAATTTGATTTATATGCCGCCCTTCTCCGGAGACTCAGGGCAGCTTACAATGCGTTAAGCAATAGCCTTCATACTTTTGTAAATTTATACAAAGTCAGCTTATTGCCCCCACAAACAGGGTCCTCAATTTACCTACCTTAGAAAGGACGGAAGGCTGAGTCAACCTTGAGCCTCGTGAGATTCGAACTTACAGTAATTGCAGATAGCTGGAGTTAATCACAATGCATTAGTCTGCTGAGCCACCATGCCCTATATTTGTCACAACTGGCCATCATCACATTGGATTTGACCCAATTTTTACGTCTACCAGGATCATTTTGGTAGATTCCCAGCACTCCATTCTTTACTGAAATAATAAAGATATAGAATATCAAAGTTGGCAGGAACACTGGAGATCTTCGAGCCCACCCACCCACCCCTGCTCAAGCAGGAGACCCTATGCCATTTCAGACAGACAAATGGCTGTCTAACCTCTTCTTCAAAACCTCCAGTGATGGAGCACCCACTACTTCTGAAAGCAAGTGGTTCCGTTGGTTAAAAGGTATTGATAGTTTTAGACCAAGGACATACCCTTTAGAGACACCAGTCAGTACTTTATTCCAGGACAATGCAAATCAATTTATGAATATCCTTTGTGTCCAACTGTTCTTCCACTAGACTGCAAAACTGTCTAGTAGTTCATGTGGATATGGATATAGCTGGTGGTGAACTTTAGCACTGGAGCAAAGTAATTTGTTATCTTTAGCAACGGAGCAAATAATTTTGTTGCTTATTTTTAAAAAAGAGACCTTAGAACATTGTATATTGTATACTCTTTTCAAGGAGACAAAACATAATAATAATACAGTTGTTTGAAAACACACTGTTCCTTGAAGAAAAGAGGAAACGGCAATTTTCATGGTAAGCTTTTCTATACAGCGATAATCGGTTAATGTTGCCAATTCGTTTTTGAGAAAAAGACCACAAGAGGTTGTCATGGAGATTATTACTTCACGAAACTTTAGCCTTACGCTTCAGTGTGGGTGTCTAATATGTGACATGTGGCAAATAATTTATTATTGCTTTGCTATAAAAGAAATACTTGGCTTGTAAGGATTTTCTTTCACCATGAAGTTCTGGGCTTTTCAAACTATCCTAAACTCTATTTCTCTGAAACACTGAAAGCAATTCTCTTCATCAAATCCCTACATCTCTCAAGATAAATCCTATAGTCCTGCAATCCTATAGTCCTGATGGTATTAGAATATATTAGGGTCCCCCTCCCCGGGGTTTTACAGTCTTACAGAGAAGAATATAATCTCTGGGTTTGCCTTTCCCTTCGCTGCCAATTTCCAAGTTGATTTTTTTTTTTTGAATGTAAAGAATTTCACAAAATGAAAAGCTAGTGCTTTACTTTTTTTACGATTAATTCCTTTATCAACAGAAGTAATGATTAATGCACTAGCAATGGCACGCTTGGAATACTGTGTACAGTTCTTGGTCAGCAAGATACAAAAAAGATGCTAGGACCCCCCAAAACATCAGTGGTGGGATTCAAATAATTTAACAACTGGTTCTTTGCACTAATGACTGGCTGGGTGTGGCCATGGTGGGCGTGGCCAGGAGGTGTGATAAGCAGCATTTGGCCTCCTGCACCCGCTGGGAGCAAAAACAGGCCTCTGGGAGACGCGCCTCCCCTGCGCCCCTTTTTGGGCCTAGTAGGCCTCCCTACAGCCTCCTGGGGTACGTGAGGACTCTTGGAAGGGGCAGGGCAGGGCCAACCAACAATTTAACAACTGGCCAAACCGGCCAAACCGGGCCAGAACCGGCTGAATCCCACCACTGAAAAAAATGTGCCGAAAAGAGCAACAAAGATAATAAAGGGTCGATAAAGGTTACCATTTGGTTGAATCATTCACCAGTTTAAAGAGAACTTGCTAGATGATTTCAACTGGCTTCCAATGAGATAAGGAGACATCAACTGGTACCACCTGATTTCCATTCGTTCATTCAGACAAGCAATTGAAACCTCCAGAGAAGCAACAGAATTTATATTCTCAATATGGTCACCCAGAGTTTTGCAGCAGGCACATTATCCTTCCTAGAGAATCCATATTAACTAATCATCTCGCAAAGATGGATGGATGGCTGCCAGCAACATTGTCTTGAGGTAAGTTTCCTTTCCAATCAAACAGGCTACTTCGAGGAAGTTAATGCAATGATGGGTGTGAAAAGGGCAGCGGAAAATAAATTGTAGAATGTGATTAAAAGTAATGCCTAATTTACCAGCCAAATTGAATTTGCTGACTTGTAAACAGGATTTGCATAATCCAATATGGGGGGGGGGGAACCTGTGAGGTTAAAACACTTCCTGGATTTCTAAATATCATCAGTTTTGTAAGAAACAATGTTCAAGTCTGAATATATAAATAACTAGATTTTAAAAATAGACCAAATAGGGATAAGAAAGGAAAACCAGATGTATGTTTGAAGGTCACAAGAGGAAGAAAAACCCATGTACACTGTATTAATGAGTTTATGTGTATCTCATTTTCTACATGAGTATGTTCTTAGTGAGATCATGCAAGCATCTTATATGCACCTATGGCTCATATTTGGATTTAAGGTAAAAGTAAAGGTTCCCCTGGCACATATGCGGCATATATCTGGCAATAGCTTCTTATTTACAAGATGCAAATATCATCTATACTAAAGGTAAAGGTTCCCCTCGCACATATATGCTAGTCATTCCCAACTCTAGGGGGCGGTGCTCATCTCCGTTTCAAAGCTGAAAAGCCAGTGCTGTCCGAAGATGTCTCCGTGGTCATGTGGCTGGCATGACTCAATGCCAAAGGTGCACTGAATGCTGTTACCTTCCCACCAAAGGTGGTCCCTATTTTTCTACTTGCCTTTTTTAGGTGCTTTCGAACTGCTAGGTTGGCAGAAGCTGGGACAAGTAACGGGAGCTCACCCCGTTACGCGGCACTAGGGATTCGAACCGCTGAACTGTCGACCTTTCGATCGACAAGCTCAGCACCTTAGCTGCTGAGCCACCATGTCCTTTTATTTGGATATATTATATGCTAAATTATTCAAATTATGCTAAATTATTTGCACCTGTTTTATCTTCATTCTTTTATTTGATACCCAGAAAGTACAGCAAACTACTTACCCATCCAGAGCCCTTATGCCTACTCCCCCCCATTAGTTACTCAATAGCTCAGCTATGATGGGTTTTGTTGCTGATAGTTGTACAGGTAGTCCTTGACTTACAACAGTTCATTTAGTGACCGTTCAAAGTTACAACAGCACTGAAAAAAGTGACATGACCGTTTTTCACAGTTAGGACCTTCGCAGCATCCCCATGGTCACGTGATCAAAATTTGGAGGCTTGGCAACTGGTTCATACTTACCAACCGTTGCTGTGTCCCAAGGTCACGTGATCCCCTTTTGTGACCTTGAAGTAAAGTCAATGGGGAATCCAGATTCATGTAACAACCAGGTTACTAACTTATCAATGGCAGTGCTTCACTGAACAACTGACACAAGAAAAGTCATAAAATGGGGCAAAACTCACTTAACAAATATCTCACTAACAACAGAAATCTTGGGCTCAATTGTGGTTGTAAGTCGAGGACTAACCTGTATTCTCTTGGCCTTACTCCAGAGGTGGGTTTCAGCAGGTTCTGACCAGTTCTGGAGAACCGGTAGTGGAAATTTTGAGTAGTTTGGAGAACCGGTAGTAAAAATTCTGACTGGCCCTACCTCCATCTATTCTCTGCCTCCCAAGTCCCAGCTGATCTGGAGGAAATAGGGATTTTGCAGTAACTTTCCCCTGGAATGGGGATGCAATGGAGATTTTACAGTATCCTTCCCCTGGAGTGAGGTGGGAATGGAGATTTTACAGTATCCTTCCCCTGCCACGCCCACCAAGCCACACCCACAGAACCGGTAGTTAAAAAATTTGAAACCCACCACTGGTAAGAACAGAAGTCTTTTATTTCAAATGTTTTGTTGTATTTTATCAAGTACTGTATGCTTTACAAACTAAATTTTTGGAACTGAATTGACTGCGGTAACTTGCAAACTTCTTATATCTCAGGTGAAATTACATATAAGTATTATATAACAGGCTATTCATACTGCATCTAAATTGTTGACTGTCACTGCATCTGATGGCATCTGATTCCAAAGATGTGTTGAGTAAAAAAATAATTTATTTTTTCAATCCTGAATCTCCCACTTTTTAAATTGTACGGATGCCATCAAGAAAACTATCTTGTTCTATTTTTTTCCACATTAAGTATGAGTTTAGATAACTCTATCTTGCCTTTTCTTCCCTAGTTTTGTTCCAGAATTAATATGCTCCAAATGCTTTATGTTTTACTCATAAAGGAGCTGCTATACTCCCTAAATCCTTTAGTTATTCCTTTTTGACCTTTTTCCAGAATGACACCTGGGCTGTCAAGGTAATCTAAATTGTGTTGGCCTTATTTAAACAACACACATGGATTCCTCAGCTGAAAAGAATGAGTCAAAATAAAATCTAAATGTTTTCTTTCTTTGATAACTAGGAGTGTAGTCCCATGTATCTGACATTCCGTAGATTAAGGAACTGCAAAAGGGCAACTCTTTCCAATATAATGAAGTAGAGGGCTTGCGCTTAATGAAGAGCAATTTTCTTGTTTTAAAAAAAGTTTTATTCTGCTCCAACTTCTCCCATTCATCTTTTCCCAGAAATAGGAAAAATTGTTAGAGTAAGGCAGTGGTGGGTTTCAAATTTTTTTACTACTGGTTCTGTGGGTGTGGCTTGGTGGGCATGACATGGCTTAGTGGATGTGGCTTGGTGGACGTGGCAGGGGAAGGATACTGTAAAATCTCCATTCCCACCCCACTCCAGGGAAGGTTACTGCAAAATCCCCATTTCTTCTCGATCCGCTAAGACTTGATCGGCAGAGAATAGATGGAGGTGGGGCCAGTCAGAATTTTTACTACCGGTTCTCCAGAACTGGTCAGAACCTGCTAAAACCACCTCTGGTTCTTACCCATTCTTATGTTGGAATCTAGCGCAGTATAGGTTTTCAAGGAGAACATCATATTAATGATAAATTTTCATCCCTTAAATTGAATGAAGCTGAGATGGAACTGGAGTGAAAAATTTACAAGGACATTAACCAATAGCATCCAACGAGGGGAATGAAAAGGCAAGTATTACACCACTTCCTTTTATATTAATACCATGCATTGCCATCTTGCCTTTTTTGTTAAGCACCTCCTTTCTCCTTACCATCTCCTAATACCACTCAAATTAAAATTTCCAGAAAGTAATTGCATATATTATTAACCTAAACCAATCCATTGCATTATGAAGGCTATTTACTGAAGGCTATAGGTTGAAATTTTTTACTCTGGTCTAGTATTGATTCATAGAGACATATCATTGACATCCCAATCTATGGCTGGGAGAAAGTAAATGGCCCAATGCCATCTAGCCAGCTTCTATGACTAAGGGAGGACCAGAATTGATGCTCGCTCAGCTTCTAGTCCAGCAACTTTAACCACTACACCAGTTTGGCTTGTATATTTATACAAAGTCAGCTTATTGCCCCCACAAACTGGGTCCTCAATTTACCCACCTTAGAAAGGATGGAAGGCTGAGTCGATCTTGAGCCTGGCTAGGATTGAACTCGCAGAAATTGCAGGCAGCTGGATCTTACTTGCTGCCTTTAGTAGGAGGCATTAGCCCCCTACGCTACTCAGGCTCAGTTATGTAGACAAGGTTCCTAGATGAATTTAAAAATTAAGTGTTACCTTGCTTTGTCTTCTTCCTTCCTTCCTTCCTTCCTTCCTTCCTTCCTTCCTTCCTTCCTTCCTTCCTTCCTTCCTCTCTCCCTCCCTCCCTCCCTCCCTCTTTTTTTTCTTTCTTTTTTTTCTTTTTCTTCTCTCTCTTCCCCCTCTCTCTTTTCTTTTCTTTTCTTTTCTTTTCTTTTCTTTTCTTTTCTTTTCTTTTCTTTTTTTTCTTTCTCTGTCAGAATGACTGGGCAGCTTATATGTCTTGGTGCTTCTAAAGATAGCTCATCCCCACATCCCCTTTTCCTCACCATGTCTCCTGTCATTTTTCTGCTACCGAGAAAATATGTTAAGGAGGAAAAGATGGAATAGCTGTAGCATGTCTTTTGATTGTTAGAGCAAAGAGCTGGAAGCTCCCTGAAATGTATTCTGCTTTGTAAAATGCATTCAGCTCATTTAGATTTCATGGGTATTTCATTTTCAAATAAGTTTTGCAGCATGTGATTCCAGCAGTTGAAGTGAATGGAAATTAGTGCCAGGCAGAGAATCCCATTCTGTTTTTTTCTTAAACTAGTTCTTGCTGGAAAGAGAATTTGTTTTAGAAATTCTTTTGTAGAGAGATTAGATATGGATTGTGGTGTTTATGAACTTGTTTAGTTATGCAGGGGCCAAAGGCTCTGTGCAAATGCCCTTTCGTTGTACATCTTTCCAGCCCCACCCAAAAATTGGTAGTGTCCCTGACTTGCTATGTTTACATGACATCCAGGAGAAGATATTAGGACAGTAATCTTTTGATTTGGCTTTCATATTTAGAACCCTCACTCTGTCAGAGACCTTGGAATACTCATTTCAAATGATCTAAGTGCCAGAGCTCACTGAAACAACATTGCTTAAAAAAGCACTAAGGGTTGTTAACCTAATCTTGCGTAGTTTCTTCTCCAATAATATTGAACTGCAAACTAGGGCATACAAACTTTTGCCAGACCAATTCTTGAATACAGCTCATCTGTCTGGAACCTGCACTGCATATTGGACATTAATACAATCAAACCAGTCTAGACATATTTAATGAGAAGAGTCCTCCACCCCTCTGCTCACAACAAAATATCTTATGCCACCAGACTTGAAATTTTAGACAACTTAGAACTTTGCCATCTTCGGTCCGACTTAAGTGTAGTACATAAAATTATCTGCCACAATGTCCTACCTGTCAATGAATACTTCAGCTTCAACCAAAACAATACAAGAGCACACAATAGATACAAATTTAAGATAAACTGATCCAAACTCGATTGTAGAAAATATGACTTCAGCAACAGTGGTCAACACCTGGAATGCACTACCTGAATCTGTGGTTTCTTCCCCAAACCCCTAAAATCTTAACCTTAGACTGTCTACTGTTGACCTCACCCCATTCCTAAGAGGTCTTTAAGGGATGTGCTTAAGTGTACCAGCATGCCTACCGTCCCAGTCCTAATGTCTCCTTTTATTCGTATCTATTTCATGTACATTACATAATTATGTTTACACTTGTACCTGTTATCAAATACATGCTTGACAAAATAAATAAAATAGAAAAATAAAATAAAGTGAGAAAAGGCAGGGAAACTTCTGCATGATAGAAAAGCAAATACAGAAAAAGACAACAACATCAGAAGCTTCCAAAAGGATCCAGCGAGAATCCAGAATCTCTCTGACTCCCATTTTGATGATGTTCCAGAAGACAGTGAAAAGCTTCTTTCTCAGTAGCTTTGGAGTAGGATGGTTGGTGAGCCATGGCAAGATTTTATATGATGTTGTAGGATGTTTCTCCTTCTAAATGCACATCATTTATTCTCTTCTTTTACAATGTATAATATAAAGCAGTGGTGGAATTCATTTTTTTACTACCAGTTCTGTGGGCGTGGCTTGGTGGGTGTGGCTTGGTGGGTGTGGCTTGGTGGGCATGGCACGGGAAGGATACTGCAAAATCCCCATTCCCACCTCACTCTGGGTGGGAATGGTGCCAGAGGTGGTATTTGCTGGTTTTCTGAACTACTCAAAATTTCCACTACCGGTTCTCTAGAACCTGTCACAACCTGTTGAATAGAACCCCTGATATAAACTGTCCAGCGTTATTAAGGAAGTGACACATGGTTAGCTCCATGCAGTGTTATTGGCTTATCTTTGAGAGAAGGGGGCAATGATGGGATTCAGCCAGTTCGCACCACTTCAGGAGAACCAGTTGTTAACTTTTTGAGCAGTTTGGTGAACTGGTTGTTGGAAGAAATCATTAGGGCAGAGTACCGGTTGTTAAATTATTTGAATCCCACCACTGGAAGGGAAGTTCTGCCACTCTAGGTTTCATGAATATCTCATTTTACTGCACAAACTGCAGTTCATGATGTCTTCGGTTGAAGCGATTGAAAACAAGCGCATTTAAAATAAATTTGACAGAAATTCTGAAGTTCTTAAGAATAAGATGGATAGAGAAAGGTGTACTTTGCAGGAAAATAACACTTTTGGGAAACTGCAAGATAGATTGCCCCCAACAATTTGGGTCCTCAATTTACAGATCTTGGAAGGATGGGAGGCTGAGTCAACCTTGAGCAGGTGAGAATCGAACTGCCAGGGATCGGCAGTCAGCAGAATTAGCCTGCAATGCTGCATTCTGACCACCGTGCCAAAACATCTCTCATCCCACTGTTGTATGTCTGTTCGTTGGTGTAGTGTAGAAATAAAGAATATAAATAATAATAATCTGCCATAAAACACCCTAGACTTAATAGTTATGAATTAGAAAAACAAAAAAATCTGGATAGTGGATGTTACCGTATCTGGAGATAGCAGAATAGAAGACAAAGAACTGAGAAAATCATAAAATATTAAGATCTGAAAACAAATGTAGAACAATTGTGTAAAAAGAAAGCAAACGTAGTACCAATAGTAAAAGACACCCTGGGTGCAGTCCAAAACAGCTAGAGCACCACTTGAACTCCACTGACATTGACAAAATCTCCATCAGTCAATTGTGAAAGGCAGCTTTATTTGGAACAACTTACATTTTGCGATGTTACCTTTAATATTATTAAACAACAACATCTGCCTATCCCAGATTCTTAGATAGGTGGACAAAAATGCCAAATACAGTCTAAATATCTGATTGACTATAACGACCAATCATACTGTCATCATCATCATAGAAGCTAGAAAGTCTCAGATCTCCTACCTTAAGAGATTGCCAATATATATACCCGTGTTTCCCTGAAAATAAGACCCTGTCTTATATATTTTTTTTGCCACCAAAAAAGTGACCAAGTCTTACTTTTTGAGGGGGGGAATGTCGTCCACTGACTCACCTCACTTGCGCGCATCAGCCCTGGCCTCCTTTTCACTGTCAGAGGCCTTTAGGAATTTCTTCTGCAGCCAGCAAGGCAGGTGTCAGGGTATGGGAGGCCTGGTTGCAAATGTCCTAAGGTAAGTAGTAGGGCATCTCCACTTCCTAGTTTAATTTTTACCCATGCACCCTGGGTAGGGCTTATATTGGGCACATGTGTAAAATAATCAAGCTAGGGCTTATTTTCAGGGGAGGTTGTATTTTCAGGGAAACACTAAATCTATATTTAAGTTCCAAGGATTCTAACAATTTGACCATATTGTTTTAAGACTCTTTGAAACTGAAGTCCATCTGTTAAAATGGGCATGATATAAATGATGAAAATTTAAACAAACCCATCTGGAAGGTCCACATGCATTAGTGTCATCTTTATTGATCAAAAAGAAATTAATTACCACGAACATTCTTAGCACATAAAAATGGTGAGAGAATTGCACCCATTTTTTTTGAGATATATAAAATGTACTTGGAAATACACCAAGGTGATAACATAATACATCCCTTGATACTGGGGTATGCTGGTGGGTAACAGGGAACATCTTATCCTTTTGAAATATAGATCTTAACAACCCATTCTGATTGTGTGTACATTATACACAGAAGCCAACTTATGTCCACACAACACAAAAAGCCAATCACATTATAGCTTTGCACATTGGACAAGCCTAGCCTGCGTATTTAGTTTAGGCTTGAGTGAGTCATGTACTCCCATAAAACAGGATTTATATGATACTATCTGGACGCCCATGCTTCGCTATGAAACTATGTGATCGGGCCTGATAAATTGATACTTAAAGCCTGAAACTTAGTGTAGAATGTGTAACTCCATAGCATCAGAGTGTGTTAATATAAGGCAACTGGCAATTGCAATGGAGGGGGAGGGGGAGTATAATGTCCCAGCCAGCAGGCCAGATGAGTTACGTGCTGGCCATGCCCACGCCCAGTTTAGCGAAAGGGTAGCATCAGAGCGTGTTAATATAAGGCCACTGGCAATTGGGATAGAGTTCCTTTCAGGTGGAGAGGGGGAGTAGAATGTTTAACTCCTTAGCATCAAAGCATGTGAATATAATACTGTATATGAAATACTAATGATCTGATGCTCATTCTGAAAAAGCCTTTCTTAGCGAGCACCTAGAAGCCAAGAGGAAGTTTGTAGGAGATTTCACAATGAGTTAAGTGGTATTTGGCATATATATATATATATATATATAGGTAGATTAACATCACCTGAGAACAAAGCCTATTTGCTCACAGGTTGCTCCTAGCATTTCAGATGATTCCTACAAGGCTCCAAACTTTTGTTTTAAAGTTAAAAATATTAAGCCTATAGTTTAATATTGTGTGGGTCACCTTGGAGATGGTTATTCCAAAAGGAGGGATAAAAATAGATTAAACTATATCCTACCAGGAGCCATTGAAAGGACTGGATATGCGTAGCCTGGAGGAGAGAAGACATATGTCTTCAAATATCTGAAGTGTTGTTGCACAGATAGGGGAGATTTCTCTTCTGGAATGCAGGAATAGAAGTGCTGCTTAGAAATGGCAGGGATGAGCGTTTCACGAAACATTAAGAGAATCTTAACAATAATAGCTGCTCGGTGGAACAGATTGCTTTGTGAGCAGGTGGGTTGACCCAGCTTTGATGGAATTCAAGCAATGTCTGGAAGGACAGTTTTTAATTTTAACTCGAAGGCTTTTTAAGGACCACGACTAATCTATATAAAGTCTGCTTTGAAGTTAACATTCTCCTCAGAGTATCATTTCCCTCGTATATCCTTTTGCTTTCTCTGATGATACTGGTTCAGAAACCTTTCTGTTCAGAAACTCAGAGGGATATTCTTTTTGGTATTGGTTGTTTTTTCCCCCCTCTTGAATTGCATTTTGCAGCTACTTGGGCTGCACGCAGCATTGCATTTTTAAAAATGGGTTAGAACAGTGATGGCTAACCTTTTTGCCATCGTGTGCCAAAAGTGTGCGCGACTGCATGGGAAAGCACGCCCGTGCCCGCACCCATAATGCAATGCATGCACAACTCCCCCGCACGTGCCCTAACCCCTGTGTATGCATGCACAACCCCTCCACATGCACGACCTCTGTGCTCCCCGGCCCCATGCTTGTATGCGCGACCCCTCCACATGCGCCCTTGCCCAATTTTAGGTTGGGGGGGTTGCACACGCACTGTATGTGAACTTTCAGCACATGACGTCAAAAAGATTAGCACCCTGTTTTGGGCCTGGAAAGCCTCCTCCACCAACCTGGAAGCCAAAATGGGGTGTGGGGGGAATTCAGGAGCATTCGGGGCGCATGCGCAGGGGGGCACTCGCATTGTATTTTGGGGCCTCACGTGGCGCTGCATGCACCCCGCTGTTGTGGCCCGTCAGTGGCCTGTGCAGATTGTAGCTGATTCTGACAATGAGGAGACTGGTTGGTGTTGCGTCGGCAGTCTGTGCAGCTGGTGCTCGAGTCGGATAGTGAGGAGGCTATAGAAGTTGTGGTGCCAGAGGCAGGGATTCAGCCAAGGCCTTCAGAACCTCCAGAGGCTTCTTTAAGTGGACAAAGAGGAGGAGCCTCTTCTCAATGCACGAGTGCACAGAGCTGCCAAACGGCAGGAGTGGCTCCTCAGGAGGAGGTCTCCTCGAGAGTAAGACTTGGGGCTAATTGGCCACTCCCTTAGCCTATTTAAGAAGGAATGCTGCTTGTAACAAGCTGTAGAGAACAACTTTAGTTCACTCTCCTTCGTGTCTGCAAAATTGCTTCTGTGCTGCGTTCTTTGGGGTCCATAGCTGGGACAGAACACCCCCCCTGCATGTGCTGCAGAGACCCTAAGGCCAGCTGGCCAGCAGGAGGCATGCATGCATGCGTGGTGGAGCTGGGCTGGGGCAGCAGCTGGCCACCTGTTGCATGTGTGCCATAGGTTCGCCATCACAGTCTTAGAAGATTATTTGTAACATCTCTGCCTGTCAAATTCATTAGGCAATCTTAGATAGTAATGGGGGCAGAATGGCTCTTGTACTGTGGCACTGAACAAGCTCCAATAGCCAGATGAATTTCATTAAACAGGTGTTTTGCAAAAGAAATAAATGCAGTCACTGTTTGAATAAATTCAGTATACAAGTGCGTGCTTTATCAAAACGAACAAAGGCCACTAGATAAATCTCTCTAATAAAATCCAGAAAAATAACCCTGTTAAGTCAGTGATTATAAAAAGACAAAAGAGTTATGACAAAAGGGTGAGAAAGCTCCTTTTTATTATTCTAAATGGCATGAACTTATACTAGCTGAAAATTGCTTTGGAAGGAGAGTATGTCTTAAGAGTAATATATCTACTTAACATGAAATATACAGTGAGGAGGCCCTTTCAATACATTGTGAAGGCACCATAGAATTACATTGTCAGGATTAAATTGCTAGCTGACTTTCATGTTCACACATGGATATTTATCAGGGATGGGTTCTAAATTTTTTTTACTACCGGTTCTGTGGGCGTGGCTTATTTTGTGGGTGTAGCTTGATGGTCATGTGACAATTCTTTAGGATTTAGGAGAGGTACTGGTCTACCAGGCTTTTAACTGCTTGCAGAGCTGTACTGGTCTACTCATTCGTTTTTGGAGGCACCAAAACTGCCTTTTAACACTGATCAGCTGTAGGGCAGCCCTTTGAAGTCCCGTGGCAAGAGTTTAAACAGATTTTTTCCTTCTAGTTGATGAGCTGGGACTCGGGAGGCAGCAATAGGTTGGGGGTGGGGCCAAATAAAAGGTAAGAATAATGTGGGGGGGGCGGGGAGGCCAGCACCCAGACAAAGAGAACCAGTTCGGTGATGTCATATCGCCACTGCTACCGACTCGGACGAACCGGGAGGAACCCACCACTGAGATTTATCCTCAAAACTTGTATTATCAGATTGTCTAAATGCAGATCAATTTGTAGATCCCTTTGGGAATAGTTAATTAAGACAACTTTTATTGTCTTTTTTTTTTACTGTGATTACACATTAAAAATGGAATTCTATTGCCTGCTCTCAAGAGAACGTGTATATCTACCCAAACATGTACACATGCTATATACATACATAAATATATACTTACAGTATATATATATCTATATCATCTCTACATCTCTATATTTATATCTATCAATACACACACACACACATATTAATCACTGTCCATTTTGAATATGGAGAAATGAATATGAATAGCAGAAAGAGGAAACTTGAGAGTTGATGCTATATGGAGCAAAACTGCCTAAATCTAGATGTTCTGCTTTGGATACCTTCCTCCCAGAAGATAATAATTGCTTGCCTTCCATCTCAGAAATTGCGTAATGTTTTCATATTATTCACTTAGGAAAGTTGCACAGACTAGGTTAGTTAGGCTCCCATTGAAGTGGACAGCTAACCCAACCATCTGTTTGTTAGTGTTGTGGCCCCGTCCTCTGAGCCTATCCCATTGGAGGAAGGAAGCTCTGAGCAGGAGGAAGAGGAGCCAGCCAGATCTCCCAGCCCCCCCCCCCTCTGGCACCATCTCAGGTGCCAGCTGAAAGAGAGCCAAGTAGTGGGGAAACAGGTGTCTCAGATGAGAGTGAGGGAGAGACGTCATTCCTGGACGCACGCCAAAGAAGGCGAGAGAAAAGATTACTGCAGCTGCGGTGACGTATGAGGAAATAGACCTGAGTCACTGGATTGGAGTCACAGGATCACTGGACCACACTCAGAGCCTATATAAGCCAGGAGGGTGGGTCCTGAATTCTGTGATGAACAAATTATACTATATTGGTTAGGCATTGGAGTTTACAAGCTGAAGCCGATCAGAGACTTTGCTGAATATTTGTGGTGCTTTTCTTTCTGTATACTATTAAAGTCCTTGGCAGACGGTGTGCATATCGCTGCCAAGTTTGAGATAAGAACTGTGGAGTGTGCCAAGTGCTTCCTTAACCCTCGACTGGCTGTGTTTTTGTGGGTCTCTGAAGGGGGGGACAGATCAGTTAGATCGTTATCCTTCCTACAATAGCCAGTGGTGGTTGCTGTGGAAGGTGATATCTGGTCAGATCCATGGTGTCTTTGAGAAAGGAATACTTTTTGGAGGAGTCAACGCTGTGCTGCTTCCTTAAGAGCGGATTGCTGGACCCAATCATCCTGGACATTTTATCTTCCACATCTCCTTTTCAAGGAGTGTTGTGGATATGGTGGTTGGACCTCAGCTGGAGAATACCCCAAAGATATGTCTGGACTCTGGATCCTTTCTAGTCAGGTTTCAGACTGTGTGTCAGGATTCGAGGTCGTTTCAAATAAATTGCATTTCAAACAAAGTCTTTGATGAAAATCTTTCACTTATTAAGCATGACATTCTAACTCCAACTCCATCGTAGCCAACACTGACTTCCTGACCCAAAACCCTCCCTTTCCTTTCCCCACTCCTCTGCACTCATTGGCCATCTTCCAAGTCACTCTACCCTTAATCTACTGCTCCAGGTCAAAGGAATTCCCCCCTCCCATCCCATCTCCTAGGGGATATTATCTCCAGGGAAAACAAGTAGGTGAAAAGTCAAACATCCCTTTCCAGACGCCTCCATTTCTCCTTCTTATGTCAGCACTAGAGAAAATGCAGCTTGAAATGCTGACACTGTGACATAATGCTAACAGAGAATTGGGCTGCCCTTGCCTAGATGAACAAGGATAGGGGAATGTCTTTATTCTCAGCAGATTTCAATACCATTGACCCCAAAAACCTTGTGTGACTCGCTATGTGGAATTCCCATTTTGGAGGACGGTAGTGGAGTGGTTCTCCTTCTATAGTAGTGGCCAAAACCTTGTGGGAAAAGTGTACTCTCTAAAACTAGCTAATAACACCACTTTTTTTTAGTAGTACCATAAAATTACATATCAATGGAAAGATAATTTAATCAAGAATGTAATGCAATAACTTTTATGAAGGATTTGCTATTAGAATAGCAGTTACAATATAAAGAAGAAAAGTGAAACATGTAGAAAAAATGAGATATGCAAAAATTATCATCATGTCAGTTAATACTTAGTTGGGTAACCTTTAGCAAGAATTACGGCCTTACAACGTCTTCCCATGGAGTGAACCAAGTCTTTTAGTTTTGCAGCTGTTCTAATGTGAAACCAAGGTTGAATGATTGCTTCTTTTAACTGGGTTTTATTGCTGGATCGCTTCTGACTAACAAGTTTCTTTAGATTTTCAATTGGGTTAAGGTCTGGGCTATTCCCAGGCCATTCCAGCAGTGGAATATGATTATCTTGAAATTCAAAAAAAAAAAAAAAAAAAAAAAAAAAGTGGTGTTATTAGCCATCAAACCTCAAAAATACACTTTTCCTAAAAGGTTTCCACAATTTTGGCCACTCCTGTATCTCTATGGCCAATTCCAGTTTGTGTTGGGAAAGAAGGAATGGTTGAGTCCAAGGTGCTATAGGGCTCTTCATTTTCATGGCCATCTTATAACTACCGGTTATCCTATGGATGTGTATAACTACACATCCATAAGAATTTAACTTAAATTCTCTTCTTTCCAAAGATTTCCAAAGTAATTTCATCAAACTGCAATAGAACTAATAGGGGGAAAAAATCAGGAGAAATTCTATCCTGAGAGCTACCTTATGTTCCCGGAATCAGTCTTAGAAAGAGTAAACTTTGGATAATCTCTTGCCAATATGAGTGGAAGATTCTAAGTAATATGGCAAATCACTCAGCTTGCTATAAATTCTACTACCTTGGTTGTTACATCATTGGAGGATATAGAATAATAGGTCTGTAGCCCAGGGCTGAAATGTTCCCAGTTCGGATCGGTTTGGCCAAACCGGTGGTTCATAGAACCGGTAGTGATGGCAGCACGAGGCTCCAACCAGATGCCCGGTCATGGTTACTTCCTGGTTTTAAACAGGAAGTAACCTGTTTTTTACCCTCTGTCCATGCACAGAAGGGTTTGCACATGTGCAGAGGGTCCCCGTGTGGTACATACACTTCCGAACCAGTTGGGAAGGTAAGTAGATTTCACCCCAGCTGTAGCCCTATATAATCCAGAATCTGGCAGCTGTCAAAGACCGGTTTTAGATCTAGATTGAATGGCTTGGCTCAGCACTTCCAATCAAGAACATTTCCCATGTATTCAGCTAGTACAAAGAAGCCGCTGTACACCAGGGATAGCTTTGCTTAGTTGACCTTGAAATTCTTGTAGAGGGTGTTGAGGGGGAAATTACTGACAGAAAATGAAGTGGTTTTGAAATAATGTGTTGTCTCTAGAGAAAGACTGAATCCATCACAATCTTCAGAAGGTGCTGTTTGGTTTACTCTGGAAAACAGCCAGGGAGAGGGGCCCAACTCTTTCAGCCAGCCTCTTGGCTGCAAGACAACTAAGTGGGATGGGAGATTATAGAATGTGGGAGCGTGGGAGCAGTAAATGATGGGAAAATATGAGAAAGAGTGGGGGGAAAGGGTTGGTTTCCCTTGTGAATGTTAACTGGTAAAATTAAGCTATGGTATGTAATACCAATTTCAAAATAAAAGTTTCCTCTCCAGTGATCACCAAAACAAGAATTCTAAACCTATCGCTAAATGGTATAAATAGCATGAAGGTGCATTGGATTAGTTCAAACCCTGGGTGCCAGAACCTGAGATGCTCAAATCAAACCTTTATTGTTAATGCACAACATGTGCACAATGAGATTGAATGAGCCTCCTGAAGTCATTAATACAGAAATATATGAACCTTCTCATCTGAACCATTTCAGTGAATACGACTGCAGATCTTGTGGGCAAAAAGTCATCCACAAGATCTGCTTTAAAAAAGAAAGAAAGAGAGAGAGAGAGAGAGAGAGAGAGAGAGAGAGAGAGAGAGAGAGAGAGAGAGAATGGCATCATTTAGATCTGCTGTCAAAATCTCATATTCCAGATTTTATTCTGGGGTTGTATGTGAAATGAAAAGAATGCTTTATTTCAAAGACCAAACAAATTATCACATTTTGCTAAACTGGTCAGTGGCAGCTCAGCAAAAACAAAACCCAGAAATGTTGGTTGTTCCACTTTGAGCCAAAATAAAGAGACCAGAGAGAGCTTTAAATGACTTTCTGGGGTGAGGAAGATGGTCTCTTTTTCCCTTCTCTGTCTACATGGCCTGCAACCTTTCTGTTCCCATTGTTCCAGGGTCTTCTCTTCCCACATTTGCCTTATGCAGCTATAGTAGAGGCCAAAATTGTGGAAACCTTTTGGGAAAAGTGTTATTTTGGAGGTTTGATGGCTAATAACACCACATTTTTGGGGGGGAGTGTCAAGATAATTATATTCCACTGCTGGAATGGCCTGGGAATAGCCCAGATCTTTACCCAATTGAAAATCTAAAGAAACTTGTTAGTCAGAAGTGACCCAGCAATAAAATCCAGTTAATAGAAGCAATCATTCAATCTTGGTTTTACATTAGAACAGCTGCAGAACTCAAAGACTTGGTTCATCCTTGGGAAGATGTTGTAAGGCCGTAATTCTTGCTAAAGATTACCCAACTAAGTATTAACTGACATGATAATTTTTGCATATCTCATTTTTTCTACGTGTTTAACTTTTCTTCTTTATACTGTTAACTGTTATTCTAATAGCAAATCCTTCATAAAAGTTATTGCATTACTTTCTTGATTAAGTTATCTTTCCATTGATATATGATTTTATGGTACTATTCCAAAAAAGAAAAAAGGGATGTTATTAGCTAGCTTTAGAAAATACACTTTTCCCAAAAGGTTTCCACAATTTTGGCCACTTCTGTACCACTGCTATCCCAGGTCAATGCAGTGCTTCCAACCTACTTGTTCTTTTATCTTTCCACCACTTTTCCTTCCCTTCCTTCTGTGACTCCATTAACTGTCTCCACTTCTACCAATAACCAGTTTGGTCTAGTGTTAAGGCACCATGCTAGAAACAAGGAGACTGTGAGTTCCAGGTCCCATCACATATCATCCTCCAGAGCAACTAATGTCATTTCTGGCCCACAAATAGCTTCAAATATCGACTAAGAAGGGCAATCCATTTCCTTTAAGATCAAGCCCCACAATGCTGGCAGACTTAGGGAAAAAAAATCCAAACCAAACCAAACCAAACCAAACCAAACCAAACCAAACCAAACCAAACCAAACCAAACCAAAACAAAACAAAACAAAACAAAACAAAACAAAACAAAACAAAACAAAACAAAACCATAGTAGTTAAGATGTTGGCCTAAAAACCAGGTGTACATGAGTTCTAGACTCACTTTAGGCATAAAGCCAGCTGGGTGACATTGGACCAGTCAATTTTCTCTCAGCTTAATTCACCATACAAGGTTGTTGTGGGGAAAATAGGAGGTGGATGGAGTTTTTGTATTGTATGTTTTCTGCCTTGAAATGTTCATAAAAATAATCCTAAGGATTAACTAAATAAAAGAAACCTAAACAAAAATCATTTGAATTTGAAAGAAAGAACTTTATTGCTACTAGGGTAAACTAATATCATCTTGTAGTTTCTGAGATGCTTTTATAGTATTGTAGTGTTGTCCTTTTCATAGCTTATGTTGGTTAGGCTATCATGGGTTGGGTGGATAGATACTTTTTGATAAAGAGTATTGGGTACCCATTTATTAGAAGATGTTATATACAGTAGTTCTGGATTGTTTCAGTTCATTTGTGCTCAAATTTCAGGTCCTCAAATTTCACTTTGGATTTAATCCTAATTGTATTAAGTTTGAATTGGTCCAAAGAGCATCATGAATTTTAGTTTATATTTCTTATATTTGCATTATACCTTTTCTCAAGGCAGCCTATGGAGAATCACTTTTTATTTTATCCCCACAATAACAATCTGGGAATTCCATCATCAGATGGAAACTTTAACAAGTCTAACTCTAGCTGCTCTAGCCACTATGTTACGTTTTTGAATTTAAAAATCATAATTAGAACCAAATCTATGATTAAAATCCAATAAAGAATATTCCTAGTGCCAGAATTATAATCTGCATGGGGCTAGAGGGAGAGAGATAATGCTAATAAATCATCACATCTCCATTCCTTGTCCCTCTAGTAGAGATAGAGATAAAAATACTATATTTATTTTCATTCCAAGGCTGGATTCTGAAAGTAACTGTCCTAGTTATACCGTGTTTCCCCGAAAATAAGACCTCCCCCAGAAATAAACCCTCCCCTGAAAATATTTAACTGCATGTGCAGGCAGTTCCACCCCCCCACCTTTCCTCTGGTTAGGGTTAGGGAGACAGAGCTGGAAATCAGGTAAGATGGCAAGAGGAGCCCAATCTTGCTCCATGAGTCCCAAAATAATAAGACCTCCCCGAAAATAAGGCCAAGTGCTTATTTCAGGGTTCAAAAAAATATAAGACAGGGTCTTATTTTCAGGGAAACACGGTAGATGCTGGGCTTAAGAGAAAAGTAGCCTATTCAGAATGAACACTCTACTCAACAGTAAACTGTTCACATTTTCTCTTTCCTCTCCTTCTGCCACAATTTTTCCTCATTTACCCATTTGATTCACCCTACAATATGACACTATCACTCCTGAATTTCTCCTGTTCCTCTTTGCATCATAGTCAATTCTTTAAATCTTCAGTTTTAGTAGTTTCTGAGGACCAATGATTATGGAGAATGACTAGGTCAATATGAATTCCAGAGATAAAATCTTGAATTGAGCTATGGATGCCACTGGAATGTTAATGTTATGTTAATATGGAGAGGGGATGATTGGACAACCTCGAGTGGTGCAGTGGCCTAGAGGTGGAGTTCTCACCTCACAATCAGGAGACTGTGAGTTTGATTCTAGGTAGAGGCAGATGTTTCTCTCTCTGGGCATGATGAGAATATTTCTGTTGAATATAACTCCGCATTGGCAACAGGAAGGGCATCTGGCCAGTAATCACTCTGGTCCATTCAGTTGTCCAGACTCTACCCCTCAAGGGATTATGGGCTCATTAAAAGATGATGATGATGATGATGATGATGATGATGATGATGATGATTGGACAACCTTCAGGTATTTCTGCCTGGTCCCATTCACTGCACCTGGACAATGAAATGAGACCGGCCAATTGAAAAGCATTTTCTTCAGAAATCCCATCCCACCATGGAAGGTCAAAAGTTTTCAGTTCTTTTGGACCCAAGAAAATAGTTTGTGGCAAAAAAATAAATAAATAAATATGGGGAAGTGTTTTCACATATGGTCTTGGACTTACAGTCTCTTAGGCAGAGACTGGGAAAAAGAACTGCAATGATTTCCAGAGAACATCCAGAAATAAAGATGTTATTCTGTGAAGATGATGCCTGGGGGAGAAAAAAGGCCTTGAACTACACCAAGATTCCAAATTTCTGAATAATGGAAAAGAAGAAACATCCGCCTGACTTCATTAGAATAGAGAGAATTAAATTGTAATGTATGCACAATTTATTTCTTTCCCAAAAGACAAGTTGTGGAGTTTATTTCTTCTAAATTTTTTCTCCCTTTAATTATGAGTATGAGTAGCATAAGTAGCCGATCTCTGAAGTAGCATTATTACTTCATTGCAAAAAGCATTCTCTATTTTTAGCATTATTATTATTATTTTTTAATTGTTACGACAATACAGCTCTGCTCTTCCAGGCTCATGTTTCTTAGAAAGTCGGACATGGTTTTATTCACAATGTCTAAACTATGTTTCACTGTTAAAACATAGATGGAAGGTTAAGGCTTTACAATAAGAGGTCCTGAATTTGCACATGCTAATAAATGAAGACGTAGTTCACCCTAGCTAGCAGATGTGTCCAAGTGACCTATAGGTTGGTGAGGTTGATGGCTAAATATTAACCCACTAGTGAGACATTTCAAATACATTGTTTTCACTTCTGGCTGGCATTAATTCTAACCAAGCCTCCAGGATTTGAATCTCGTCTTTGAGTAATGGTTATGGGCACCCTGTTTCTATCCTTCACTAACCGGTGTACTCTTTTTCCCTTTCACACATCTTGGAGCTCCTTCTTTACCTATTGCACACTTCATTATTTTGCTCTTTGATAGTCTGCCATTTTCTGTTCTCCTTCATATACCATCCTATGGCCATTCAGTAGGCTAGCTGATTTCTTGCATTTAGGTGAAAAGTGTACCATAATCACCAGTGGTGGGTTTCAAAATTTTTTACTACCGGTTCTGTGGGCATGGCTTGGTGGGCATGGTGTGGCTTGGTGGGCATGGCAGGGGAAGGATACTGCAAAATCTCCATTCCCTCCTGATCAGCTGGGACTTGGGAAGCAGAGAATAGATGAGGGTGGGGCCAGTCAGAATTTTTACTACTAGTTCTCTGAACTACTCAAAATTTTTACTACTGGTTCTCCAGAATTCATCAGAACCTGCTGAAACCCACCTCTGATAATCACCATGTGAATAACACTGGTACCATGGGGTAGTGGCATTAACTCCAGTGGTGGAATTCAATATTTTTAGTACTGGTTCTGTGGACGTGGCTTGGTGGGCATGGCAGGGGAAGGATACTATAAAATCTCCATTCCCACCCCACTATAGGGGAAAGTTACTGCAAAATCCCCATTTCCTCCTGATCAGCTGGGACTCAGGAGGCAGAGAATAGATGGGGGAGTCAGAGGTGGTATTTACCGGATCTCCAAACTACTAAAAATTTCTGCTACCGGTTCTCCAGAACTGGTCAGAACCTGCTGAATACCACCTCTGGTTAGGATTTGGTCCATGTTTCCACTATTCCTTTAGGGATTGCTGTTACTTGTCTCCATTATTTGTCAATTCCATCAGAAGACAGGTCATAAGCAATGAACTGATTGTACAGAGGTCAGCTCAGAATTTAAATAGTAAATTCTATGAACAATTTGAGTCTGGGTTAGTTGATGTTCCAGCCAAGAGTCTGGTATGCCAACTCTCATTCTTTGATTTAATAAGTTTTGAAAGTTTGCTTCTTTGGGAATGATCCCTAGGACTTAGTGTTTTTATTTTATTGCTGTATAAATAATATCCAGACCAAACATATTAAAGTACATGTTCTTTTTGTAGAAAAGAGGGAAGGGAAAAAAATCCTCCCCCAGCTGAAATAAAGTTCTGTAGTATACAAAGCAAATAGAAATGGGACAGCTAAGAGAAATGTATAATAAACTATAGTACTCTGGGGTACTACTATTTCTATTATATATCGTGGCTTATCACTGCCCTGGGCTTTCATAACCTATAATTGAAGCTGAAGAGAGCATAGCCAGAGCTCAATTACCTTTTACCTTTTTACCTTTTAGCAGGTCTGTGCTGAAAATTGACAAGTGAATCCACATTTATACAGGGAGGAGAAGTGGCAAAGGTAAGTCTATTCAGAAGTGCCCAATCAGTTGTTTCATGTGTCGTCTTAGAAACCTTTAAAAAGTCAAGTATTTTTACAGCAAAGTTTATTGAACTGGGCAATTGTTGCATTGGATATAAATTCACACAACCATCCTGTCTTCTGGGATGGACAGACATGTGGAGGACAGACAGAGAAATAGATTTTACTTTCTCGTCAAGCTTACAAAACTTGAAATTCTTGGCAATTTCATTGATATATGAGCCAGATACACAAGCCTCTTCAGTTTTTAAGTGAGAGGAATGTAGTAAGACTGTGTCTGCTTGGTGGTGTATACTTTCTTCCACAGTCATGGAGGGGGGAGGGAAATCTCACTTTAATAACTATGAGAATTGGGGTGGATGGATGAAACCTTATAACCAGGGGTGGGATTCAGCCGGTTCAGCCTGATTCAGGTGAACCGGATATTAATTTTAATCTGGTTCCAAGGACTAGCTGACCCTGCCCATCCCACCTCGCCCCTCCCAGGAGTCTCCACGTGGCCCATTTTGGATGCCAGGTAAGTGCAGGATGCACGCGGAGGTTTGTGGAGGGTGAAAAATGGGCCTACTGGAAATCTGGAAATGGGCCCATTTCCGGCCTCTAGAGGGCCTCCAGTGCCCAAGGGAGGCAGTTTTCATCCTCCTGGAGGCTCAGAAAAACCCTCCAGAGTCTGAGAAGGGCAAAAATGCCCCTCCCCCTATGGTGCAGGAGGCCAAGTAGGCCACGCCCCCATGCCCATTCAGCAACTGGGCAGCGAACCGGTTGCTAAAAATTTTCAATCCCATCCCTGCATATAACTATGGAAAAAGTAGACTGATTTTGTCTGGATCTAATTTTTCCTTCTCCATGCACTGTGAAAGTTGAATACTATGCATTAAACATAATACATAAGTTGATTTTTAGAAACCTTTATGGGAATGGAAGAAAAGGATATTATAATATCCTTTTATAATAGCTCCAGATAATGGCAGGCAGGCAGGACCTGCTGAATAGATACACTTCTGCCCTGCCATACCTCATAAACCTGGATGCCCTTCAGATGTGTTGGATTTCATTTCCTATTCTATGTTGAGATGAGAATTATAGGAGTCAAACATACCTGGAGGCCTACAGATTGGGGAAGTCTGATCCAATTACTTGAATTTGGAAAGGCTTCGGTTAACAATATGTCATTTGATGGAACATTTTCCTATGTCTATACGTCCCTCAAGCCATTTTCCTGGCAGAAGAATTGTGATAAATATATTTATTCAATTTAATGAATTTATTTTGCCACCTGGGGTGAAATCCAGCAGGTTCTGACAGGTTCTGGAGAACCCGTAGCGGAAATTTTGAGAAGTTTGGAGAACCGGTAGTGGAAATTTTTAGTTCAGAGAACCGGCAAATACCACCTCTGGCTGGCCCCAGAGTGGGATGGGAATGGAGATTTTGCAGTATCTTTCCCATGCCATGCCCACCAAGCCACGCCCACCAAGCCACACCACACCCACCAAGCCACGCCCACAGAACCGGTAGTAAAAAAAATTTGGATTTCACCACTGTTACTACCTATCTCTCATTCATGATTCTGGGTGACTGGTAATAATAAAATGGAAAAAAACTACAACAAATATACAATAAAACCTATTAAAGCCATGGGAAAAAATTACAAAGCCAGAATAAAACATCCACCTAACTTTTAAAAATTGACTCCATTCCCACACCTAGGGCTCCAAGCTCCATCAGAGTCACTTCTGCAGGGCCTTATGGAAGGCCAGCATTGACAGAGCCAATCTGATCTCTGGATGATATTCCAACTGGCAGATGCCATGACCAAAAAGTCTCTTCTGACTCTCACCATGCAACACTCCTTAGCTATGGGATCCAGAAGATGGTCCTCCAGCTGGACCAGGTGGAGTGGGTGGAAACAAAAAAGGAGAGATAAACCCCATACTGTAAATAACCTAGCCAAGTATGGAGATAATTTTAGTTTGGCAATAGCATTTAAATGGCTCGGAGATCAGACTGATGTTATAGTGATGATATTGTAGGTAGGGAACTAAAATGACATTGACATGACCACTTTGGTATCACAATTATAAACAATACTTCAGCATATACAAAACTTTATTCCTTCTCCCAGCTTGGTGTCATATGCAAATTCAATAAGTTCCCCTTCTATCCCCTCATCTAAATCATTTATGAAAGTAATGAAGAGTACTGAGCCAAAAGACAGAACCTTGGGGTACCCCATTGCATGCTTCCCTTCCTGTAAATGTTGTTCCACTGAGGACTACACATTGAATGGTCGGTCAGCCAGTTATGAATCCATCTGGTGGTGATACAAGCAGCCTGGTGAGATTTTTGTAACATAAATGGTGGACAATAAGTTTCCGACTTTCGTTATTCAAACTTAGCTCCAATTGCTTGCATCCTATACATGCATTTGAAGCTTCCACCTGTATGGTAAGTAACAGGCTTGAGTAGACAAAGTGGCACACAAGTGATCTGAACGTGCTGCAATTGTTGTTTTTTTTGGTTGTTGTTGTTTTAGTTATTTGTCAAGTATGTATTAGATAATATATATAAGTATAAGCATTAACTGAATACATAAAATTATACATGGAATGAAATGAGCATGCACTGGCTGGAATGGGCAATCTTTAGCCATTTATGAATTGCTGAATCATAACATTCAGCATCCTTCCCCTTGGGTTTTTTTTTAGTTAGATCTAGACCAGAGTTTGTCAACTTTAGCAACTTTGAGATAGAATAGAATTCTTTATTGGCCAAGTGTGATTGGACACACAAGGAATTTGTCTTAGGTGTATATCCTGATAAGGAGAATAAAATATATTCATCAAGAATAAAAAGATACAACACTTAGTGATAGTTGAGGTTATAAGCTATCAAATCATACTAGGAAACAAATAAAAACATAATAAAACAAAATAAAAAATAATAAAAAATATAAATTGAAAGATACAAGCAACATGGTTATAGTAATAAATTGGAAGAGATAGATAATAGTAAGGAAGAGAGCAGAACGCACAACATTTTTTGTTGTGCTTTTTTGATAACGTTTTTGATGTTAGGTGTCCATTTTAAGTCTTGAGATATGACAGAACCCAGAAACTTGAAGGTGTCTACTGTTGATACTGTGTTGTCTAGTATTGTAAGAGGTGGTAATATAGGAGGGTTTCTTCTAAAATCCACCACCATTTCTACCAGGAGTGGGTTCTAAATTTTTTTACTACCGGTTCTGTAGGTGTGGGTTATTTAGTGGGTGTGGTTTGATGGTCATGTGACAATTCTTTAGGATTTAGCAGAGGTACTGGTCTACCAGGCTTTTAACTGTTTGCAGAGCTGTACTGGTCTACCCATTTGTTCTTGGAGCGTTCTGGTCTACTCATTTGTTTTTGGAGGCACTGGTCTACCCATTTGTTTTTCGAGCACATTGGTCTACCACCACACTGCCTTTTAACACTGATCAGCTGTAGGGCGGCCCTTTGAAGCCCCGCGGCAAGAGTTTGAACAGTTTTTTTCCTTCTAGCCAATCTGGGACTTGGAGGTGGCGAATAGATTGGGGGCGGGACCAAATAAAGGTAAGAATAAGGGGGGTGGGTGGGAGGGCCCAGCTCCCAAACAAAGAGAACTGGTTCAGTGATGTCATATCATCACCTCTCGGCCGAACCGGGAGGAACCCACCACTAATTTCTATGGTTTTGAGTGTATTTAGTTCAAGATTGTTCTGGTTGCACCACGAGGCTAGTTGTTCAACTTCCTGGATTCAGCGTTGTCTTGAATGAGACCAATCAATGTTGTATCATCTGCAAACATCAGTACTTTAACAGAAGGATTTTTGAGTTGCAGTCATTGGTGTATAGAGAGAAGTGAAGAGAGCACCCAGCCTTGTGGGGCTCCTGTGCTAATTGTTCAGGTATCTGATGTGATTTTGCCTAGCTTCACCTGCTGCTTCCTGTCTGTTAGGAAGCTTATGATCCATTTACAAGTGTGGTCAGGTACAACTGACTTAGTTTAGTTAGAATAATATCTGGAATGATAGAATGATGATATGTGAACTTCAACTCCCAGAATCCCCCCAATCTGCAAGTTTGAGAAACACTGATCTGAACACTATTCAGTGAAGTCCAGCTCTGCAGACTTAAGTAGGTACATGCAGTGAAAATGTGATTGTTTTGCCTGAAATAGAAGAATATTAGAGTCTTCTGGCTCCAAGAAAAAGGAAAATGGGGGGGGGGGGCGTGAACTCAACTCAGGAAGTTGACTGGCTCCCCAAAGGGCAGAGATTGGAATCTGAGAACAAAATGAATTGTAATTAAAGGTTAATAAGCCAGTGACTGTATACATATATACCCTTCATATTGCCTTCATATTTTGTTGGTAACTTTCAGCAGTTTTCCCACAAAGGGTTATTTAGATGCTCACATTACAAGAACTCTGAGAAGTATTAATAATACATCAAAACTCACCGAGCGGGAAGAGTCAAGCATACAATTGGTTCATATACAACAAACCATAACATCCATTAGCAGAGATGGAAGACATTTCATCATAAACTCACAGAGCTGTCCTTGCCTCTGAAAACAAAATGACTTCCTTCTCTTGGGCTATAATGCCGATTATCTGAAGGCTGAGGCAATAAAAATAGTATCAAACATAATTTATTATTATTTCCACCAAGACTGAAGCATAAACTGAAACATTATTGAACACTGCAGTTGACTGGATTAGAATACAAACTGGCTCGGGTGTGTTGCAAATCGATCGGCAGCTTCCCCCAAATATTTTTTTTTTATCCAGTTCAGAATATAAAAATGACAGCTTAATTTTTAGATGTTCAGTTTAATCAATGAAATTCACTGAAACTTCCAGTGGATTAACTACAATCTTGCTACTGGGTCCAATATACGGTTTCACATATTGCAGCCACATGCCATTTCGTAAAAAAATAATAAATCAGGTAGCAGGTAATTAGAATATCCAGATATTTCTCTTTTCAGACCATTCTTTGACATATACCAGGGGTGTCAAACGCACGTTGTCACGGCAGCATCATGTGACATATCGGGACTTTCCCCCTCTCGCTAAATCAGGTGTGGGCGTGGCAGCACATGATGAATCCAGCCCGTGGGCCAGGAGTTTGACAGCCCTAATATATACTATAGTTCTGGGAAATAATATAGAGGCAGATTGCCCTCGCTTTATTTGAGATATTTATCTTCCTAGTTTAACCTACCATCTGCAATGTGGTGTCCTCCATGAGTATTAACCACATTTGGCCTTGTTCAGCTTTTCAAGATCAGCCAAGGTGAGCCAGGTGCTATCTGAAGGCATTGCTTATTTAAGGCTTTGGAACTCCCTATTGACAATCAGCATTGTGTTAATTCACTTTTCCCATTATGGCGAGAGCATTTACATTATAGGAGAGCAGAATGTAATTAAGCATTAGGAGAAACTTTAAAACAGTAAGAGCAGTTTGACAGTAGAGGCAATTATTCAGAGAAGCGATTAACTATTGTTCACTGGATTGTGATTAAACAAGGGATAGGCAACGGTCTGCTGCAAGGAAGCTGAACATGAGCCCTAAGTGGATGCTTCCAATTTATGATTCCACGAGAAGGCATCTCTTTTCTACTTAAACTATAATAAATAATTTCGATTAAGAAGTCTATAATGTTGGGAAAGATGGACAACCAGTGGCAAGGTGGATGGACTTGATTCAGCGGTGAAATTCATTTTTTTTTCACTATGGGTTCTGTGGGCGTGGTTTGGTGGGCGTGGTGTGGCTTGGTGGGCGTGGCAGGGGAAGGATACTGTAAAATCTCCATTCCCACCCCATTCCAGGAGAAGGATACTGCAAAATCCCCATTCCCTCTCCACTCCTGGGGAAAGGATATTGCAAAATCTCCATTTCCACCCCACTCTGGGGCTAGCCAGAGGTGGTATTTGCCAGTTCTCCGAACTACTCAAAATTTCCGCTACTGGTTCTCCAGAACCTCTCAGAACCTGCTGGATTTCACCCCTGATTTGATTATAGAGGTAATGGATGGACTGAAAGGCCATGTCACGGATAGCCATTTCTGGTCTATCAACAGAGTTGATAAGAGTTAACACACACTTCAATCAGTATCTTAATGCATTTAATAAATCAATCAATAATTGTACTATTATAATTACAATTATTTCTAAATTTGCATCCATTCATCTATAAAATATGAGCAATTCATCTGCAAATATGTCTCTTTTATTTATCCTCTGGGGAGGGAGGGAGTCATTGCCTGGTGTTTTGTTTTCAGCAATATGTGAGTTGCAACCCTAGAGGTAGGACTGGATTGCAAACTCCAGAATACTACTAGATAATAGCCAAGAGTTTCCAAACCTCTTTGCTTCGTCTAATAGCTGTCTGGATTTTTGTAATCTAGATTTCATAGCTGAATTGTTAGCCCTTGAACTAGCCCAGACAAAAAGTAAAACCTGAATGGTAGGCATAACTTTATTGTAAGATTATAATATAACCTTATTGTTATATTATCTCTTCTATAAAATACTTATTGTGCTTAGAGCCATAAAGGTATTTTTCGGGTACAACCTGGCTTTAGATCTGTTCCATATTCTCCATATGGCATGTCTAACAAAATGATTTTTAAAATCATTAATCTTAGCTTTGTCATACCATAAATATCCATGCTACTCAAACCTCAAGTCATGTCTTTTAGTCCCCAAAGCTTTCTATTTCTCAGCAATATCCACTCTGTTATCCAAACCCACAAAGCCTGAAAAGTATAATTTAAAATCAGGTAAACTCAATCCTTCTCTTTTACACTTTGTAATTTCTTCTATATAACTCATGATTCCCCTCCCCCCCCCGCTTCATAAACTTATTGCTTTTAGCCTTTCAAGCAAATTTTCTGATCTGTGATTTTGTTATCAAATGTCTTTTTATTCTATTGTTTTGGAGCTTACTTACCAGAAATTGCCTACAAAGAGTTTCTCTATGCAATATCATAATGCATCTAAATACTGAATTTTAAAAAGAAGTCCACATATATTACTAGTCTACAAGAAAAATGCTAGCCAAAATCCTAGGAGCCTGGCTATATAGCAATAGTAGACTTATATACCACTTCACTGTGCTTTACCTCTCTAAGCAGTTTACTGAGTCAGCATATTTCCCCCAACAATCTGGGTCCTCATTTTACGCACCTTGGAAGGATGGAAGGCTGAGTCAACCTTGAGCCAGTCGGGATTGAACTCCTGGTTGTGAGTAGATTCAGCCTGCAATACTGCATTCTAACCACTGTACCTCCACAGTTCTATGGGGTTTACGGTTTACAGTTTGGTTAGATTCTTCCTCTACAGACAGGTATGGGAACAAAGACTTAAATCCTAGGGAAAAAATTAAACAAAAGGAACTGGTGTAAAATTTAGACAAATGTCCCATATGGTGTTTTTTTTAGAGATTATGTGAAATCTACCATGTTTCTCTGAAAATAAGACTGGTCTTATTTTCTTTTGGGCCCAAAATAAGCACTAGGGCTTATTTTTGGGGGTTGTCTTATTTGTTTTCCATGTATGGGAGGCCGATTTCTTCTGCTTGCTAGTGGTGGGCAGGAGGAAGCACAGTGCACCAGTGCCACTCCTGTGAGGGAGGTGGCAACTCAAGAGCAGGAGGGTGGTGGAACTGCTCCATGCAACCTGCACCGCTTACTTCTGGGCTCCCGCAACTAGGCCATCTAGACTCTAACACTTGCAGCCTCAAGAAAGCAGAAGAAGTGAGCCAGTGGCCACATGAGTTCCTGCTGCACATGGCTGCTGGTGCTATCACCGTGAGGCAGGTGTTGGGGCATGGATGGCTTGGCTGTGGGGTCCCTGAGATAAACTGGTGCGGGGCACATGGGACAGCTCCACCATCCCTTGGCTTACATTGGCAGCACCACAAGCAACCAGATAGAATGGGTGTATGGCTGGCTGCGCAGGCGCTTAAGTAGGGCTTATTTGGGGGGTAGGGCTTATGTTAGGCACACATGTAAAACATGCTAGGTCTTATTTTTGGGATAGGTCTTATTTTCAGGGAAACAGGGGTATATGTGACATGAATTGTGGGGATCACTGGGCAAACCGAGCAAGATGTACAGATCAAGGAATTATACCAACTCTCTCCAGGATGCCAAATTTCAAAAGCCTTCAATGTTGCGGCAAGAATCCTAATGCTTCTCAAAATGTGTGAAGCTATCATTTCAGACTCTCCAGGTGGTCAGGATGATTTGGAGCTGAGCTTCTTGCTAAATTGTGAACTTTACAATGTTCTTTTTAAAAGACACCGATAAAGAGAACTCAGATTCAGCCAGTTCCATTTTTGACCTTCTAAGTCTAAGGCAGCTTTGCCTTTAACGGAGAAGAGGATAAGAATCTCCTGACTGGATTAGACTAAGGATCAGGTGCAAACTCCTAGGGGCCAATCGGCTGAATCTTGAAAATTAATTGGAAGGCCAAAGTGATTATATCTCACTTTCATTGCTGCTCCTTGGTAACCGGTATTTAAAGTCCATTGCCTCAGATTTAAATGGTAGAATACAATCCTCACAAGTAGCCACTAATGGCAGGAGATAAAAATGCCTCATCACCAACCAATATTGTTCACAGTATTCCTTGAAAATCCTCATTCTCATAACAAGGATATTTTCAAATAGTCTCCACTGATATAAATTGCAAGGCGATTTTTCCCTGGGGATGGGATGTCTCACTTGCACGTGTTCCCTAGAAGGGTAGAAGTTGAAAGTAGAATCTGAGGGTGACAATCTGAGCTAATTCCATTTTTCTCAAAATTGATGTTCATTCATTGCAGATTGAAGCTACTGTATTTCTTTTTAGCAAAGATTTGGAATTCTGTTTTAGATGTTCAACTCAGTAATTTAAAGAAAAACAAAGGAGAATTTCAACAAGCATGAAATTTTCTATTTCAAGCTCATTGAATTTGTATTTATGGGAAATACATTGAATTTGTATTTATAGGAAATTTCCCATAAATACAAAGTTGTTAGGATTCAACTCCTCCTAATTAAATCAGGTGAATTCATTTAAACGAGGACATTTATTGTGAGGTGTAGCATAGAGTGGATAGGTCATTTCTTATGCCGTAAACCAGATTTCAAAGAAATCTCAGTGTTTTGCTTAGAAACTGGCACTTTAAAAGATACAATTAGAAAATGTAAACTTTCAATGTTTCACACAATCATGACAAGGAAATCCTTAACTGCATCTTAAAAATATTTCAACATACTCATAAGTGATTTACACATTGACCACCATGGTATGAAAATGCCATTTTGATGTCTCTACAGCACAGCAAGTGGGGAATATTGTATTTTTTCTGCAAGATAAATGGATTTCACATATGAATTTTAGAATTTAGAATAACAGAGTTGGAACGGACCTTGGAGGTCTTCTAGTCCAACCCCCTGCTTAGGGAGGAAACCCTACACCCATGATGGCGAACCTATGACATAGGTGCCACAGGTGGCATGCGGAGCCATATTGGTGGGCATGCGAGTGTTGCCCTAGCTCAGCTCCAGCACGCATGCGCACACCAGCCAACTGATTTTCAGGCCTTCCAGTCCCACCGGAAGTCCAGAAACTGGTTGTTTCCAGGCTCCAGAAGGCATCCGGGGGGGGGGGGGGATGGGGAAGGCTGTTTTTGCCCTCCCCAGGTTCCTAGAAAGCCTCTGGAGCCTGGGGAGGAGCAAAAATGGGCCTACCATGCCATCATGTGCCAAAAGCAGGGGGAAGTGGGGAGGGGTCACATGCGCACATGCGGCAGGGCAGGGCGCATTGAATTATGGATGTGGGCACATGCACCCATGCCTCCCCGCCCCCCCGCTTTTGGCACACGATGGCAAAAAGGTTAGCCATCACTGCCCTACACCATTTCAGACAAATGGTTATCTAACATCTTGAAATGAAACAAATCTATGTTCTATAATACAAAAACTTGAGAATATCTTAGGACAATATTCTTAGAATATCTTAGGACAATATTCTGCCTCTGTAGTCCTCCATTCATTGTGGTGTTGAATAGTTATAATTCAATACTGCATTTGGTGCCATTGCCGGCATTCGGCGGTCAGCAGAATTAGCCTGCAATGCTGCATTCTAACCACTGAGCCACCACAGCTCTTCCTTTAGTAAATCCCTTCCTTTAGTACCATCGCAGCTTTGAACAGTTGCTGAACGAATGATCATAACTTGAGCACTCCCTGTATTATAATAACAACATTACTGAATTATCTTTATGCCATCCCAAAAAATTACCATTGGTAATTTCATCCATTTTGGTCTTAACAGGAATTCTCTGGGAGTTTTTAAAAAATATATTTTAGCACATGTGGCAATCTTCACATCAATTTAAGAATCCCTGTTGTGATTGGTAATGGTTTTGTGTATCATTACTCAAGGAAAAAGTCATTTTTACCCAATTTTGGGTAATTTACCTAGATTTGGGAAGACTGCTATATGTGCCGCACTTTTGGGACATGAGCGCAACATCATGACACACGCTGAAAAGCAGTGGGATTTGCATCACACCTTGATACTTTTATCAGTTTGACATGCCTCTTACTTCCAACGTAGATGCCACTGGGAAGGGCTATAAGTTGCCTTCTACTGACCTAGGTCAGAAATGAGGAGATTCGTATTTAAACTCCAACTCAGCTACAATGTTTGCTCAGTGATCTTGGGACAGGCAACTGCTCTTCACATGTAATACTAAGGTACACATGATAGTGCTTAGACTTAGACTTAGACTAACTTTATTGTCATTTTGAATGTACACTCATCGGCATACATTAAAATGAAATTTCATTGCATACAGCTCTCAAAGAGTCACCACCTCCAATATACATTACATAAACATGACAAAACAAACAAATAAATACAAAATTAGGCATATATCCATATATATTGTATGACATGGAGAAACAAAACAGCTTAGTTTGGATGTATACATGTACATGGCGAGAGAAATGAATCTTGTGTGTTTAACAGATGGATGGCATAGGGAACAAAGCTGTTACAGAATCTGGTAGTCCTGCTAGAAATACTTCGAAACCTCCTCCCAGAGGAGAGCAACCAAAACATACTGTGAAGTGAGTGTGTGGGGTCTCTAACAATGCTTTGAGCTCTAAGCACAGAGCGCTTATAAGCAGTAGCCTGAATAACAGGAAGCGAGCTTCCTATAATCTTCTTGGCTGTCCTTATGGTTTTGTACATATATTTGATCAATTGTAAAAAAAATAATAAAAAAAATAGCCCCCCTTCTTCAGAATGACTGTCAGCAGCTTCACAAGATTAATAAGACAAAATAGCATCATGTCAAGATAGAATCAGGCAAAACAACTATGGTGTCGACGTTCTGAGTAATTCACCCATCGCAAACAGAACTCCGAGGCAGGTTGATTCCTCAAAGAACAGTTCTATTTGGAGATCTCATCTTGGCACAGACTGGTGGAAAATCAACCCTGAGAGTTCCCACGTTTTCCACCTCATTAAAAAGTGAATGTTCACTGTTCTCCCGAAACAATAAGTCACATTGTTCAGTTTGGATATTGGCTAGTTACGTGGTTACTTTTCTCCTCCTCCTCTGGCCAGCCAGCAGTTGGAGTGTCCTTGGCTCATAGGAGAACTATTTTGTTTTGGCTACAAAACCCGTTATCTCTATACCCTCCCCCCCTCAACTCTAGGCTGTGTCAAGCCTGAAGCCATGTGAAGAAAAATATCTATAGAAAAAGCTACAGAAAAGAAAATGGTCCCATTTCAGGGTTGACATATGGTTGAAGGTATGTATAAATCCTGGGCCACAATTCAGACTCTGATTCCAATGCTCCAGCGGTGCTTGTGGATTCTCATCCCCAAGAATCTTCAAGCCATGATTCATCTGAGAAGACTGATTAACCATAGGCATCTCTTGATCAGATGGAACAATTGGTAGTGAGGCACAACCCAGGTCTTGATGCATGCAATAGCAAGGAGAAAAATGCTATTCCATAAGGCAAGGCCTGAGTAACTGCAGCAGCCAGCTAACCACCAATAGATTTATGTAGTTGCTTTGCAGTTCAGCCTTTGTTAGAATCAGCTCTTGAGAATTCCAGCTTATGACTCTTGTTCTTTTTCTTCAACCCTTGACTATTGGGCTGGATGACCAGCAAGCTTGACTCTTTGACTCCTGGAATAAATTTGGATCATTCGATTCCTGCTTGAACTTTAAATGGAATTATTTGGGCAAGCACTCTTTGCAAAGACCTTGATTTATGTTCCTGTCTATTGTTATCTGCTTAGTTGTAGTAAATAAATCAACTCCTCAGCAGCTGCATCTGCGTGTCTGCAACCCGAGGCAGAACATAGGTAGACCTATCCTCTAATCAAAGTGAGCCATGCAATGCAACCATCATTAGTCATCTAGACTTGTAGACCTATCTGGTAAAGTGATGAGAATGACATTTGTAGTCTCAGACGGAGCCTATCTGCACAACATTTCCCCAGATAAGTTCAGGATTATTTTCTATCCTAGAGTGAGTGTTATGTGGCAGTTACCAGCAGCCCAACCATTGTCTTAATTAAAGAATAAGGGGGAAAATACTACCCAGGAGGAAATATTTCGACAAGACAATAAATATCAGAAATAGAATAGAAAAAGAATCATAGGGCTGAAAGGGATTTTGGACATCTTCTAGTCCAGTGATGGCTCACCTTTTTTTTTAAAAAAAAAAAATAAAGTACATGTGCATGCGTGCGAATCTGCGTGAACCCAAACCCCCAAAATGCAATGCACATGTGGCTCCATGCATGCGCCCCATTCCCACACATGCACATGCGCACATGCCCTCGCATGCCCCCTGCCTCCCCGCATATGCATGCATGGCCCCCCCATACACACCCCACCCCGTGCATGCATGTGTGGCCCCCTGCATGTGCCCCACCCACGCACGTGTGCATGTCCTCCTGCACATGCTCCATCCCCCATGCAGGGGTGCACACACCCACACACACCCCCTGCCCCCCATGCATGTGCAGGCAGGGCCCCCTGCATGTGCCCCACCCCCCACATGCATGGCAGAGACCCAACAACCAGCTGACCAGTGGGAGGCGCACATTCATGCATGCCAGAGCTGAACTGAGCGATGGCTCATGTGCCCAGAGAGAGGGCGCTGCATGCAACCTGTGGCACCCATGCCATAGGTTTGCCATCACAGTTCTAGTCCAAACTCTTGTTCCATTAGTTAATTGTTCTTGCTTTCAGGAAATTTCTTCTTAGTTCCAGGTAGGATGTCTCTTTAACAAGCTTCCACCCATTGCTTCTTGGTCCTGGTTTCAGGTGCTTTGGAGAATGAATCAGTCCGCTTTTCCCTGCGACAGCCTTTCAAGTATTGGAAGATGACTATTATATTACCCCTAAGACTTCTCTCTATTAGGCTAAACTAACCTAATTCTCTCTAAACTCATACAATTTAGCCTCCAGACCTGTTACCATTTTCGTTGTCCTTCTCTGCACTTTCTAGGATCTCAGCATGGTATCACGGTGACCAGAACTGGATGCGGTATTCCAAGTGTGGTTTTACTAGTGCAGAATAGTGCAGTACTATCAGTTCACATAACTGTGATACTCTCCCTCTGTTAATGGAGCCTAGGACTGCATTGGCTTTTTTGGTAGCTGCAGCATACTGCTGGCTCATACTTAAGAAGTGGCCCACCAGGATACCTAGATCCTCTCACAGGCACTACTGTTGAGCCAGGCACTGCCTGTTCTGTCCCTGTGCATTGGGCTTTTCCTGCCAAAATTGAGGACCTAACTTTGCAGGACCAAACTGCATCTTGTTGGATAGAACTCAAGCAAGTCAAGATAGCAGGGTTTTGTTTTCCTCAAGTCATATTCCCAAATTGGGAAAAAGTTAAGTATGGCTATCCCACAAACTAGTGTAGGGTAAGTTAGGGTACTACCAAGCCAATCTATGATGCAAATCAGGCAACATAAACTAATTTTAGGATTAACCTCAGTTCTTACAAGAAACCATGGTCAACAAAATCCAACAAACTATGTTTATTGTTACATTGGAATATGGTCTATTCAGCTTAATTGCAAAGATATAACACTTTTCACATCTTTTTGATTCTTACTACTTAAATCTTAAGCTATGCTGGCTGGAGAATTCTGGGAGTTGAAGTCCACAAGTCTTAAAGCTGCCAAGTTTGAAAACCTCTGACTTAAATGATGACAGAAATAATCATGAAGCACCTTCAGTTTTCTTTTCTTATTTTTTATTTGAAAAAGCCTGATTCAGATCATTTGTTGCCATACAACTTATCTATCTGTCTAGTTTAATTTTTTTTTCAAAAGAACTGTTTTGAAAAAGAACAGTTCTTTATTCCAATTTTTGTCTTTCAGTGTTTCAAGATTGTGTTACCGGGGTTTTAGTTATGTTATATATCATTTTGAAATCTTTAGTGAAGCTGAAAGAAACATATGAATATGGTCAAGAGATTTCTCTTCCTCTTTAATTATCCTAGCAATAGAAAGTTCCTTTTCTTATTCCAAATATTCACATTTCAGAGTTATTCCTAATCATGGTGAGATTCCCAATTCTTAGAATCTGAAGCATCTCAGAATTGGAATTCAGTAACTCTTCTCAACATTTCTTTTTATATGTCAGATGAAAGACAGAAGATTGGATCGATATAATATTGAGTGTGCAATTCCTGAAGGGCAATCTCTATTTTATCTGGCAAGTAAATCATTCTTGCCTGTTTTTGTATTTATGGAACTGAAGCTGCTGGCTCCAACTAGTCACAGGGTTGTTTCCAACAGAGGACATCCCAGTATGATGGGATGGCAGATATTGAAGATTTGAGCGCAGATGGGGAGCAAGATTGTTGGGAGGCTTGCAAAGTTTTTTAGATAAGGGAAGAATAAGTCATTAGTTTGGCTAGCATTAATACACAGATATTACAGAGGCTGAGACTATTTCACTTCTAAGGATGAATGCTGGATACCACAGAACGGGGATCTTGAGAAGAGATGAAAAATATCATAAGTGGACTGAGAAAGAAATGAAAAAGTATGCTTACCTTTGGGAAAGTAAAGGTAAAGATAAAGGTTCCCTTTGCACATATGTGCTAGTCGTTCCCGACTCTAGGGAGCAGTGCTCATCTCCGTTTCAAATCTGAAGAGCCATTGCTTTCTGAAGATGTCTCCATGGTCATGTGGCTGGCATGACTAAACACCAAAGGTCCATGGAATGCTGTTATCTTCCCACCAAAGGTGGTCCCTATTTTTCTACTTGCATTTTTTATGTGCTCTCAAACTGCTAGATTGGTAGAAGCTGGGACAAGTAACGGGAACTCACCCTGTTATGTGGCACTAGAGATTCGAACTGCTGAACTGCCAACCTTTCGATCGACAAGCTCAGCATCTTAGCCACTGAGCCACCACATCCCATTGGGAAAGTAAGTCTACCTTAAATAAAGGTCCAGAGAAGTATCAAGAAGAAATATCTTGATGGCCAGAACAGAATAGATACACATTTCTCTAAATCAGGGGTCAGCAACCTGCGGCTCTGGAGTTGCATGTGGCTCTTTCACCCCTCTGCTGTAACTCCCTGCTGCTGGTCACTCACAATTGATAGGGCTTTCAGTTAGGACAGATAGAAGAAAAAGGATGCCGCACTAGGAGGAGACTCTATGGTGGGGGAACTGGTCAGCAGAGGAAAAAGGGTGCCGCACTAGGAGAACCAGACTTCTGGTTAATGATGGGAGAACCAAATTTCTGGTTGGCTCCAGAATTGAACGGGGGCTTTCCATTAGGGCCTTTATGGCTCTTTGAGTGTTTAAGGTTGCCGACCCCTGCTCTAAATAATACACAAGACTTTATATTCTCCCAAAGATTCTCCCAAGGGTCTTTTTCTTAGCTCATAAAAGAATTCATTCTCGGTGCAAGTAACAAACCTTCTACCAGCTAAGGGCGATTTCCATTCCTCCTGGGACATCCAGTAAAGAAAAAATTAATCCCATCTCTACAAACTTTTTCCAGCATTTACATATATCATTAAGAAGCAGTATGCATTCACAAACAACTCCACATAGGTAGAGTGGTAGCATTAAATGAAATGAAGCACTTGATTTCATTGGGGATGAAGATCCCTGGGATCCTACCAAAAGGGTTTCCTCTGAAGTCTTTTTTCCCCCTTCTGATACAACAAACTTAATAGCATGCTAAAATGCACATGCTTAGGCAATCCAACTCTGCCTCATATCTGTTGGCAAATATATTCTCAAATAACAGGAATTCATTTGTCCCCAAGGTGCTTTTTCAAGAGACAACTGGACTTTGTTGTTTTTCTTTGAAGACGTTTCGCTTCTCATCCAAGAAGCTTCTTCTGAAGAAGCTTTTTGGATGAGAAATGAAACGTCTTCAAAGAAAAACAAGAAAGTCCCGTTGCCCCTTGAAAAAGCACTTTTGGGACAACCATGACCTGAATGATTGAGAATCTCCATGGAATTCACTTGGAACATGACTTCCTGTAGTATTCTCTTAGTCTCTTCCAGATTCCCTCCTTCTGAGCAAGACTTCCAAACTGATCCTTTCAGTATCTTCTCTTCTTGCCCTTCTATGGCATGATTCATCCCACCCAAACACAGTGGATGAAACTTTCATTTCCTCTTGCTTCATACCAGCCAAGCTGCCCCAAGTTTTATTTTCACATTCTGAGTCTTTTCCTGTCTACCTCTTGCTTGTGAGTAGTCATACAGCAAGAGGGGACTCTTCTGCCATATTGGATTGATATGCTCTTCCTTTCTCCTTTCCCTGTCTTCCTTTGTTTCTTTGAAATCTTCAGATTCGGAGTTAAGCAGTTTTAGAGTTTATTCTGTACTATTCATGAAACTAACTTCTTTAATCTGTTTTATCCAGCAACCTACTACCATATCTTTAAGAGGATGGGAAGGAGCTCAACCCAGACCCAACAGGTCTTCAAAGAAGGACAATCCAGCACTTTTCTACATTCTGCAATTTAACTATTCATCTTAATAAGGGTAACTTTTCTTGGTCTGCACTAACAGGATTATAAATAGAAACCTAGTGAATTAAAGGAATAGATGCTGTAGATCAAATGTAAAGATTTGAAACTGGATATCTTAGATCTAAATAAATCAAGATGCTCATATATTAGCTTGACTTCCAAAATATATAGGAATTCTACTTTACATAGAAACTAGTTTTCCTATCAGAAAAGCAAATTGTTCTCATAGTATCCCATATTAAGGATTTGTTTAGATGTCACAATGAATGTGAATTTCCCCATTTTTACAATCAGCACCAATGAATTTGAATGGAGGCAGGAATAACAGAAGATCATCCTAGATGTTATGGGGGGAAAATAGGAGGATTTGGGATTATATCTGCCAAACTAAGTAACTCAGAAACATTTTTGAATTCATGTATGTAAGAGAATAAAGAAATAATAGCCTGGGTTTCAAGAAATGCTTTGCTGAATGAATTGATCTATGGATTAATGGTTAATTAAAAAGTCATTTGTATCAGGATTAGAACATATATATTTTTCTTTGCACTCTTGCAAATCAGTCTATTTATAACAATACTGTAATTAAATCAGTATCTTTATAATCAAATTAAATATGCATAGCCTTTTGAAAAAATATCTTGGGCAAGTGTTGAATGTAATTTCTAATTAAGTTGTATTTGTGAATAGTATCAGGTACTCAGGAGAAAGGGCTGAAAAGCTTGGAGGTTGGGACAGAATCTATAAAGACTAGGTTTGTAATCCTTGAGTTTTATTTATAGTTAATTTTATTTTGCAATAGCTATAAATCAATGTTATTCATGTCTGTATTTGGGGCTGAGGATTAGAATCAAAGAAAGATGGATCAAAAATTCAAATGTCAAAAGGATGAAGTCACTGCAGGGATTATATGTTCAAGAACTTTCCATTCAAAGAGATTCAGCTGCCTGAGATATTTCATTTAGATTTTGTTTTAATACCATTAAGCCAAGAGAGCATTCCATTAAGAGCCATCGATTAATACTTGCCATTGAGTTATGGCTTAATCTTCATATGTTAATTGATTGACTTCAATAGGTAAAGGTAAAGGTTCCCCTTGCACATATGTGCTAGTCATTCCCGACTCTAGGGGGTGGTGCTCATCTCCATTTCAAAGCCAAAGAGCCAGTGCTGTCTGAAGACGTCTCCGTGGTCATGTGGCCAGCATGACTAAATGCCAAAGGCGCACAGAACGGCTGTTACCTTCCCAGCAAAGGTGGTCCCTATTTTTCTATTTGCATTTTTTATGTGCTTTCGAACTGCTAGGTTGGCAGAAGGTGGGACAAGTAACAGGAGCTCACCCCGTTACACGGCACTAGGGATTCAAACAGCTGAACTGCCAACAACTGAACGGCAACCTCCTCAGTTGACAAGCAATGTCAACTGGTGACACCCAGGCAGAGAGCCATCTCTATGGGAGCTCCTGTCCTCTGGAATGAACTGCCCCAGAAATACGTACGATCTCCGACCTCAGTGTTTTTTGCTGTGCCCTCAAGATCCTGCTTTTCCGACAGGCTGGGCTATCATTGTAATTGAGTTTTTAAATCTGGAACTTTTAATTTTGGGGCTTTTAATTAATTTGGCCAAAAGGATAATAATTTTAATAATTTTTAAATTTAAATTATGATGTTTATACACTGTGTTTTATTTGGCTGTACACCACCCCGAGACCTTCGGGAGTAGGGCGGTATAGAAATAAAATTATAAATAAATAAAATAAAACCTTTCGAACGACAAGCTCAGCATCTTAGCTACTGAGCCACCATGTCCCTTGACTTCAATAGCATCTATGAATTGTATATTCCGATGGTCTTTGCATCTGAACGGCTCTATCCTTCTCTTACCTGTAATTAAAATTGACTCAATACGTTGCAGAAAAGTTGCCAAACTTGGTCTGTGCCATCACCTGTATCATTATAATATCCAATTCACTTTCTGTTTTCCATCTGCTTCTAGGGAAGCTGTGGAAGTCACGAGTCATTGCCTGAAAGAGCTACAAACACGGTATAAACTAACAGAATAATATCTCGGCAAACACCTTTTCCTGCTAGTAAAAACTACCGGGAGATAAATAATGGCTTGATATTTTGACAATACTCCAAATATTTCAGCTATGGTTAGTAATGTTTCTGAAAGATTTGCGGTCTGTCTTTGTAGCACAGTTTCTAGGGTACCGTATAGGTCTAGCAAAAGAAAAAAAGGAGGGGGGATTCCTGATGGTAAACCATAACTTTAACTGTGATTTATTAGATAAATGACAACGAACTGGGTTTGTATGATGAATTAAGCCATAAAAAACATGAGAAGAGAATATTCCTTACCAACAAAAACCACATTGTTTCACCCAGTATGTATGTAAATCAGGCCAAAACTATGGATGTCGATTCCCAAGATCCTTTGCTGATAAAACCCTTATTAGATGGAAGACATCTTCTTCCATCTAATAATATTGATGTTAATAGAAATTAACATCAATTCTTTCGGATGGATTGTAATTGTAATTGTAATTGTAATTTTATTTCTATACTGCCCTTCTCCCGAAGGACTCAGAGCGGTGCACAGCCAATTAAAAACACAGAGTATACAAACGTCAAAAATTTAAAAATAATTAAAATTATTACACAATTTCGGCCCGAATTAAAACCCAAAAGTTTAAAACACCCAATTTAAAAACATTTACACAGATAGCCTGGCCTGAAGGGACAGTAGGGTCTTGAGGGCACAGCGAAACACACGGAGGTTGGAGATCTTGCATATTTCTGGGGGCAGTTTGTTCCACAGGCCAGGAGCTCCCACAGAGAAAGCCCTCCCCCTGGGTGTCACCAGCCGACATAACTTGGCTGATGGCACCTTGAGGAGCCCCTCTCTGTGGGAGCGAACTGGTCGGTTCATGTATTTTAGTTATTTGTGAAATATTTACCCCATTTTTCAAACTGAAAAATCAATCCTAATCAGGGAACAATTAAAAATCATAGAAGGATTTAAACAATAACTTCTTTATATATATGTATATATATAAAGTGTTTTTTAATTGAGACACTTGGTCTACCCAACATGTGGGAGGGGGCATTTTGCTCCCTTTCACCTTTCAGCTCCAATCCAGGAGCCCTTGAGCCCTCATGACAAACCATTTTATACCAAATTTATATTTTTGCTGATAAAGAAATAAAGGGAGATTAGTATAGATCTATTTCAAGCTTTTTAGATTTCAAAAAGCTAAAGAGCTTGAAATAGATCTATACTAGTCTCCCTTTATTTCTTTATCAGCAAAAATATAAATTAGATATATAAATGTGTGTGTGTGTGTGTGTGTGTGTGTGTGTGTACTGTATGTATGTATGTATGTATGTATGTATGTATGTATGTATGTATGTATGTGTTTGGAAACATAAACATTTAACTCAAGTGTGAACCAGATAAGTACAGCACAATATAGCACATTGGTTTAACTGATGACTAAATGAATCTTACCGATGTCAAAACATTACAATGGTTGGTATCCCACTTATAACTATAACCTTGTTGCTTGTATCTTTATGATTTATATTGTTTTATTTAGTTTCCTAGTATGATTTGATTGATTATTTAGTATCCTATGACTATCACTAAGTTTTGCATTTTATGATTCTTAAAGAATGTATTTTTTATGTACACTGAGAGCATATGCACCAAAGACAGATTCCTTGTGTGTCCAATCCCACTTGGCCAATAAAGAATCCAATCCAATCCAATCCAATCCAATCCAATCCAATCCAATCCAATCCAATCCAATCCAATCCAATCCAATCCACTCCACTCCACTCCTACCCTACCCTACCCTACCCTATCCTATTCTACACATGAGCAGTTTTATTTTTTTATTATTTTTTATAATTTTTATTGATAAAAAATATACAAACAAACATAAATACATTAAGACAGCATACAAAACTGTTATATGTGAATTCAATGGATGGCCCAATAACTTACACAGACACACAGGATGCTGATCAGATCATATCTTTATTCTCAGTTGTTTGTTTCTTGCAGGTGTACACAGGACTGGACTACTGGATCAGCATGCGGTGACCTTAAGAACCCAGGAGGAGTGGTTTCAGGTAAGGGGCGTTCCTGGTAAGAGGAGGGGTTCAGGTACTCTGGGGTTAACCCCTGGGATGCCAGGCTAGGGAAACAACACTGAGCAGGTAGGGCATTTACACCTAACAAAAACAAACAAATATTGATTCAGTCTTATGACTGACTCTTAAAGCTACCACATTGATGGGTTATTTTTCTATTTTTCTTATGTTTCTCTATTCGTATCTATATCTATATATTTACATATTTACATATTTGTATATAGAACATTATAGTTCGCTCCTTATTTAATTCTATACATTTCCTGTTAGATAGTCAAAGCTATTTTTATATTCCTATTTTCTATACATGAGCAGTTTTAATCAAGCAATGACAGCCGGAATAAAATGCACTTACGTTCGCTACTGGCTCGGAGATGTGAGCGCATGCGTGTGCTCGCTCGCTACATGAATGCGTGCCTCTCCTGCGCATGCACAGAACCTTTTGCGCACACACAGAGGATCAGTGCATGGGACGTGATGATGTCTGGGAGGGGAGCTGAGCGAATGGCAGCAGCACCAGGGAAGTGTCAGCACACATCCTCTCTCTTTAAGCAGGTCAAGCAAGTGGCTTTTGCTGCAGTGCAGTTGCTCCAGGGGCTTTGGCTCTTTCTCTGGGCGTCGAGAGGGTGAGCGCGGCCGGTCACTTGCTTCACTCAAAGAGTTAATGTTATGTATATGTATGTTGCAGCTTGCAGGGAGGGAGATTTGAATCGGATTCAGTTCGGCGAACCGAACTGAATCGTCCCTACTGCCTCGGCCAAGCCGGGCCAAGTTGTTTTCAAAAACCCAGCTCTTCTTTTAGATCAGATTTTATGAAACCTAGCAATTGCTTTCTCATCTCAGCTTGAGAAAACTTCTTTAGAACCTTTCACTTGAAATGTCATGTCCATTATTGACCTGTCATGTTCTCTCTGTTGCAAGGCTAGGCCAATCTTTTTTCAGAATGAGCTGCATTGGAGGTAATCCTTTCGGAGCGATAGGTTAATGGGTCTGAAGAAAGCAATGGGCGGGGTATCCATTCTTTCTTATTTCTCATTTCATTCTTCTTGACACCCCTTTCTTTTTCTCTTCTGCCCTTTTGTACAATGTTTTGCTGGCAATGACATAGTCTGCTCCTATCTTGGTTGCATGAGTAATTCTTTTAAAACTAGATGGAGGGTTTCTCATTTCCCATACAGTAAAAAGTTTCCAGCTTTTTCTTGTACTTCTGCTTGAACATTTCCTGGCATTTGGCACCCATTCAAGACACAGAGCCTCTGTCAAGGAGAAGGTTCAGTTGCTTTGTGCAATAATAGATACCACCTATTGACTTTAAAAGGGATGTGGTTGCTCAGTGGCTAAGACGCTGAGCTTCTCAATCGAAAGGTCAGCAGTTCAGTGGTTCGAATCCTTAGTGCCGCATAATGAGGTGAGCTCCCGTTACTTGTCCAGCTTCTGCCAACCTAGCAGTTCGAAAGCACGTAAAAAATGAAGGTAGAAAAATACGGACCACCTTTGGTGGGAAGATAACAGCGTTCTGTGCGACTCTGGCATTTAGTCATGCTGGCCACATGATCACAGAGATGTCTTCGGGCAGCGCTGGCTCTTCAGCTTTGAAACGGAGATGAGCACCACCCACTAGAGTTGGGAATGATTAGCAAAGATGTGTGAGGGGAACCTTTACTTTTACCTTTATTGACTGTAAATAATTCTAAATGTTATAAAAACAAATAGCACAAACAAGGAATAGCACCAGAAATCCCTCATGTCTCATTCAGAGTTTGGATAGTTGGTTTCAGACATTCATCTATACACTGTGCTTGTTTAGGGAGCCTAATTACCTGCAACTGCTATTAAGAACTCCAAGAATGATATTAAGAATTCAGTCTATCCATTGAACTGTTCTTGCTAGCCTGATAGCACAGAAATTGCTGCTGGTAATTTATAGGCTCTTAATAAACAAACAATTGAAAATAAATTGAAAAAGAAAAGTCCATTTGACTTAGAAATACGTTAAACCCATATAAAAATGCATTTAAAGGCTCGCTGCATTGTTGATGAGGAATACACAAACTATGCACAGATATGCACACCTTTTGCAATGCATAATAATATTCCAAGAAATTGGTGGTTATAGGAAGGAGAAAGAAAGTGGCTAAAATTATGACTAAAGCACCGATATTTCAAATAGCTCTATTTGTCACACAATATCTGAGTTGTGTTGACATCTAACATTTATATTCTGCATCATTCTAAACACTGAAGAAATATTGTTTAGCTCAAGATCTGGTTTTGCTGAATTGTTAGTTTGTTTGATTGGTTACTCTTAGAGCATCTGTTGATAAATAACACTGAAAATAAGACCTGGCAGAATCTTGTCATCTCCCAAAAAGCAAAACACTCTTTATATGTGAGAAATGCCAAGAGGCAACATCCTTTTGTTTTATTTCTTTCTTTCTTTAAAATGAAAGAAGACAGACTTAATTTTGCATGACTGTAAAATACCAATGATAGTACCTGAGCAGCATACAGGCTACTTCTAGATGCTCCCTCCAATCTTCTTTTAAATAATAAAAAGGAGAAGAATAAAGTATGTCTGGAAGAGGAATTATCAAGCATATTCATTCAAAGAATTTTTTATTAGTATTCATAATCTCTCACTAGAAGATACATTTTCCCATTTTATTCTTTTGCAGCCTTTCATCCACAGGCCATCAGTTTGACACTCCTGATAGTGTGTGGTATAATATATTGCAGTTCTGAATGTAGCTTTAAATACAATGCATCAGCATTGAACATTTAATGATCAGTAAACATACTCTGTTTCCCCTAAAATAAGACATCCCCTGATAATAAGCCCAATCGGACTTTTGAGCGCATGCGCTAAAATAAGCCCTCCCCCGAAAATAAGCCCTCCCCAAAAATATTTAAACGCATGTGCAGCCAGTCCTCTGATTAGGGTTAGGGAGACAGAGTTGGAAATCAGGTAAGACAGCAAGCGGAGCCCTGTCTTGCTCCATGCGCCCCAAAATAATAATACATCCCCGAAAATAAGGCCAAGCTAATAAGATCCTGAATTTCAGTTTGGTTCAAGACTTTTTCTCTGAACTAGAGCAATAAAAGAGTGATAATACATAACGGTAAGCCCTGGATTTGTTTTGGGAGAAGCAGTTTAAAAATACTGATCTTTGCCCCAGGTTAAACGTATTATTGACTTGTTTACCTAGTTTTATGTTGGCCTTCTACAAAGAATGTAAGTATAGTGTAGGAACAGAGATCCATGCACCAATAGTTTTGCAATAGGATTACCAATGAATCTGGTTTACCAATTATGAAATAATATTATTGTTTAATCACAATTATTGTTTTATTGAAGGAACCACAACTGGCAATGTTCATGCTATATAACAGGCCAAAAGAAGCAATGAAATTGGACAAGTTCAGATGGCAGACTCAGAACTTAAGAAGAATGTATAAATCATTACATAGCATGTAATGGCCAAACAATAAACCTAGGCACACAACACTGAAAAATAATGGTGAGTTCCCAAACATGCTGGAATACAAACTACCCATGCCACTGTGGCATAGTCTAACATATAATGCAAACTCATCTTATTATGGCTTAGTATATTTTAGCCTTGCAAATGAAATATTAAATATTTTCGTAGGCTTTATGTGTATTTCTCTTTAGCCAGGTTCTTCCTATGTAAATCAAGCTTTTATGCAGCCCTAGTTCAGTGAAATCACAATCCACTTGTTTCTAGGCTTTTTTTTTTCCTGGCAGCCAGCAAACCCTCTGTTGCCCATTGGAAGACTAAGGAGATTAAGAGATCTATTTCGGACTTATAAGTCCTCATCAGTTAGCCACACCCTCATCCCATGTATCCTCCCTGTAAAGGTACAGTATTTGTTTTATTTCCTTTTTGTAGGCTTTATGTGTATTTCTCTTTAGCTGGCTGCCAGGAAAAAAAAAAGCCTAGAAACTAATGGATTGTGATTTCACTGAACTAGGGCTGCATAAAAATCTTGGTTTATGTAGGAAGAACCTGGCTAAAGAGAAATACACATAAAGCCTATGAAAAGGAAAGGAAACAAATACTGTACCTTTACAGAGAGGATACATGGGATGAGGGTGAGGCTAACTGATGAGGACTTATAAATCTGAAATAGATCTATCTTAGTCTCCTTAGTCTCCCAATGGGCAGCAGAGTGTTTGCTGGCTGCCAGGAAAAAAAAAGCCTAGAAACAAGTGGATTGTGATTTCACTGAACTAGGGCTGCATAAAAATCTTGGTTTACGTAGGAAGAACCTGTATATTTAGCTGGGTATTTTCCTACGTGAACCAAGTTTTTCAAATTGCAGCCATGGCTCAGTGAAATCACATCCACTATCCTAGGCTTCTTCAGACAGCAAGCCAGTCTCCCAATAGGCAGCAATATATCTTACAACAGAGCAACTTCTTGTAACAGTAAAACAGTAAAACTCTGTCAGGGAACTTGGAGTACTCATCTCTAATTATCTAAGTGCCAGATCCCACTGTAACAACATTGCCAAAAAGGGATTAAGAGTTGTTAACCTAATCTTGCATAGCTTCTTCTCTGGTAATATTGTACTGCTAGCTACAAAAACATTTGCTAGACCAATTCTCAAATACAGCTCATCTGTCTGGAACCCACACTGCATATTGGACATTAATACAATTGAGAGAGTCCAGAGATAATTCACAAGAATTCACTCCTCTGCTCACAACAAAATATTTTATGCCACCAGACTTGAAATTTTGGGTTTAGACAACTTAGAACTATGCTGCCTTTGGTCTGACCTAAGCGTAGTACATAAAATTATCTGCTACAATGTCCTACCTGTCAATGACTACTTCAGCTTCAACCACAACAATACACGAGCACACAATAGATACAAACTTAAGGTAAACCGCCCCAAACTCGATTGCAGAAAATACAACTTGAGTAACAGAGTTGTCAACACCTGGAATGCACTACCTGACTTTGTGGTTTCTTCTCAACCCCCCAAAACATTAACCTTAGACTGTCTACTGTTGACCTCACCCCATTCCTAAGAGGTCTTTAAGGGGCATGCTTAAGTGCACCAGCATGCCTACAGTCCTGTCCTAATGTCCCCTTTTATTCGTATCCGTTTCATGTCTTCATAATCATGTTTATACTTATATCTGTTATCTAATACTTGTTTGGCAAATAAATAAATAATAAATAAATAATAATAATAATAACTAAATAAAACATCAGTTAAAAGTGCTCACAAAGGTTAAATTAAGTGGTTAAACTACAGAACTGAGTAGTTTAGCCTCAGCTTAAGGTTAATTCTACTTCAAAACATGATGTTCTAGGACAGTGATGGCTAACCTTTTTGCCATCATGTGCCATCATTTTGCCATCATGTGTGTAGGGAGGGGCAGGAGAGCTTCATGCGTGTGTATGTCCACACCCATAATTCTATACACCCTGCCCTGTGCATGCATGCACGATCCCCCCTCCCCGCTCCTAGCACACAATGGCTCAGTAGGCCAGTTTTTCTTTCTCACCTGGTTCCAGATCCTCTCTATGCATCTGGGGACGGCAAAAACAGCCTTCCCCAACCCCTCAGGGGCCCTCCAGAGGCCCAAAATGGCTCATTTCCCAACTTCCGGTTGGACAGGAAGTGATGTTTTTTGCTGTCCCCAGCCTCCAGAGCCTCTCTAGATGCATAGAGAGGATTTGGAGCCAGCTGAGAAAGAAAAATGGGCCTTCCCCACCCTCCCCAGGCACTCTGGAGGCAGGAAACAGCCTGTTTCCCTACTTCTGGTGGGCCCAGAAGGCCCAAAAATCAGCTGGCTGGAGCTGTGCCCACTGATATGGCTACACATGCCACCTGTGGTACGTGTGCCATAGGTTTGCCATCACAGTTCTAGGACATACAAATCAGTTGTAGCCATAAGTGAGAACTATTCTACTTAGTCCTTTTTTCCCCTGTAAAGTTTTAGCTCAATAACACTTTTCAGTCCTAATGAACATAACCATAAGTCAACAACCAACCAAGGTGTTGGTAATTGTAAAAAAAAAAAATCTATGTGAATGCCAGTTATATTCTTGTTATATTATTCCATGGTGCTTGAGACTGAGTGGGGAAATCATCTGAGTTGACACATTATAACGACCTCTCTCTTGCCCTTTCTTCAGCATTTGCTGAATTACATAGGGAAATTGTTGCCATGGTTTTGGAAACATGGTTACCAGGTGAATAAGAAAGATGGAACAAACTGCCTCTGAAATGTACAGTTCACAGTTCCATGATGCAAGTAGATCTGACTGTTTGTAGAGGCCTGTTTGCCAAATAATACAAAAAAAAAAAAAATCATCTGCCAGCTTAAGTTTATGCACCTACTTCAATATCTATCCAAAGTTAATCATTAAACCTGTGCATTTGGGAGGGAGAGGGCAAGAAAAGTAACCCCTTGTGTCCAATCCTTGAAACAATGAACCAGTTACAGATTAACAGAGTTGGAAGGGATCTTGTAGATCATCTAGTCCAACCCCCTGCCCTAGCAGAAGAACCTACACCATTTCTGACAAATGCCAGTCCAATCTCTTCTTGAAAGCCTTCAGGGATGAAGCTCCCACAGTTTCTGAAGGCAAGTTGTTCCACTGGTTGATAGTTCTCACTGTCAGAAAATTTCTCCTTATTTCTAGGTTGAATCTCTCCTTGATCAGTTTCCATCCATTATTCCTTGTCTGGCCTTCAGGTGCTTTGGAAAATAGCTTGACCTCTTCCTCTCTGTGGCAGCCCCTCAAATATTGGAACGCTGTTAAAATCTCTCCCCTGGTTCTTCTCTTCACTAGACTAGTCATGCCCAGTTCCTGTAAGCCTTCTTCATATGTTTTAGCTGCTCAAAGGCTGTTTCTCCCACAAGTCCAATGCCTGATTGAATTATTGGCTTAGGCCTGTTATCCACATTCCAGCACTTGCTTGACAACAATAAAGATGGAGGTACCATGTAATCCTTCCAATGCAGTTTCAATGACAGCTCTCACTATTTTTATCAGCTGGCTGTGCTGGTTGATTCTATTAGGAAAAATAATTCAGCAATATTTGGAGAATCTCATATTTACCAGCAACGGTAAATACAGCAATGAATAGTAGGTAAGGGCAGGGGTGAAATTCCTCAGGTTCTGACAGGTTCTGGAGAACCGGTAGCGGAAATTTTGAGTAGTTCGGAGAACCGGCAAATACCACCTCTGGCTGACCACAGAGTGGTGTGGGAATGGAGATTTTGCAATATCCTTTCCCTGCCATGCCTACCAAGCCACACCCACAGAACTGGTAGGGAAAAATTTTGGATATCACCCTTGGCTAAGGGCATCTCTCTATATCATATAGTACAGTGATGGCTAACCTTTTTGCTGTTGCGTGCCAAAAGCGGGGGGAGTGTGAGGGGTCATGGGTGTGTGTGCCCACATCCATAATTCAATGCGCCCCACCCTCCCGCGTATGCGCACATGATCCGCCCCCCACAGTTCCCCCTGCTTTTGGCCCAGTGGGCCCAGTGGGCCCATTTTTCCCCCTTCCCAGGCTCCAGAGGCTTTCTAGGAGCCTGGGGAGGGCAAAAACAGTCTTCACCCCCCCCCCAGAGGCCTTCTGGAAGCTGGAAACAGCCAGTTTCCCAACTTCCGGTGGACCGGAAGGCCTGAAAATCAGTTGGCTGGTGCGTGCATGCTCACTGGAGCTGAGTTAGGGCAACACTCATGTACCCACCAAAATAGCTCCGCGTGCCACCTGTGGCAGCCGTGCCATAGGTTCGCCATCACGGGTATAGTATGTCTTGAAAGATTACGCTGAAACAATCAACCTTTCCACTTTGATTTTACCAATAAAACTTTATGAATAGATGCTTTGATGATATTACAATATCAGCCACAGATGTGATTTTAGTATAAAAGGTCTTGTTTCTATATTAGTTTTGCTGTGTATAGACAACACAAAATACTATATCGAATTGTAAAGACTGAATGTACTGACAGAGCTTTCCAGCAAGAGCCCCTTTGAGAGGAAGAGGTCATGTTCTTATGTGGACTTATCATGCATCCATTTCAACTCTTGCTATTAACTTCTTTATCCCTCCATTCAGCCACCATATTCACCAAGGGTTGTCTTTCGGACGATTCTTTTGCAAAATTAGCATTACCCACCTCTGCACTTCAGTGCCTGCCAAATCATCACCTGAAATGAAAAATTGTCACCTCTTTAATATCCAAGAAATATTGCACCTTTAATAATTGATTTGTTTTAATATTGGCCTCCCTTTGAAGTCTGTGCAGTAGGGACTCATACTAATGAAATAATCTGTCTTCAAGGATGCAGAAAGAGAAAACTGGAAAATATGACAAATGAAAGCTATAAATACTCCCTAAGCTGCCAGTAAAATAATTCTTCCTCTGTTCCCCTCTTTGCCCTTCCCCCAAACCTCTAATCTGCTGTGGAAAGCCCATCTAAGAGTTTGGTTGAAGTTCTGGACAATCCTTTTCTACTGGTGGCTTTTCTGGGAAAACTGGACTGTGTGAAAAAAGGCAGGTTCAACAGTGATTTTATTTTGTCAGCCCAATGCAAAATGCACGTTATTTATTTATTTATTTAGATTTATATACCGCCCTTCTCCTGAGGGACTCAGGATGGTGTACAGCCGTGATAAAAGGACAATAACCCTACAAAATTTAAAACCCATTTAAAACAGAATTAAACACATCTTGTCCTTCTTAGTTAAAACCCCATAATTTAAAATACCCTGTCCGAATTGTTAGGTATAGTCACAGGATCAGATTCTTCACTATTACATCTAAGTAGATCAGAATAACAGAATAACCGCATTGGAAAGGTCCATGGAGGTCTTCTAGTCCAACCCTCTGCTCAAGCAGGAAACCCTACATCCATGATGGCGAACCTATGGCATGCGTGCCACAGGTGGAACGCAGACCCCTCTCTGTGGGCATGTGAGCCATCGCCCCAGTTCAACTCCTCTGTGCATGTGCTTTCCGCCGGCCAGCTGATTTTTGGTCTCTGCCATGCATGCATGGGGGGAGGGGCGCATGCAGGAACATGGAGGGTGGGGGGAGTACGGGGGTGGTGCACCCCCTCTGTGGCCTGTTTTTGGTCCCAGGAGGCTGCAAGGAGGCCTCCTAGGCCCAAAATGGGGCGCAGAGGGGTGCAGTGTGCTCCCCGCATTCTGTTTTTGGTCCCAGGAGGCCTCAGGGTGGCTTGTTATGCCCAAAATGGGGCACGGGGGCGTCATGCATGCAGGTGCGGTGGGTGGGGGTAGCACAGGGACGATTGTGTGCACACGCGTGGGGGGCACAGGGGGTGGGGCATGCACATTGCATTATGGGTGCATTGCACACGCTTTGGCATGCAATAACAAAAAGGTTAGCCATCACTGCCCTATACCATTTCAGACAAATAGTGGTCCAATCTCTTCTTAAAAACCTCTACTGATGGAGCACTTACAACTTCTAGATACAAGTCATTCCACTGGTTAATTCTTTTAACTGTCAAGAAATTTCTCCTTAGTTCTAGGTTGGTTGTCTCCCTGATTAGTTTCCATCCATTGCTCCTTCTTCTTTTTTTAAAAAAAAACATTTTTATTATACATTTTCTTTTATTATACATCACATTTCCAGTTTTGCAACAACAGTGTACTGGCTGTATCAAGTCCTTTTTAAGTATAGATAGTATTATACACTCTATTATACAGTCCTTCTTTTCATTTAACTAGATATACCCAGTTCCTGCAACTGTTCTTCATATGTTTTAGTCTCCAGTCCCCTTATCATCTTTGTTGCTCTTCCCTGCACTTTCTGCCTCTGTACCGCTTTTTAGATGAGGGTTTGAAGCACTAATTGAAAAACCAGTCAACTTTTATCTCATCATCTCCATCCAAACTTATTGGTGAAAAGAAGGAGAGATTGAAAACTGCAGGGGAAGGAAGGAAGGAAGAGAGGGAGGGAGGGAGGGATGAAAGGAGGGAGGAAGGAAGGAAGGAAAGGAGGGAGGGAGGGAAGAAGGGAGGGAGGAAAGGAAGGAGGGAGGAAGGAAGCAAGGAAGGCTAGGAGGGAGGAAAGAAGGAAGGGAGAGAGGGAGGGAGGGAGGGAGGGAGGGAGGAAGGAAGGAAGGAAGGAAGGAAGGAAGGAAGGATATTTTGCAAAAGGAAAAGCATTTGTCATTAAAGGAAAACATGTAGGGAAAGGCAAGCAATCTGTATAAAATTCTTGGCCCTCAGGCCATGTATGGCTTCCAAAACCATTTAATGGTTCCTAGGATCTGTTTAGATTATGTTTAAAAGTGGTTTCAGGGCTGAGGCTTCTGGAGTATAAAGGCATATTTGTTGATAACCCAACTTTTTTATTCTAATCCATTCATTATTACATTTATAGCTTATCTTCTGTTCAAGACATTTAAGGCAGCCTACAGAATTCTTCGTTTCCCCCCATTTTGTACTGAAGCAATCCAGGCGGGCAGCCTAATCCCCAAAAGCACATCAGAGATCATTATATAAGCGTTATGCCTGAATGAGGAATTGGACTGAGTTACCTTCTTCCTAATAATAATTGCAAGACCTGGCCCAGAATATTATGTCTGGCCTTCGGTGACATTATCAGAACCTTTTACCTGCATTTTGCTCAGAAAATGAGGTGTAGTTAGTCTTCACTTTACAGCCACATTTGAATCTGAAATTTCTGTTGCTAAGTGAGACACTTGTTAAGTGGATTTTGCCTCATGATATGACCTTCCTTGTCACAGCTGTTAAGTGAATCACTGCAGTTGTTAAGTTAGTATCATGGTTAAGTGAATATGGATTCCCTATTGACTTTGCTTGTCAGAAAGTCTCAAAATGGAATCACATGACCTCGGGTAATATAAAATAATATTTATTTATTTATTTTATTTGTTTTTTTTTTGTCAAACATGTACAAAATGAGAAGTATAGATATAAACATAAACATAAACAAAGGAAGTACATACAAATAAATGGGGACAGTAAGACAGAGATGGTAGGCACACTGGTGCGCTTATGCATGCCCCCTTTATGGACCTCTTAGGAATGGGGTGAGGTCCAAGGTAGACAGTTTGAGTGGAAGCTGTGAGGGTTTGAGGCTGTAACAACTGAGTTGGGTAGAACATTCCAGGTGTTGACCACTCTGTTGCTGAAGTTGTATTTTCTGCAATCGAGTTTGGAGCGGTTTACCTTGAGTTTGTATCAATTGTTTGCCCGTGTACTATTGTGGTTAAAACTGAAGAAGTCATTGACAGGTAAGACGTTGTAGCAGACAATTTTGTATACTATGCTTAAATCGGACTGCAGGCAGCACAATTCCAGATTGTCCAAGCCCAAAATTTTAAGCCTGGTGGCATAGGGAATTCTATTGTGAGTAGAGGCGTGGAGTACTCTTCTCATAAAATACCTCTGAACCCGTTCAATCATGTTAATGTCCAAAATACAGTGGGGGTTCCAGGCAGACGAGCTGTATTCAAGAATTGGTCTGGCAAAGGTTTTGTATGCCTTAGTTATCAATACAATATTACCAGAGAAGAAACTTTGCAGTATTAGGTTAACAACTCTTAGTGCCTTTTTGGCAATCGTGTTACAGTGAGCTCTGGAGTTTAGATCGTTTGAGATGAGTACTCCAAGGACTTTAACAGAGTGAGGGTTGTTGAGCATCTGAATTTTGGTTCTGTGACCATGGGGATGTTGCAATGACTTTCAGTGAGAAAAATGGTCATAAATCACTTTTTTTCAGTGCTGTTGGAACTCTGAACAATCACTAACAAACTGTTGTAAATCAAAGACTACCTGTATTAAAAATCTCCCCATAATTCCTGCCCCCAAACAATTCAGCTTTCCCCATTCCCAGTTCCAAATGGACTGCCTTTAAGCTTTGAATATGCAACTGATTTTCTCAAAGGTATCCTTTGTTCCACGTACAGATACGTTATCGAACAAGTGCTATCACTTTCAGTCAAGCTACTTAACAGTAAAAGTGGGCATATTTACTGATCTGTAATTAGAACTTTAATTTTTCATAAACAGTAAACGTAGCAGCAGGGAGTTCCAATTTTGCTAGCAGCCAAAATTGGTGTTTTCAATTTGGATCAAAGCCTCAGCACTGCAGGAAGGCCTTTAAAAGCTTTAAAACCATTCATTCCTAAATCAAATTGCCCCTAGGTCTGCTAAAGTTTCATAGAGAAAAGAAAAAAAAATAATTTTTCTCAAACTAGCAGACAATAACCTTTGAATCCAGAGATTCCACATTTTTCCTAATCTTATTCATATATTTCCTAATCTTAAAAAATGTCGACAGACATAACACCACATGAGGTTTAACGTTAAAGATTCACTCCATTTCTCAGTCTTGCAAAGTTTTGCATATCGCACTTTCTCCTTATGTATCCAGTGCAAAATAATACATTTATTCTTATACATATTGGTACGTGGGAAGGACGAATGAGAAATGCTTCTCTTCATAACTAAGATTATCGTAAGAAAGTATAATCCTTTGAGAAAAGCAGGTTATACTTCAAGGACAAGAATAGATATTTATTTTGCATAAAAATAGAAGTATTTTGTAAATAGTTTATTGAAAGGCAGCCATGAAGAGAAAACTTTATATATTTTTGCCTCACAACCTTGTTAGAAATCTGTCTCATAGATTGTCAATCTATAATGCACAGAATAATACATACAAGAAATATTTTTCAAGGTAGCCAGGGCTCTGTTCAGACTTTTATTTGCATATGTCAACAATTATATTTCAATATAACTGGTTTAGTGCTTCTTCAGAAGGCACCAGAAATGAGAGCTGACTAAAATAGGGATCTTTAGACTCTGATACTTCCTTAAAGTAAAGATGGTCCATCTATCCACGTCCCATACCCAGTGGTGGGATTCAGCTGGTTCGCACCACTTCGGGAGAACCGGTTGTTAATTTTCTGAGCAGTCTGGTGAACTGGTTGTTGGAAGAAATCATTAGGGCGGAGAACCGGTTATTAAATTATTTGAATTCCACCACTGCCCATACCCTATCTACAGGTAAATCCTTGGTTTACAACCACAACTGAGCAAAAAACTTGTTAAGTGAGTTTTGCCTCATTTTACAGCCTTTCTTGTCACAGTTGTTAAATTAGTAACACTGTTGTTAAGTGAATCTCGCTTCTCCATGGACTTTGCTTGTTCAGAAGATCACAAAAGGTGATCACATGATCCCAGGACACTGCAACCGTGACCAATACCAACCAATTGCCAAGCATCTGAATTTTGACCACGGGGGTGCTGCAACAGTTCTAAGTGTGAAAAATGGTCGTAAGTGATTTTATTTTCCAGTGCCGTTTTTAACTTTGAATGATTATTAAATGAATGATTATAAAATGTGGGCTATTTGTAATGGGCTTCCAGTACTGGGAAATTCAATCCCAGGATTCAAATATTAGAACCACAAATATTAGAACCAACCCCCCCCCCCCACCACCACAGACAACTTTGTTATCTGCAGAACTTCATGACCATAATGGAACAGTACTGGCATTCAGAAAGACTATCCATATGTTCCACTGTATAGGCAATGGTCTTCTTTTTGAAGAATTGTCAGAGGACTAAATCTTCTTTACGAAGGCATTCTTTAATTACATGGCACAGTTACAAAGCATACATGGAGGGATTGCAACCTCCTGAAAGCTGCCCTGTGTTGGTTCATGGACAGCTGATTGCCAACTACTCTCTCCATTTCCATAAAAATTATAAAACAGAATAACAGAATTGGAAGGGATCTTGGAGGTCTTCTAGTCCAACTCTCTGTGGAGGCAGGGAGCCCTATACCATTTCAGACAAAGAATTGTCCAGTCTCTTCTTAAAAACTTCCAGTGTTGGAGCACCCACAACTTCTGGAGTAAATCGTTCCACTGATTAATTGTTCTAGCTGTCAGGACATTTGTCCTTCGTTCTAGGTTGCTTCTCTTCTTGATCAACAGAGCTGGAAGGGACCTTGTAGGTCATCTAATCCAACCCACTGCCCAAGCGGGGGACCCTACACCATTTCTGACAGATGGCAGTCCAGTCTCTTCTTGAAAGCCTCTAGTGATGAAGCTCCCAAGCTGTTCCATTGGTTGATTGCTCTCACTGTCTGAAAATTTCTCCTTATTTCTAGGTTGAATCTCCCCTTGATCAGCTCCCATCCATTATTCCTTCTCTGGCCTTCAGGTGCCTTGGAAAATAGCTTGACCCCTTCCTCTCTGTGGCAGCCTCTCAAATACTACTTCAATTAGCATCAGATCAAATAAGTTATTCTGCCCTGGCACAGTTCTGTGCTGGCACACTGAAGGCCATACATCATACTGTATTTCTGGTTTTGGTTAATGATTCAGTATAAGAAAAAAATACATCCAGGCCCTGAGTTAAAGACATTTGACTTAAAGACATCCCCTAGTTATGAATAGTCTGATGGTTCTCCTTCCTTGAAGAGATGAACTACTGAAGTTGAGCAATGCTTTTATGAGTCAGACAACCACATGTTTTTAATATATACTCTGTTTTCAGTGGTTTTACACAGTTCACGAAAACGTTATGCAGCTTCATCAGTTCATTGGTTCAAGAATGGAGGACATCATTTGCTATTTTTAGTATTAGGCAGCCTGTTCATCATACAAATTCAAATTAAAGACAGGCTTAGGAATGGAATATAGGCTTAAACCACAGACTGTCTGTATTTATCTTTGCTGGTAATTGGCTAAACCACAGGAACTATCAGAAATTAGTCTAAACATATTACAGGAAAGTTAGTTAATTTTATTATACTAGTCCATGACCAAAAAATGTCTTCACTGCATTGACTGGTTGCTCCTCAAGCAACTGACATTTTGCAGTGGCTTTTGTCAATGAATTTGCAATGTTATGCAGGTCTAGGAAGCTATTGTAGAATCACAATTGTTGTTATTGCGCTCTATGCTATGAATGCTATCTTGTCAAATATCCACAGCTGCACGTACTGTCCTATACATGCTGTGGGTAAAACAAAAATAGCACAGCCACTTGTGTGAAAGTGGGCAGCCAGTATCCTCAGCAGCAAAGGTAACCATCCCAAATTCTTTGTCATTTTCAATCACCATCTCAAAGAGAGTAGAGTATGGATGGCTAGGGTGTAATGCCATAAAGGGGGTTGGGGGGTTGGAGGAAAGCTTGGAGAAAACCTGGCAGTGGAATTAGGAGATCGGTCAGATAACCAGGCTGAATTCACTTAATATTTTTATATCATGGATTTAACAGTTTTCAGGCATCTCTCCTTGGACAACTATATACTGTCAAGCCTGAATTTGATTGGGGTGTGGGATTGTTTCAGAGGTGGGTTGCAGCAGGTTCTAACCAATTCTGGAGAACCGGTAGCAAAAATTCTGAGTAGTTCAGAGAACTGGTAGTAAAAATTCGGACTGGCCCCACCCCCATCTATTTTCTGCCTCCCAAGTCCCAGCTGATTAGGAGGAAATGGGGATTTTGCAGTATCCTTTCCCTGGAGTGGGGTGGAAATGGAGATTTTACAGTAACCTTCCCCTGCCACGCCCACCAAGCCACACCCACAGAACCGGTAGTAAAAAAATTGGAAACCCACCACTGGATTGTTTGTATCATTGGGTATTCTGACATGTCAAACAAAACTTCTTGGAAAAGTATTTTAATCAGACAAATGGCAGCTAAGAGAATGATTAAACAGTAACGTTCAGCATTCTTCCTTGTTCCACGCCACTATTTTTCCTCCATTCCATTTACCTCCATTCCGTTATCCATTATCATTCCAGGAATTGGATATGTCTAGTCTAGTCAAAAGAAAGGCTAAGGGTGACATGATAGCAGTGTTCCAACATTTGAGGGGCTGACACAGAGAAGGTGTGGTGTGTGTGTTAACCTATTCTCCAAAGCACCTGAGGGCAGGACAAGAAGCAATGGGTGGAAACTAATCAAGGAGAGAAGCAACGGAGAACTTAGGAGAAATTTCCTGACAGTTAGAACAATTAACCAGACTTGCCTTCAGAAGTTGTGGATGCGCCATCACTCAAGGCTTTTAAGAAGGAATTGGACAGCCACTTAACTGGAATGGTATAGGATCTCTGGTTTAAGCAGGGTGTTGGACTGGAAGACCTCCAATGTTCCTTCCAACTCTGGTATTCTGTTATCTCTGGAAGATGTTTTCGGTACTACTCTTCAGGAAGTGGAAAGCTTAAGGAACGCTTTTGTACCTACTGAGGGGGAGGAAGGAGAAAAAAAGTATGTTTTTGTGAGATTTATTTTTTTCAAATGCCATCTTAAGCATGCATACAGTCACAAGTGAGAGATAGAAGTGGCAAACAAAAAGAAATATATTTACTTTAGGAATACGGTATAAAACTACACTGTTTAGGTAAACAGTTCTTTAAAGAGGGGAAATATGCGTTTGTTTGGGTACATTCCTATACAAAGAAGCAAATTCATACCAGTAAAAAAAAAAAAAAAAGGCATCCGCTTAAAAGTTTGTTCTATTAAAAGTTGCAGCTTCATTAACAACTTGTGGAAATCTCTAAGGGAGATATGTGAGGCTTTGGGGAGCTGAATGCAGGCTTAATGCCTCAGGTTCTGCACCACTGATTTAATGAAACTCACAAAAGACAACTTCAGCTGACAAAAAAAAAAAAAAACAACCTTGTGCTTCTTACGCACACTTGTAGACTTTCAGACCTCTAAGGGGAATATATAAATTTCCAGTTACATCTGGGGTTTTGTGTCATCACTGCAGATGCCTTATGACAAGTCTTCCATAGACTAGATGTCCAAAGACACTATCAGCATGAGGCTTGCTCGTCAGACAAATACTTCAAACTGTAGTCAAGGGACTCATAACTTGCTATTGATGAATCACTTCCTTTGGAATGGGCCAGACACACTGACATCACTACAACTTTGCCCCTTATGTAATACTTACATGTCATCTTCAAGCACAGCCCAAGATGAACTGTCTCCGTTATTATGCGTGCCAGTCCAGATACAGGGATAAATGATTTTCTACATGACATTGTGCATTCAGTAAATAATGACTCGGCATTCAGTACCGGCAACTGGAGGGAAAATTTATATAAAATGTTTTATAGGTGGCATTTACCACCAGCAAGAATGACAAAGATGTTTAAAAACATGTCCACCAAATGTTGGAAATGTAATCCCATACCAAGTTTGTACAATCATATGTGGTGGACATGTTCAAGGCAAAAATAAATAAATAAATACTGGACAAAAGTACATACATGGTTAGAAAAAATGGCAAAGCAACATATAGATTTAAAACCAGAGATACTCTTGTTGGGTATTTTACCAGGAAAGTACAATAAAGGGAATACACATTTAATGTTACCCTGTTTTCCTGAAAATAAGACATCCCATCCCACGTTTTCAAAGCCTGGCGCATGCGTGGAAGACCGGGCACATATGCAGACAGCGCGTGGGCGCAGCGAATCATGGTAAAAGTAAGTGAAACCCACACCTGTATATATTCCTGCAGTCACCGGAAGTTTTTGACTCAAAGGAAAGTCCCGCAATTGATATTAATCTGCCAATATATGAATGTGATGTCCAGAAAGGGGACCAAGTAATTCAATAGGAAGTTTCACCTGGATCTTTTTTATGGTTCTTCTCATCTTTTCTCAAGAGTATAATTATGGTCTTTATGTGGACAAGCTTAGACAGTACAGTGCCACTCCTACAGTGAACAGATTTCAGGGTGTTTCCTATTATTTTGCTGCCATTTCTCACTACCTGCTTCAGCCTGCCAAATGGTAGGGCCAGACCTGCTGATACAATGAAGAATTGATGATCCTGAAGGCACTATTCCAATCACTAGCCAAAATTGTTCATAACGTCTGTGAAGGATCAGAAAATGCTGCTATCATAAAATTTGGCTAGAGGCTCTGATGTAAATGCCATGAAATACTGATCCAAATTCATCGTCTTTCTAATCCTCTGGGAAAGAATATGGAACTGTGTGATCACAACGGAAACACAAGAGAATACACTGATAAAGGGCATGCCATGACCTTCTCAGCCTTTCAGCTAAATCTACAAATCATCAAGCAACATTGTTCTCATCTCTTTAACAGTTGGTGAATGGAAGTTTGCTAAGGGTGCAGCTTTTATATGTATGTATGTATGTATGTATGTATGTATGTATGTATGTATGTAAGTAAGTAACGTGGATTATATCAGAAGGATAGGACAAGCAGCTCTCCCAAGATCACTGTTCAAGCATAAATACATTTCCACCAAAGTTACAACACTGAAAAAAAGTGACCATTTTCACTCTTACAACCGTTTACAGCAGCATCCCGGTGGTCACATGATCAAAATTTGGATGTTTGGCAACTGGCATGTACTTCTGACAGTTGTCATCTACTTTTTGGGACTTTCTGACTAGTAAAGTCAATGGGGAAACCAGATTTATTTAACAACCACATTATTAACTTAAGAAGAAAAAAAAATCATATATAGCAAGAAAGACCATAAAATGGCACAAAGTTCACCTAACAATTGTCTTGCTCTGTAATGTAAACTTTGGGTTCAATTGTGGCCATAATTGTGCCTGTATTTGGCAGAGGGGACTTTCTCTCCATATGAGGTTACAAATGGTGGTTGGAAGCTTAGTCAAAAAGCAAATCTTACATTTATTCTTAGCTGTGGAGGTTTGTCTTCCTTTCCTGATGTTCTTATTATTTACTAGGCTATTTTCATCTTTTCCCCCCCCTTAGCGTTCAAGTCGTTGACCATTAATTTTTTATTTATAATAAATAGCCACTTAATTATTCAGGAGTCACAAATATTTGTTGCTATAAGATTGTAATGGGAAATAAAAAGGTTAGACAAACATTATTTTGATAATAGTCAGCAAAAATATATTTATTAAAGTAATAAATAATAAATATATTTATTATTTGGCATCAAGCCCCCTGAGGTACTCTAGACTCGGACACCAAAGTTCTGAATGCTAACATTACTTTTGTTATAGGGTAACAATAAAAGGATCTTTCAAGTGAATGAGGAAGGTCAATTCTGAGATGTTTTCACAAATTACCTTCTAGCTTTGGACTCAGATTTTTCTTATCTGGCTGTTATCTAGATTGCAGTATCTCTTGCTGTCTCCCAAGGTTTTTCTTATATGGGCCAATACCAGAGGTGGGTTTCAGCAGGTTCTGATTAGTTCTGGAGAACCGGTAGCGGAAATTTTGAGTAGTTCGGAGAACCGGTAGTAAAAATTCTGACTGGCCCCACCCCCATCTAGTCTCTGCCTTCCAAGTCCCAGCTGATTGGGAGGAAGTGGGGATTTTGCAGTAACTTTTTCCTAGATTGTGGAGGGAATGGAGATTTTACAGTATCCTTCCCCTGCCACACCAAGCCATGCCACACCTCCCAAGCCACACCCACAGAACTGGTAGTATTTTTTTTTTTTTTACTAAAACCGGCTAGTACCCATAATACCCATAATACTTCTATGCCATGGAGTTTTTTTCTTTCCTGGCCAAATTCAAAGGTTTTTGACTTTTGCAACTATTCAAAATATAATATTGAATATTATATTGGATATTGGAACGCTTGCCTCTATATTTATTTATTTATTATTTATTTTTTGAACTTTTATACCACCCTTCTCCCGAGGGACTCAGGGCAGTGCACAGCCAACAATAAAAATATCAATACAAAAGTTAAAACAATTTAAAACTAATTAAATAATATGGCCAATAATTAAAACCCCAAAACTAAAAAACTAAAACCCATTAAAATTTATCATGCCGCCAGACCAGCTTGCTGAAATAATAAGGTCTTCAGGGCTCGGCAAAAGGCCCGAAGGTCAGGGATCCTATGTAAGTCTGGGGTCAATTCGTTCCAAAGGGCGGGAGCCCCCACAACTATATGTATGTTCATGTCTGTTAGTTATACTTTAAGTCTGTGATGGCTTTTGCTGGAGCCCATCCTGAGGAGTCTGAAAGCTTGGAAGACTAAACCTCTGGTCCCAGTGGCCTACCCAGATTGGATCCTGCAATATTATCCTGCGACACACATATTTGCCTTCATTCTACTTCTGCCAATTTGCTCAAATGCACTATTAAGCCACGATGGCACAGTGGTTAGAGTGCAGTACTGCAGGCTAAGTCTGCTGACTGCCGGCTGACTGCAATTCAGCAGTTCGAATCTCACCAGGCTCAAGGTTGATTAAGCCTTCCATCCTTCCGAGGTGGGTAAAATGAAGACCCAGATTGTTGGGGTCAATATGCTGACTCTGTAAACTGCTTAGAGAGGGCTGTAAAGTACTATAAAGCGGTATATAAGTCTAAGTGCCATTGCCATTGCTATTAAACCAAAGAGGCTTAGAAAAGATTACTACCTGAAGTCCCACCAACTTCAGTGGATCTAGTGCAACAGGTTTTTGATGGTTGGGGTTCACATTTAAATCTTCTGGGAAGATCAAGAGTTGAGAAGAGGGGGCATTGCATTATATATCCGGCCAGGATAAGATTTTTGAGTTGTGGTGGTGGTTGGTAAGGTAGATTAGAACAATACATTCTTTGCGATTCAAATTCGGATAAATCGTTTCAGGATTATAATACAAACAGGTGTGTTACCTGTTTGAAATGATAGGAAACCTGGGAGTAGACCATAATGTCTTTTCAGCTCAAATAAATCTGAATTGCCAGCATATGCACAAAGCATGAGTTACAATTAGAAATGGTTAGTTTGGCTCTTTCTCTCTCTCTCTCTCTCTTTACATGCTCAGTCTCAGATCAGTTTCATTTTTAAACCTGGCCAACTGCAAATTTAGTTCTGTAGAATTCGAAGTATTTGTCTAAGCTAGAACAAAGGGAGCTCAAAATGACTTGATACAAACTACAGTACAAACAGATACAAACTACAGTAATTTAGAAGGGGAGATTTGTTGCTTATCCTCAAACAGGACTGGAAAAAGGTTGAATTTTAAGATGTGCATACATTATGGTATACATGCATAATATTATTCATTATGGAGCTTAATTTGGCATCCAAAATTTCCTATTTTTTTAATGCTGTGTTGTCAATATAACATATTTTCAGCATTACTGAGTCATATTTTACGTTTTCACAAACCTACGTTTTAGATGCTGTTTTGCCAGATTTAAACCCAGGCCTCATTCAGGCGTCTGTTGCAACCATCTGCTGCAGACAAGCAATTTTGGAATCTTAATCTTTATAACTTTACAAAGGGTTGAAGTGTGCTAACTTGAGTTCTATGGGCCCAGGAGACAATTGGGAGGAAATTATTGCCCAGAAGACAATTTAGTATAAAATGGGAAATTCATCAGTTGTGACATTCCATTCTTCTAAAGGAACAAAAGCAAAAGGTTTTGCTTAAGGTTGTTTCTTCCATGCCACTTGATAAAATGTGCAACTTGACACCCTGAAGTGTTAAAATGAAGGTTGAAATCAGCAAATGGCACTGGAATTAGAGGATAGAGGCACTTTTCAACTTTTTTTTTACTGTAATTTGCGATAGAGCTACAGTCATTTCTCTTTCCCTTTCTCTGTTTGTTACTGGTTGAATAAAAATGAAATGTATTCTAACTGCCTGGGAAGAATGAGCATCCAAAATTCTGCTTCCCTGGGGACCTAGGAACTAAAATCTTCATAAGACAAATGCAGCTGTTTAAAGAATTTCAGAAGCAGAAAGACCAAGGTGACTGGATGCTAATATAGGGATGTTCATTTTGGACCCATAATGCGAGGTATACCAAGTTCATCCGATTGTCATTTAGACCAGACGAGACCAGACCAGACCAACCAGACCAGACCAGACCAGACCAGACCAGACCAGACCAGACCAGACCAGACCAGACCAGATCAGACCAGACCAGAACAGAACAGAACAGAACAGAACAGAACAGAATAACAGAGTTGGAAGGGACCTTGAAGGTCTTCTAGTCTAACCCCCTGCTTAGGCAGCAAACCCTACACCACTTCAGACAAATGGTTATCCATCATCTTCTTAAAAACTTCCAGGGTTGGAGCATTTGCTTAATTGTTCTAACTATCAAGAAATTTCTCCTTAGTTCTAAGTTGCTTCGCTCCTTGATTAGTTTCTACCCATTGCTTCTTGTCCTACTCTCAGGTGCTTTGGAGAATAGCTTGACTTCCTCTTCTTTGTGGCAGCCCCTGAGATATTGGAACACTGCGATCATGTCTCCCCTGGTCCTTCTTTTCATTAAATAGACATACCCAGTTCCTGCAACCATTCTTCATGTGTTTTAGACTCCAGTCCCCTAATCATCTTTGTTGCTCTTCTCTGCATTTGAAATTGCTTTTTCTTATGCTTAGGTGATTGATTGATTGATAGATTTTGCCTTCAAGTTATTGCTGACTCCTGGTGATTACCTGGACTAGACCCTGCAGTATTCTTGTCAAAATTTTGGAAGAAGTTTGTCATTGTCTTTTTTCTAGGAATGAAAGTGACTGGCTCAGGACCACCCAGTTAGCTATGTGCCTAAGGCAAGTCTAGAACTCATTGCCTCCCAGTTTCTAGTCTGATGCCTAACTGTCAGATCAAACTGGCTCTCTTAGATTATTTATGGAAAAAATCAAATTAGAGTTTAAAGGTTTTAAGGATTTGATTGAAAGGAACGCTACAAAACAGTACAATTACATTTTTTCCCCTTTCCCAACTCAAATTGTGGTTAAAATAAAGCAAAACTGGTTACATTCCATCATGCCTAAGCTTTACAGATGTAATTTATGAGGAGAATGACAACTCAATCTGTAACTTAACATAAGTCTAATATTAGAAATATAGTAAAAATAATTGTAAAAATCCAAAGTATAAAAAATGGGATATGTTCACATTTTATTCAAATTTTTAGAGCTTCGTACTGTATAAAGTAGTGAGTAAGTTATATACCTTGTAATGCCATATCTACATAGATGTTAATAAACAAACATTTAAGAAGAGGAATACTTAGCTGATATAACATCCAAAAGGCAGTGTGATTTAATATTTTTTATAAAACAAAAACAAAAGTATGGGGATTTTCTATTTATTGTATCTAATACTGTATCTTCTCTTTTAATTACAACAAGAAGAAGCAATTTATCAGTAGGAACGTTATTAAATGATGCATTAAGAAGAACTACTTTATGATACTAAGTAGAATGTTAATCTCCTGCTGCTTTAAGAAATTTAAAAAATAAGATTAAAGAAGGATTGTATTCTGTTTCATTATGTGCAATCACTGAGATTATTCTTGATTTAGTCTTGATAATTTAAAACAAGAATATTTAATGTGCATTGAATTACACCTCATTGGTTTTGTTTACCCATAACAAAGGATATACTGTATTTTTCGGAGTATAAGAGGCACTGGAATATAGGTTTTTGGGGAAGGAAATAAGAAAAAGGCTGGCTGGCGGGTGGATTGGCCTCCTGGAATACCCCCAATCATCTATTCCCAGAGATGAATTTTAGCAACAGGTTCACTGGTTGTGAGCTCTGTGTCTTGCTTTTTTTTTTCCAGCCTCTGTTTCAGAGATTTTCTTTTCTGCCTCTGAAACTTCTGAAACTCCTTTTCAGAAAAAAACTTTTTTTTCTGCCTCTGAAAGCCTCAGAAACAGAACTTCAGAAAAAAAGCCTCTGAAACTTCGTTTCTGGGGCTTTTTTTCTGAAGCTCTGTTTGGAGGCTTTTTTCCCTCAAGCTTCATTTCTGGGTTTTTTTTTTCTGAAGCTCTGTTTGGAGGCTTTTTTCCCCTGAAGCTTAGATTCTAAGGCTTTTTTCAGCCTCTGAAACCTCCATTTGAGAGGCTGGGCGGGGCTACATTCAAGTATAAAACGCACCCTGATTTTCACCCTCTTTTTTGGGGGTGGGGGGAAGATGTGTTTTATACTCCGAAAAATATGGTATTCGCACTGCACTCTTAACACTGGTCCAATTCTGTGCTCATACCATTTTGAATCCACATCAAACTGAAACTCCTGTCTAGTTTGAGACCATTTACTAGGCGTTTGCAAATTATTCTGTCCAGATTGCAAACTTTCATGGCCTTCAATTGGACATGTGCATGCACATGCATGTGCTCACACGCACACACATTTCAGAGCTCCCTACTTATCCACTTTTTTGCCCATTGTCTTTCAAGTCATTTAAATAAAAAAAATAATCCCCAATTCCTCTGAGCATTTAAGAAACTCTATAACTTTCTAAGGCAAGTGTTATATTATTTCTTGACCTGACTCAGTTTGAAGGCTGAAGTAGGACCCGAGATATTCCAGAAGTACTCTTGATTGAACTAAAGTAGAATAACAGAATCCTGAAAGTCTGTCCAGGTTCCTTTCCTTTCCACTTACACTAAATAAAATTATGTGAGTTTATTTTGAGTTTCTTTCTGATATTTTCCTCTTTCTCAGGATTGTGTAATCTTTTCTGAAAATCCCCCTTAATGACTTGTTCATCTCTTAAGTCAGCTGTAAATCTTTACATCACTGTACCGCCAGAATAGGCTGTGTAGGGATTATAGCAACTTTTTAATTTTCAAACTTTTTGAAAGTAGATAAACAGCCCAAGGGTTGAGAATCCTATCTGTTGAAGATACCAAGTTTTTTTTAAAAAAAACATATTTTTATCCAGCCCCCACTCTCTTTATACACGCACACACAGAGAGAGATGATGATAGATAGATAGATAGATAGATAGATAGATAGATAGATAGATAGATAGATAGATAGATAGATAGATGAAATGTAAAATTTGTTACTATCTGTGGGCATGGCTTGGTGGTGGTGGATAACTTTTTTTTTACTTTTTTAAAGCATTTTTTTACAACCTATTACACCCGAATAGGTTGTAAAAAAATGCTTTTAAAAGTAAAAAAAGAGGCTCTGATGATCGTGTGCCACAGCTGTTATCATCAGAGCCTTTTTATACCTTTTAAAAGCAGGAAGTAACAATACCCGGGTGGATGGGCAGAGCCTCGTGCTGCCATCGCTACCGGTTCTCTGAACCACCTGCCACAATCGCTACTGGATTGCCCCATTTGGTCTGAACCAGGAGCATTTCACCCCTGGATAGATAGATAGATGAATAGACAGAGAAAGAGAGAGAGAGAGAGAGAGAGAGAGACAGACAGACAGAGAGAAAGACAGCACCTTAATCACCACACCAAACTGTTTTTCAGGATTAGAAGGAGGACACTAGTTGAGGCATCTCCAAGAAGTTAGATGATGTTAGCAGGTTCCTCCTAAGTTGTTATCCCAAAGAAGCAGGCTAAGAAGTGGCTAAGGTGTGAAGACCATTTCTGGGAGAGAGATTAAGGCCTTCAATATTCTGTCCTATTGGATGAGGTCAGGTTAGTTATCTTTGTAATGTTTTTTAAAAAAAAAATCAAACACAAATAACAAAAGGTTCAGTAAAACCTATTTTATCAGCCATCCTAACTTAGCTGTAAATGAATGAAGTATGTGTGTGGGTTTTTTTTTTAAACTTTCTGAACCTTAGTTCAAAATATTTTAGTCAAGGGCAAATACAATTGAAGCCACAATGAAAGGGATCATCTAAACTTCTCCTTCATTGGGGGACCCTAGATCAATTACCTGACAATTGTATATTACTTAAAACACTGGAAATAGAAAACTTTCTTGTAAAGTGAAAGTGAGTGTCAAGCTAATGGTCTAATCCAGTGGAAATCTTAATAAATTACTCTGGAAACATCTTTAACTGTGGATAATATTTGGCACACTGTTTGGTGGAAATTCAGTGTGGGGGCTAAAATTTATAGTATTTATAGAAAATGTGTTAGTTTCATAGTGAATCAGCAGAGATTATCTGTATCCCTTCCTTTTCTCTATATGGCCTTCAACCTTCTAGAAGATCCTCTTAATTTGCACAACATTTGTCAAGCCTTGACTAAAAATTGCGTGCTCTCTCATTCAAGTTTAGGACAGATGCTATACACTAGAATAAACAACTGTGAAAAAAGCATTTAGTTTGACAGCTGCTGAAATCTAGTTAATAAGCCTGCAAAGAGAAGAGCACAGGACCATGTCCAGAGGCTTAACTTTGGATGATTTCCCTGTCTTATAAATTCAGTGGCTTTAACAAAGTAGATAGAGAGAAGTAATTACAAAATAAGCTTGTTCATCTTCTCCACAAAAAAAGTAAACTTCTGCAACAGAACACCATATGCAATACACAAAGGCTGCATATTAAAGATAATGCCATATTTAAATAAAAAAAGTGTCTTGTCTACCTTGGTGTTAGATCCAGTGGTGGGTTGCCCCCGGTTTGGACCGGTTCTCAAGAACCGGTAGTAAAACCAGCGGGAGGCTCTGCCCATGTCATCAGGAAGCTTCTGCGCAGAAGCACACGCAGCCCCATTGTGAACCGGTAGTAAGGTAAGTACAACCCACCCCTGGTTAGATCACAGGTTTTACACACACAATAATTCTAAATTCAGGTATATCAGACATTGTGAGATTCTCAGTCATCCAGGTCATAGTTGTCCCAAAGATGTTTTTTCAAGAGTCAACTGGATTTTTTGTTTTGTTTTTCCTTTAAGATGTTGGCTACTCTTGGTCTTCTTGGCTACTCATCCAAGAAGTGTCTTCAGTTCTGAAGAACAGAAGCCCTCTTCTTTGCACTCATTCACAATAGGTTTGGATTATTGTGATGCAGCTGTTCCAGTATTTTCCATGTTAGATAGAAATTCTAGAAGCTGAATTGAATACAGCTGAAGCATACCTCCATTATGGGGCCTTTTGCTGGAAAACGTTGAAAGGTACATACGATGCCAAATTAGGGGCTCATTCAGGGCCCACAAGGCGTAGTCAAGCACATCAAGATGGCAGTGGTGGCAATGTGATTGATGTATGTAAAAAAACCATCGGATTTTGAGCACACCATCATGGTCACCATCTTGTCTTGATTGACCGTACCCTTTGGATACCCTATCGATATCTAAGATTGGACTTCATTCTATTATGTTAATTTTAAAAAAGCTATGCTGTATACCAATTAATTTCCAAGATTGGTTTAAAAGGATGATCTTATCTGTAAAGCACTGAAAACCTGTGTGACAAGGAATAGTTTATTATTTTATGGATTCCTGAGCCTGTCAGGGTTCCAAGTAATACATCCATTGCAAGCAAAAACTCGGAGGCAGATGGAATGATTCAGTTATCAATCACATTATTCCTATACCCCCAATTTCTCCAGGCTAAAAACCCTTTGCTCTTCTGAAACTAAACAATTAGAAAATATTTCTTACATCCTGAAAAAAAAAAAGAAAGAAAGAAAGAAACCCTCCTTCAAACCGAGAAGAGCAAAATGTATTTTCAGGGACAGCTGTGGCATTTATCTGAGAAGAGCTCTTTGCAAACACAGCCCTTGGCAGAGTTGCTGGTGCTGGCTGGGTGGCAGGAAGAGCAGCTTGGCTTTGTATGAAACACATAGTGGTTTTTGCACTGGCAGAATCCGGTACAGGATCAAAAGCCCCCGACAAGAGACGTGCAACATTGAGGAATCATCATACTTGGAGGCGTTAGCTTCTGGGGTAGTATTGGCAGCTAGAGATGAGCAATAGGAATTGTCCTTTTGTCCTTATCTCTTTTCAGCATCTTCTCCCCACTTTTAAAAACTGCTGGCTGTGTTTCTTTTTAAAGCTGTTTTATTTTGACAGGCTTTAAAATAAAATAAAAAAAAACACCCTGATGTTTGTCATTTAACATTTGCTTGTATTACATTTTGTGTTTTTACCAGGGAAGGTAAAATGCCATTCCCTAAATAGATGTTCCACAAAATTCCCCACAGTAACCAATTCCTTCTTTGCACTTGAGTCTCTTAAGTGTTAACAAAGATAAGCCAAGAGAGGAAAATGAAATCTGCAGCACTCTACTATATCTTGGAAGGGGTTTCTTACCTGAAAATAATGGTATAACCAAGAGATGACTGTTTGCTTTAGGTGTAGTCTGCTGGCTTTTAGATCCTTTTTTTTAAAAGAAAAAAAAATGAAAACATCACTTTCATTTATTTATCATTCTTTGCCTGGTTTCTTCTTCCAAATCTGATTTGTTTCATTTTTTTCTTTATGAAAGTACCTGTAACATAGTCTACTTCGATAGATCCCTTGGGTATAATACAATGAATGAAAACAATAATATAAAATAATAGATCTAGGTCAAAATCAGACAGATCTAACCAGGGGTGGGCTTCAAAATTTTAGCAAAAGTGTTCTCTGCCTGGTTGCTGGATGGGCGTGGCCATGGTGGGTGTGGCCTAGTCAGCCTCCTGCATCATAGCGAGGGGGGGTTTCTCTCCCTAGGTTCGGAGGCTTTCCTTGAGCCTCCGGGAGGGTGAAAATGGTCTCCCCAGGCTCCAGAGGCCCTCTGGATGCCAGAAACATGCCCGTTTCCAGCCTTCCCGAACTTCTAGTAGGCCCGTTTTTCACCTTCCCCAAGACTCTGCGTGCACCCTGCCCTTACCTGCATCCAAAATGGGCCATGTGGGGACTCCTGGGAGGGCAGGGAGGGGCCAGCTAGGAGTGGGATTTGGGGGTTCTCCAAACTGCACAGAATCTTAGCTAGAGGTTCTCCCAAACCCCTGTAAACCCCCAGCAGCCTACCCCTGGATCTAACAACACCACAAGCTTGGATGAATAACCAGCTGAAACAAACTAGCACCAATGAGGTTGGTCCATTAATGAGGTCCATTAAATTTTAAGATCCCAGACAGTTCAGCAGCATCTTGAACAGGCAAAATGTTAACAGTCTTGCAATCTCTTTAAGAACAATGAAGTCCCAACTTATTTCCCTAACGATAATACATATGCTTTATTCTGCAGTATTTGCAGTTCCATATAATCTTCAGAGATAACCCTGTAATAGTGTATTGCAATAATCTAAGGAGACACTAACAACAGAAGTTAGGTAGAGCAGTCGCCCAAGATTCAAGGTTTAGACAAACCAATCTGAGCACAGTCTGGATTGACTATAAGAAAGCCCATGACTTAAGACCACACATATTAATCTGTGAATATTTGGTGCCAAACAAAGTGCATGGCACTAAGGACCTTCCTCAAGAATTCAATGGGCCAGTGAAGACAACACTGGAAGTCAACTCAAGTGGCTATCAAGTATGTCATATATCAAGGTGATGTACTGTCACTGCTGCAATTTCTGCATAGGCTTGATTGAACCCCCTCAGCCAGACAATCACTGTATCTGGATACAGATACAACTTCAGGAGAAAAACTACCATCAGCTATCTCCTCGACATGGATGATAACTTGTTGATCTACCTGATGTGGATCTGCATTGATGATATTAGCAATAGCAGTGAGCACTTAGACTTATATACCGCTTCATAGTGCTTTACAGCCCCTCTAAGTGATTTTTACATAGTTAACATATTGGTCCCAGCAATCTGGGTTCTCATTTTACTGAGCTATAAAGGATGGAAGGCTGGTGAGACTCAAACTGCCGAACTGATAGCAGCTGACAGGCAACAGAAGTAGCCTGCAGTATTGCATTCTAACCACTGTGCCACCATGGCTCATGAATGTCATTCAGACTGGAGAAGTGTGGCTTGATGATAGTCAAGTGAAAAATGATAGTTAAGACTGATGGGAGGAACTACCAGCATACAGGCCAACCACAAGCAGCTTCGTATTCCACAATCGCATGGGAATCAATGAAGACAGCAACTTTCCAAGTACCACCAATAGATAAGACATGTACTAAAGAGCCAGCTTAATGGGAAGAACAAGATCCATGCCATCAACATGTATGCGCTGACAGTCATCAGATATTCTGCCAGTCATCAGATATACTGAATTGAATAAAGAAAGACATGGAAGTTGCCAATGTGTAAACCCAGGAGTTCCTCACAATGTACAGAGTTTCCATTTCAAGCCCAACATCCAGAGTCTGTACACCACATGGAAAGAGGGACATGGAAGTGTCAGAGTCACTGTCCTGGATGAAAGTATCCAGGAATACATCAGTAAGTAAGATGAACAGCTGAGAGAATGCCCGATGCAGCAGCAAACATGGGAGAAGAATCAAGCAGAGTAAATGCAATGAGAAGACAAGATTCTGCATGGCACGTACCATCAACAGAGAGCTAAGGTGGCAGACATTGGGAAATCCTACAAGTATCTGGAAAGGGATAGGCTAAAAAGCTATCCCTTTCATAGAGCACAAGAACAAGCACTAAGCACCAGATCCGCAGAGGCAGTGGTCTACCATACTAGACAGGACCTGAGGTGCAGACTATGCAGAGAGGCTTCAGAGACAAGATACGACAGGGTATAAGATGCAGGTAGAAACAGCATATACTATTAACAACAAACAAACAAGTAGCTGACATTACGTACAGGAAGATCTGAACAGTGTATGGGCTAGACCCTCCCAAGTCCAGATGGGAGATTCCACAGAAGGCCATGGAGAATAACAAGACGAAGATCCTGTAGACATCCAGATCCAGGCCAATCAATCAGAGTCATGGTACTAAACAAGGACCAGAAGACATTGTTGGTGATCGATGAAATGTTGCCAGCTGATCAGGAGGAAGCAAAATGAGAAGCTGGAGAAATACCAGGGACTGAAGGAAGAACCACAGAGGATGCGGAAAGACCAAAATGATTTCAGCAGTGGTGGGAAGATTGGATCATCAGAGCTCTCTGTTCAGAAGAATGCAGTGCTAGGAACAGCTGAGATCCAGTTTATAAGATACATGCTCAAACTTCCAGGCCCTAGTAGTTGACCCAAGATTGAGGAAATCACACACCACTTATAGGGAATTTAAAATTTTTATTTGTTATGCTCTGGGCATTATACCATAATGTGTGGCTCAGATTTTTTTTATGACAATGGCAGATTGCCTATTTGGGCCAGGAAGCATTCATGGACTATGTTTCTATTTCTACTAGAAATCTCAGCCCCCCCCACCCTTTTAATCATTTTCTGCTTTGCTTGTTGAGATGCTTGGAGATTAATCTCTGGATTCATTTTCTTTCATTTAATTGCATCCCTCCCTGTATCCTTCTTTTCTCTCTCTCTTTCTCTTTTTGGCATGACAAATATTTACAGGATGGCATATTTGACAGATAATTTCTGCTGGGAAAATGATGTAACTGGCATAATAGCAAAGAGCTAAGCTCAATGCAGTGACAACTATGAGATGCTTGAACCAAATTGCCAAAGTTATAATTCAGCAACAAAAAACACATTCTTGGGTGCATTAAACATGTTGCTGCATTTTTCTCAGAAAAAAAGACTTACTTCTAACATGGATTGATTTATTTTTTTCTATGCAGGGATATTTTGAGATTCTGAGGGCAATTCTCTGGTGGGCCATTCATGAAAGGAGGGAGAAGACTATATATAAAGAATTGTCCTAAAAATGCGAGTTCCAGGTATAGATATAAAAGAAGCGACAGACATCACGATCTCCAGAATGTTTAAAAAGTTTGAAAATTTATTTAAAACCTATGCTAAGCTTTCGTCGGCCCCTACCGACTTTGTCAGAGTATAAAATCCCCATTGAAGAGATGCTTGCTTTTATGTAATGCTGATCAATTTGGTCATTGCGCATGTAATGGGCCCACACCCTTCCTTCCCCAAGATAATTATCTTTTTTTCTGCCTTAGTCATGCTGACAGATGACGATGCACTTTCTCCTACCTCTTTCCCCATTGTGTGTTGCCTCTTTCTCTCCCTGGGGGGTAACACAGGGCTATCAGGCATTGCTATTACCCCCCAGGGAGAGAAAGAGGCAACACACAATGGGGAAAGAGGTAGGAGAAAGTGCATCGTCATCTGTCAGCATGACTAAGGCAGAAAAAAAGATAATTATCTTGGGGAAGGAAGGGTGTGGGCCCGTTACACGTGCAATGACCAAATTGATCAGCATTACATAAAAGCAAGCATCTCTTCAATGGGGATTTTATACTCTGACAAAGTCGGTAGGGGCTCACGTAAGCTTAGCATAGGTTTTAAAATAAATGGTGAAATGTGCATCATAACACAAACTCTAATAGCAATAGCAATAGCACTTAGACTTATATACTGCTTCACAGTGCTTTACAGCCCTCTCTAAGTGGTTTACAGAGTCAGCCTATTGCTTCCAACAGTCTGGGTCCTCATTTTACCCACCTTGGAAGGATGGAAGGTGGAGTCAACCTTGAGCCTGGTGAGATTTGATCTGACAAATTGCAGGCAGCTGGCAGGCAACAGAAGTAGCCTGCAGTACTGCATTCTAACCACTGCACCACCATGGCTCTGTGCCACCACAGCTTTTTGTGTATTTGCATTGTGACATGTGCATATATGTAAGGCAGTGGTGGGATTCAAATTTTTTTACTACCGGTTCTGTAGGCATGGCTTGGTGGGCGTGGCAGGGGAAGGATAATGTAAAATCTCCATTCCTTCCCCACTCCAGGGGAAGGTTACTGCAAAATCCCCATTTCCTCCTGATCAGCTAGGACTTGGGAGGCAGAGAATAAATGGGAACAGGGCCAGTCAGAGGTGATATTTATTGGTTCTCTGAACTACTCAAAATTTCCTCTACCAGTTCTCCAGAACTGGTCAGAATCTGCTGAATACCACCTCTGATGTAAGGGACAGAGCTTGTGTCATGACATTACAGCAATTTTCAACACAAGTTCACCTCACTGCAGACGCCCCTAAGCATATTATTCAGATATGAATTTAATAAAGAGAGCATTAATCAAACCTAGTTTTATTACATTAGTTGGAAAGATGAGAGAACAGATGTATTTCCCAGCAGTAATTCTTCTTCCAGAACTTACGAGAAATTGTTCTCTACTAGAGCAGCCAACCTTTGATCTGAGAAAGATTTTGCACACATACAGGATTTCCACTGATGACATATAAGAAAGCAAATCACTAGCTTATTATTAGTTCATTAGACATTCTTAACAAAACAATTAAAACCCAGACCACACATTTTCTGAATAGTTTTTATCCCAGAGCTATAATTGCACTCAACAATGAACTAAAGGCAGTGGTGGGATTCAAGTAATTTAACAACCAGTTCTCTGCCCTAATGATTTCTTCCAACAACCAGTTTGCCAAACTGCTCAGAAAGTTGACAACTGGTTCTCCCAAAGTGATGAGAACTGGCTGAATCCCACCACTGACTAAAGGGCCACCATCAGTGAGCTGTTGGACCAGTGGTGGGTTGCCCCCAGTTCAGAACGGTTCGCAAGAACCAGTAGTAAAACTGGTGGGAGGCTCCGCCCCTGACCCGAACACCATCAGAAGTTATCTGCGCATGCGCGCAGGCATGATGTAAACTGGTAGTAAAGGTAAGTAGAACCCACCCCTGTGTTGGACAGCATTACTTGGTCTCTTGTGTGGATGTTTGGGTGGTTTAGGGATGGGGAATAGTGGGGATGGGAGTGTGGGGATTGTTATGTGTGTTGGACCTGGTCTTTGGGTGTTAAGTGAATTTCATTGTATGGGTATACTGTGTATACACGTACAATGACAATACAGTTCTTATTATTATTAATGAACTTTTTTTATTTTATTGTAAGGAGCAATAAAATAAGCAACTAATTAAAAAAGCAACCCCACCACGAAACATTACGGCATTGCATCCAATTTGGGACAAACCCATGTTGAAATAAAACCACTTTTAATATATTTGTGAAAGGCCAAGATGGTGGAAGTTCTCATGGGAGGAGAGCATTCAATACAGTAAGCAAAAGTACTGAGAACATCTGATGTCTCCATCCTTCAGTTATCTGAGAAATAGGGAAGTGGGGACTCTCAGAAAACTCCCCAGATAATAATTGAGTTGGAGAAGGAGATTCTGTTCTCAACGTTCACTGTTGCTATGTCATTTAAGATTTAATGGAACAGTACTGATTGATTGTGCCATACAGGCAGGGTTGAATCTTATCAATCCGGCAGATAGATCTTCTCTATGATGACCTCTCCATAATCTAATGTCCTTCAAATATTTCAATGGTACACCTTTCACCAACATCACTGAGTTCATCCTCTTCCTCTTTTGCCTTCCACTTTTCCCAACTTTAGAACTTTCTCCAGAAAGCTAGGTCTTTGCATGAAAGAATAACAAGGGAACTTGGAAGTCTTCTAGTCCAACCCCCTGTTCAGACAAGAAGCCCTCACCTATAGCTTTTTTAGACAGATGGCTGCCCAATCTCTTCTTAAAAATCTTCAGGGTTGGAGCAGCCACAACTTCTGGAGATAGGTTGTTCCACTGATTAACTGTTCTAACTATCAGGAAATTTCTCCTTAGTTCTAGGTTGGTTCTCTCTTTGATTAGCTTTGATCCATTGTGATTTATCCTGCCTTCAGGTGCTTTGGAGAATAAGTTGACCCATTCTTCTTTGCAGCAGACCCTCAAATATTGGAACACTGCTTATCATGGCACCCTCTAGTCCTTCTTTTCATTAAACTAAACATACCCAATTCCTGCAATGGCTCTTCATATATTTTAGCCTCCTAATCATCTTTGTTGCTCTTCTCTGCACTTTTTCTAAAGTCTCATCTTTTTTATATTGTGGTGATCAAAACTTATAATATGCAAAAGTACTATATATTTCATCTGAAGGAGAATAATTTGAACCTAAATTGGATCCAGAACCACACTGGTAACCAATATAATCAAATAAAGAAAGGTTATTCTGAAGATTGACCCACCAATGCTCAGATACCTGTTTTGTATCACTTGTAGCTTTTGGGTTATCATCAATGCTCTCCCTCATTGTAAAGCATTTTGTTTGTCTAAAGGTTCAGCATGTTTGCTGATATCATGCTGGATCACTTTTGGGTTTTGCTAGAGGAAAGGTAAAAGGGTAAACCTGATACCATATTCCTGCTCAAAGGACAATCCAACCAGTCCTCTGACTCTTCAAATTTGCTATCAATAATTATGCAACTTCATAATTGTTTTATATGGTGACGCGTTTACTTAATTCTTATTGAATGACACACCTGCTTATTTTGTGGCACATTGCCCATTGTATCTATTGATGCAATTGTTGTATCATTCTGGCCATGATTCTGACCTATTATAATTACATAGTACTTTTGCCCATTTGCAAATGGTCTTTTTGTTTGTAGGTTTTGTCCTACTTCCATCTCATTACTTCTCAGGAGCATTTTGATCTGTGACCAGCACACTGGTTATTTACCTTTGCAAGGTGACTGTAAAACATTCAGCTGAGACCAATAACAGGAAATTCTCACAAAGCTGTGGGGGAAGACTGGAGCTCATTGGTAGCCCACCTAGCAATTTAAATGAAACTGATATTACTAGGTAAGATTAAAAGGGCTTTTATTCCAGCAATCTTCTGCCTGGAGGACAGCAATGTTAAGCTAGATGGACCACAATATGATTCCACTTCCTACGGTGTTCTCAATCCAGCTTGTTTCCTACAGTTCTGATTTCTATAGATTCAGTGATGCGGGAATTATTCTCTATTGTTTCCCAAATTTGTAAATTCCACAGTGTCAAATCTGTAAAAGCAATTTGTCCTTATCTCCGCTGCCTCCTTTTCCCCCCTTTGAACTAGTACTATCTATTCACACAAGACAATAAAAAAAGACTATCTTACTTTCCACAGTATCTATTTTTGTTCCTCCATTCACTGCCCTATCTCTCTATTGTACAAAATTAAACAGAAAAAAAAAAAAGACCAGAACAAAAAGATGGGTTTTACCTGCCCCCCTTATCTCACTTTCTCTGAAGAGAAAGTGGATAATTTCTGGTACAGAGACTTTCAAAAGATCATACACAAATCTATTATTTTGCACAGGATCCAGCCGAGCTGGAAACATGGGTTTCTGGCAAAGATGCACTATGGGGAGAAAAGTCATAAATGTTTCTGTATACAGGTTAAAGGTAAAGGTAAAGATTCCCCTCACACATCTTTGCTAGTCGTTTCCGACTCTAGGGGGCGGTGCTCATCTCCATTTGAAAGCAAAGCCAGCGTTGTCTGAAGATGTCTCCATGGTCATGTGGCCAGCATGACTAAACGCCAAAGGAGCACGGAACTTTTTTTTTTTAATTTGATTTATATGCCGCCCTTCTCCGGAGAC